>JAECXS010000084.1:0-600000 GCA_018153105.1 Drosophila rufa
ACATCGGTAAAATCATCTTTATTGACTATCTATATCATATCTTTATTGAATATCTTTTCAACGGAGCATCAGATCGGGATGAGTGTGGTATCGTTGGCTGCGTATTTAACGCCAGAAGACATCAGTACTTACATCGTTTCTGTAGCTTAAGTCGTTTAGAAGTTATGGGCAGAGCAACACAAAAAAAAAAAAACGATAAAATCATCTTTATTGACTATTTATATCTTTTCTTTATTGAATATCTTTTCAACGGAGCATCAGATCGGGATGAATGTAGTATCATTGGCTGCGTATTTAACGCCAAAAGACATCAGTACTTACGTCATTTCTGTAGCTTAAGTCGTTTAGAAGTTATGCGCAGAATAAACAAAAAAAAACAATGGTAAAATCATCTTTTTGACAATCTATATCTATTCTTTATTGAATATCTTTTCAACGGAGCATCAGATCGGGATGAATGTGGTATTGTTGGCTGCGTATTCAACGCCAAAAGACATCAGTACTTACATCATTTCTGTGGCTTAAGTCGTTTAGACGTTATGGGCAAAATAACACACAAAAAAACAGCGGTAAAATCATCTTTATTGACTATTTATCTCTTTTCTTTATTGAATATCTTTTCAACGGAGCATCAGATCGGGATGAATGTAGTATCCTTGTCTGCGTATTTAACGCCAGAAGACCTCAGTACTTACATCACTTCTGTAGCTTAAGTCGTTTGGAAGTTATGGGCAGCATAAACCAAAAAAACAACGGTAAAATCATCTTTATTGACTATCTATATCTATTCTTTATTGAATATCTTTTAAACGGAGCATCAGATCGGAATGAATGTGGTATCGTTGGCTGCGTATTTAACGCCAAAAGACATCAGTACTTACATCATTTCTGTAGCTTAAGTCGTTTAGAAGTTATGGGCAGAACAAAACAAAAAAACAACGGTAAAATCATCTTTATTGACTATCTATATCTATTCTTTATTGAATATCTTTTCAACGGAGCATCATATCGAGATGAATGTGGTATCGTTGGCTGCGTATTTAACGCCAGAAGACATCAGTACTTTCATCGTTTCTGTAGCTTAAGTCGTTTAAAAGTTATGGGCAGAATAACACAAAAAAAAAAAAACGATAAAATCATCTTTATTGACTATCTATATCTATTCTTTATTGAATATATTTTCAACGGAGCATCAGATCGGGAAGAATGTGGTATCGTTGGCTGCGTATTTAACGCCAGAAGACATCAGTACTTACATCATTTCTGTAGCTTAAGTCGTTTAGAAGTTCTGGTCAAAATAACACACAAAAAAACAACGGTAAAATCATCTTTATTGACTATTTATATCTATTCTTTATTGAATATCTTTTCAACGGAGCATCAGATCGGGATGAATGTGGTATCGTTGGCTGCGTATTTAATGCCAGAAGACATCAGTACTTACATAATTTCTGTAGCTTAAGTCGTTTAGAAGTTATGGGCAGAATAAACCAAAAAACAGCGGTAAAATCATCTTTATTGACTATCTATATCTTATCCTTATTGAATATCTTTTCAACGGAGCATCAGATCGGGATGAGTGTGGTATCGTTGGCTGCGTATTTAACGCCAGAAGACATCAGTACTTACATCGTTTCTGTAGCTTAAGTCGTTTAGAAGTTATGGGCAGAGCAACACAAAAAAAAAAAACGATAAAATCATCTTTATTGACTATCTATATCTATTCTTTATTGAATATCTTTTAAACGGAGCATCAGATCGGAATGAATGTGGTATCGTTGGCTGCGTATTTAACGCCAAAAGACATCAGTACTTACATCATTTCTGTAGCTTAAGTCGTTTAGAAGTTATGGGCAGAACAAAACAAAAAAACAACGGTAAAATCATCTTTATTGACTATCTATATCTATTCTTTATTGAATATCTTTTCAACGGAGCATCAGATCGAGATAAATGTGGTATCGTTGGCTGCGTATTTAACGTTAGAAGACATCAGTACTTACATCGTTTCTGTAGCTTAAGTCGTTTAGAAGTTATGGTCAAAATAACACAAAAAAAAAAAACGATAAAATCATCTTTATTGACTATCTATATCTTATCCTTATTGAATATCTTTTCAACGGAGCATCAGATCGGGATGAGTGTGGTATCGTTGGCTGCGTATTTAACGCCAAAATACATCAGTACTTACATCATTTCTGTAGCTTAAGTCGTTTAGTAGTTATGGGCAGAATAACACAAAAAAACAACGGTAAAGTCATCTTTATTGACTATCTATATATATTTTTTATTGAATATATTTTCAACGGAGCGTCAGATCGAGATGAATTTGATATCCTTGGCTGCATATTTAAGGCCAGAAGACATCAGTATTTACATCATTTCTGTAGCTTAAGTCGTTTAGAAGCTATGGTCAAAATAACACACAAAAAAAAACGGTAAAATCATCTTTATTGACTATTTATATCTTTTCTTTATTGAATATCTTTTCAACGGAGCATCAGATCGGGATGAATGTGGTATCGTTGGCTGCGAATTTAAAGCCAGAAGACATCAGTACTTACATCATTTCTGTAGCTTAAGTCGTTTAGAAGTTATGGGCAAAATAACACACAAAAAAACAACGGTAAAATCATCTTTATTGACTATTTATTTCTTTTCTTTATTGAATATCTTTTCAACGGAGCATCAAATCGGGATAAATGTAGTATCGTTGGCTGCGTATTTAACGCCAAAAGACATCAGTACTTACGTCATTTCTGTAGCTTAAGTCGTTTGGAAGTTATGGGCAGCATAAACCAAAAAAACAACGGTAAAATCATCTTTTTGACTATCTATATCTATTCTTTATTGAATATCTTTTCAACGGAGCATCAGATCGGGATGAATGTGGTATCGTTGGCTGCGTATTCAACGCCAAAAGACATCAGTACTTACATCATTTCTGTAGTTTAAGTCGTTTAGACGTTATGGGCAAAATAACACACAAAAAAACAACGGTAAAATCTTCTTTATTGACTATTTATCTCTTTTCTTTATTGAATATCTTTTCAACGGAGCATCAGATCGGGATGAATGTAGTATCCTTGTCTGCGTATTTAACGCCAGAAGACCTCAGTACTTACATCACTTCTGTAGCTTAAGTCGTTTGGAAGTTATGGGCAGCATAAACCAAAAAAACAACGGTAAAATCATCTTTATTGACTATCTATATCTATTCTTTATTGAATATCTTTTCAACGGAGCATCAGATCGGGATGAATGTGGTATCGTTGGCTGCGTATTCAACGCCAAAAGACATCAGTACTTACATCATTTCTGTAGCTTAAGTCGTTTAGAAGTTATGGGCAGAACAAAACAAAAAAACAACGGTAAAATCATCTTTATTGACTATCTATATCTATTCTTTATTGAATATCTTTTCAACGGAGCATCAGATCGGGATGAATGTAGTATCGTTGGCTGCGTATTTAACGCCAAAAGACATCAGTACTTACATCATTTCTGTAGCTTAAGTCGTTTAGAAGTTATGGGCAGAACAAAACAAAAAAACAACGGTAAAATCATCTTTATTGACTATCTATATCTATTCTTTATTGAATATCTTTTCAACGGAGCATCAGATCGGGATGAATGTGGTATCGTTGGCTGCGAATTTAAAGCCAGAAGACATCAGTACTTACATCATTTCTGTAGCTTAAGTCGTTTAGAAGTTATGGGCAAAATAACACACAAAAAAACAACGGTAAAATCATCTTTATTGACTATTTATTTCTTTTCTTTATTGAATATCTTTTCAACGGAGCATCAAATGTAGTATCGTTGGCTGCGTATTTAACGCCAAAAGACATCAGTACTTACGTCATTTCTGTAGCTTAAGTCGTTTGGAAGTTATGGGCAGCATAAACCAAAAAAACAACGGTAAAATCATCTTTTTGACTATCTATATCTATTCTTTATTGAATATCTTTTCAACGGAGCATCAGATCGGGATGAATGTGGTATCGTTGGCTGCGTATTCAACGCCAAAAGACATCAGTACTTACATCATTTCTGTAGTTTAAGTCGTTTAGACGTTATGGGCAAAATAACACACAAAAAAACAACGGTAAAATCTTCTTTATTGACTATTTATCTCTTTTCTTTATTGAATATCTTTTCAACGGAGCATCAGATCGGGATGAATGTAGTATCCTTGTCTGCGTATTTAACGCCAGAAGACCTCAGTACTTACATCACTTCTGTAGCTTAAGTCGTTTGGAAGTTATGGGCAGCATAAACCAAAAGAACAACGGTAAAATCATCTTTATTGACTATCTATATCTATTCTTTATTGAATATCTTTTCAACGGAGCATCAGATCGGGATGAATGTGGTATCGTTGGCTGCGTATTCAACGCCAAAAGACATCAGTACTTACATCATTTCTGTAGCTTAAGTCGTTTAGAAGTTATGGGCAGAACAAAACAAAAAAACAACGGTAAAATCATCTTTATTGACTATCTATATCTATTCTTTATTGAATATCTTTTCAACGGAGCATCAGATCGGGATGAATGTGGTATCGTTGGCTGCGAATTTAAAGCCAGAAGACATCAGTACTTACATCATTTCTGTAGCTTAAGTCGTTTAGAAGTTATGGGCAAAATAACACACAAAAAAAACAACGGTAAAATCATCTTTATTGACTATTTATTTCTTTTCTTTATTGAATATCTTTTCAACGGAGCATCAAATGTAGTATCGTTGGCTGCGTATTTAACGCCAAAAGACATCAGTACTTACGTCATTTCTGTAGCTTAAGTCGTTTGGAAGTTATGGGCAGCATAAACCAAAAAAACAACGGTAAAATCATCTTTTTGACTATCTATATCTATTCTTTATTGAATATCTTTTCAACGGAGCATCAGATCGGGATGAATGTGGTATCGTTGGCTGCGTATTCAACGCCAAAAGACATCAGTACTTACATCATTTCTGTAGTTTAAGTCGTTTAGACGTTATGGGCAAAATAACACACAAAAAAACAACGGTAAAATCTTCTTTATTGACTATTTATCTCTTTTCTTTATTGAATATCTTTTCAACGGAGCATCAGATCGGGATGAATGTAGTATCCTTGTCTGCGTATTTAACGCCAGAAGACCTCAGTACTTACATCACTTCTGTAGCTTAAGTCGTTTGGAAGTTATGGGCAGCATAAACCAAAAGAACAACGGTAAAATCATCTTTATTGACTATCTATATCTATTCTTTATTGAATATCTTTTCAACGGAGCATCAGATCGGGATGAATGTGGTATCGTTGGCTGCGTATTCAACGCCAAAAGACATCAGTACTTACATCATTTCTGTAGCTTAAGTCGTTTAGAAGTTATGGGCAGAACAAAACAAAAAAACAACGGTAAAATCATCTTTATTGACTATCTATATCTATTCTTTATTGAATATCTTTTCAACGGAGCATCAGATAGGGATGAATGTAGTATCGTTGGCTGCGTATTTAACGCCAAAAGACATCAGTACTTACATAATTTCTGTAGCTTAAGTCGTTTAGAAGTTATGGGCAGAACAAAACAAAAAAACAACGGTAAAATCATCTTTATTGACTATCTATATCTATTCTTTATTGAATATCTTTTCAACGGGGCATCAGATCGGGATGAATGTGGTATCGTTGGCTGCGTATTTAACGCCAGAAGACATCAGTACTTACATCATTTCTGTAGCTTAAGTCGTTTAGAAGTTATGCTCAAAATAACACACAAAAAAAAAACGGTAAAATCATCTTTATTGACTATTTATATATTTTCTTTATTGAATATCTTTTCAACGGAGCATCAGATCGGGATGAATGTAGTATCGTTGGCTGCGTATTTAACGCCAAAAGACATCAGTACTTACGTCATTTCTGTAGCTTAAGTCGTTTAGAAGTTATGGGCAGAATAAACAAAAAAAAAACAATGGTAAAATCATCTTTTTGACTATCTATATCTATTCTTTATTGAATATCTTTTCAACGGAGCATCAGATCGGGATGAATGTGGTATCGTTGGCTGCGTATTCAACGCCAAAAGACATCAGTACTTACATCATTTCTGTAGCTTAAGTCGTTTAGACGTTATGGGCAAAATAACACACAAAAAAACAACGGTAAAATCATCTTTATTGACTATTTATATCTTTTCTTTATTGAATATCTTTTCAACGGAGCATCAGATCGGGATGAATGTGGTATCGTTGGCTGCGTATTTAACGCCAGAAGACATCAGTACTTACATCACTTCTGTAGCTTAAGTCGTTTGGAAGTTATGGGCAGCATAAACAAAAAAAAAAAACGGTAAAATCATCTTTATTGACTATCTATATCTATTCTTTATTGAATATCTTTTCAACGGAGCATCATATCGAGATGAATGTGGTATCGTTGGCTGCGTATTTAACGCCAGAAGACATCAGTACTTTCATCGTTTCTGTAGCTTAAGTCGTTTAAAAGTTATGGGCAGAATAACACAAAAAAAAAAAAAACGATAAAATCATATTTATTGACTATCTATATCTATTCTTTATTGAATATATTTTCAACGGAGCATCAGATCGGAATGAATGTGGTATCGTTGGCTGCGTATTTAACGCCAGAAGACATCAGTACTTACATCATTTCTGTAGCTTAAGTCGTTTAGAAGTTATGCTCAAAATAACACACAAAAAAAAAAACGGTAAAATCATCTTTATTGACTATTTATATATTTTCTTTATTGAATATCTTTTCAACGGAGCATCAGATCGGGATTAGTGTAGTATCGTTGGCTGCGTATTTAACGCCAAAAGACATCAGTACTTACGTCATTTCTGTAGCTTAAGTCGTTTAGAAGTTATGGGCAGAATAAAAAAAAAAAAAACAATGGTAAAATCATCTTTTTGACTATCTATATCTATTCTTTATTGAATATCTTTTCAACGGAGCATCAGATCGGGATGAATGTGGTATCGTTGGCTGCATATTTAACGCCAGAAGACCTCAGTACTTACATCATTTCTGTAGCTTAAGTCGTTTAGAAGCTATGGTCAAAATAACACACAAAAAAAAAACGGTAAAATCATCTTTATTGACTATTTATATATTTTCTTTATTGAATATCTTTTCAACGGAGCATCAGATCGGGATGAATGTGGTATCGTTGGCTGCGAATTTAATGCCAGAAGACATCAGTACTTACATTATTTATGTAGCTTAAGTCGTTTAGAAGTTATGGGCAGAACAAAACAAAAAAACAACGGTAAAATCATCTTTATTGACTATCTATATCTATTCTTTATTGAATATCTTTTCAACGGAGCATCAGATAGGGATGAATGTAGTATCGTTGGCTGCGTATTTAACGCCAAAAGACATCAGTACTTACATCATTTCTGTGGCTTAAGTCGTTTAGAAGTTATGGGCAGAACAAAACAAAAAAACAACGGTAAAATCATCTTTATTGACTATCTATATCTATTCTTTATTGAATATCTTTTCAACGGGGCATCAGATCGGGATGAATGTGGTATCGTTGGCTGCGTATTTAACGCCAGAAGACATCAGTACTTACATCATTTCTGTAGCTTAAGTCGTTTAGAAGTTATGCTCAAAATAACACACAAAAAAAAACGGTAAAATCATCTTTATTGACTATTTATATATTTTCTTTATTGAATATCTTTTCAACGGAGCATCAGATCGGGATGAATGTAGTATCGTTGGCTGCGTATTTAACGCCAAAAGACATCAGTACTTACGTCATTTCTGTAGCTTAAGTCGTTTAGAAGTTATGGGCAGAATAAACAAAAAAAAACAATGGTAAAATCATCTTTTTGACTATCTATATCTATTCTTTATTGAATATCTTTTCAACGGAGCATCAGATCGGGATGAATGTGGTATCGTTGGCTGCGTATTCAACGCCAAAAGACATCAGTACTTACATCATTTCTGTAGCTTAAGTCGTTTAGACGTTATGGGCAAAATAACACACAAAAAAACAACGGTAAAATCATCTTTATTGACTATTTATATCTTTTCTTTATTGAATATCTTTTCAACGGAGCATCAGATCGGGATGAATGTGGTATCGTTGGCTGCGTATTTAACGCCAGAAGACCTCAGTACTTACATCACTTCTGTAGCTTAAGTCGTTTGGAAGTTATGGGCAGCATAAACAAAAAAAAAAAACGGTAAAATCATCTTTATTGACTATCTATATCTATTCTTTATTGAATATCTTTTCAACGGAGCATCACATCGGGATGAATGTGGTATCGTTGGCTGCGTATTTAACGCCAGAAGACATCAGTACTTTCATCGTTTCTGTAGCTTAAGTCGTTTAAAAGTTATGGGCAGAATAACAAAAAAAAAAAAAACGATAAAATCATATTTATTGACTATCTATATCTATTCTTTATTGAATATATTTTCAACGGAGCATCAGATCGGAATGAATGTGGTATCGTTGGCTGCGTATTTAACGCCAGAAGACATCAGTACTTACATCATTTCTGTAGCTTAAGTCGTTTAGAAGTTATGCTCAAAATAACACACAAAAAAAAACGGTAAAATCATCTTTATTGACTATTTATATATTTTCTTTATTGAATATCTTTTCAACGGAGCATCAGATCGGGATTAGTGTAGTATCGTTGGCTGCGTATTTAACGCCAAAAGACATCAGTACTTACGTCATTTCTGTAGCTTAAGTCGTTTAGAAGTTATGGGCAGAATAAACAAAAAAAAAACAATGGTAAAATCATCTTTTTGACTATCTATATCTATTCTTTATTGAATATCTTTTCAACGGAGCATCAGATCGGGATGAATGTGGTATCGTTGGCTGCATATTTAACGCCAGAAGACCTCAGTACTTACATCATTTCTGTAGCTTAAGTCGTTTAGAAGCTATGGTCAAAATAACACACAAAAAAAAAACGGTAAAATCATCTTTATTGACTATTTATATCTTTTCTTTATTGAATATCTTTTCAACGGAGCATCAGATCGGGATGAATGTGGTATCGTTGGCTGCGAATTTAATGCCAGAAGACATCAGTACTTACATTATTTATGTAGCTTAAGTCGTTTAGAAGTTATGGGCAGAATAACACAAAAAAAAAACGGTAAAATCATCTTTATTGAATGTCTACATCTATTCTTTATTGAATATATTTTCAACGGAGAATCTGATCAGGATGTATGTGAAATCATTGGGTGCGTATTTAACGCCAAAATACATCAGTACTTACATCATTTCTGTAGCTTAAGTCGTATAGAAGTTATGGGCAGAATAACACAAAAAAACAACGGTAAAGTCATCTTTATTGACTATCTATATATATTTTTTATTGAATATATTTTCAACGGAGCGCCAGATCGAGATGAATTTGATATCCTTGGCTGCATATTTAACGCCAGAAGACATCAGTACTTACATCATTTCTGTAGCTTAAGTCGTTTAGAAGCTATGGTCAATATAACACCAAAAAAAAAAACGGTAAAATCATCTTTATTGACTATTTATATCTTTTCTTTATTGAATATCTTTTCAACGGAGCATCAGATCGGGATGAATGTGGTATCGTTGGCTACGAATTTAAAGCCAGAAGACATCAGTACTTACATCATTTCTGTAGCTTAAGTCGTTTAGAAGTTATGGGCAAAATAACACACAAAAAAACAACGGTAAAATCATCTTTATTGACTATTTATTTCTTTTCTTTATTGAATATCTTTTCAACGGAGCATCAAATCGGGATAAATGTAGTATCGTTGGCTGCGTATTTAACGCCAAAAGACATCAGTACTTACGTCATTTCTGTAGCTTAAGTCGTTTGGAAGTTATGGGCAGCATAAACCAAAAAAACAACGGTAAAATCATCTTTTTGACTATCTATATATATTTTTTATTGAATATATTTTCAACGGAGCGCCAGATCGAGATGAATTTGATATCCTTGGCTGCATATTTAACGCCAGAAGACATCAGTACTTACATCATTTCTGTAGCTTAAGTCGTTTAGAAGCTATGGTCAATATAACACCAAAAAAAAAACGGTAAAATCATCTTTATTGACTATTTATATCTTTTCTTTATTGAATATCTTTTCAACGGAGCATCAGATCGGGATGAATGTGGTATCGTTGGCTACGAATTTAAAGCCAAAAGACATCAGTACTTACATCATTTCTGTAGCTTAAGTCGTTTAGAAGCTATGGTCAATATAACACCAAAAAAAAAACGGTAAAATCATCTTTATTGACTATTTATATCTTTTCTTTATTGAATATCTTTTCAACGGAGCATCAGATCGGGATGAATGTGGTATCGTTGGCTACGAATTTAAAGCCAGAAGACATCAGTACTTACATCATTTCTGTAGCTTAAGTCGTTTAGAAGCTATGGTCAATATAACACCAAAAAAAAAAACGGTAAAATCATCTTTATTGACTATTTATATCTTTTCTTTATTGAATATCTTTTCAACGGAGCATCAGATCGGGATGAATGTGGTATCGTTGGCTACGAATTTAAAGCCAGAAGACCTCAGTACTTACATCACTTCTGTAGCTTAAGTCGTTTGGAAGTTATGGGCAGCATAAACCAAAAAAACAACGGTAAAATCATCTTTATTGACTATCTATATCTATTCTTTATTGAATATCTTTTCAACGGAGCATCAGATCGGGATGAATGTGGTATCGTTGGCTGCGTATTCAACGCCAAAAGACATCAGTACTTACATCATTTCTGTAGCTTAAGTCGTTTAGAAGCTATGGTCAATATAACACCAAAAAAAAAAACGGTAAAATCATCTTTATTGACTATTTATATCTTTTCTTTATTGAATATCTTTTCAACGGAGCATCAGATCGGGATGAATGTGGTATCGTTGGCTACGAATTTAAAGCCAGAAGACATCAGTACTTACATCATTTCTGTAGCTTAAGTCGTTTAGAAGTTATGGGCAAAATAACACACAAAAAAACAACGGTAAAATCATCTTTATTGACTATTTATTTCTTTTCTTTATTGAATATCTTTTCAACGGAGCATCAAATCGGGATAAATGTAGTATCGTTGGCTGCGTATTTAACGCCAAAAGACATCAGTACTTACGTCATTTCTGTAGCTTAAGTCGTTTGGAAGTTATGGGCAGCATAAACCAAAAAAACAACGGTAAAATCATCTTTTTGACTATCTATATCTATTCTTTATTGAATATCTTTTCAACGGAGCATCAGATCGGGATGAATGTGGTATCGTTGGCTGCGTATTCAACGCCAAAAGACATCAGTACTTACATTATTTCTGTAGCTTAAGTCGTTTAGAAGTTATGGGCAAAATAACACACAAAAAAACAACGGTAAAATCTTCTTTATTGACTATTTATCTCTTTTCTTTATTGAATATCTTTTCAACGGAGCATCAGATCGGGATGAATGTAGTATCCTTGGCTGCGTATTTAACGCCAGAAGACCTCAGTACTTACATCACTTCTGTAGCTTAAGTCGTTTGGAAGTTATGGGCAGCATAAACCAAAAAAACAACGGTAAAATCATCTTTATTGACTATCTATATCTATTCTTTATTGAATATCTTTTCAACGGAGCATCAGATCGGGATGAATGTGGTATCGTTGGCTGCGTATTCAACGCCAAAAGACATCAGTACTTACATTATTTCTGTAGCTTAAGTCGTTTAGAAGTTATGGGCAGAACAAAACAAAAAAAACAACGGTAAAATCATCTTTATTGACTATCTATATCTATTCTTTATTGAATATCTTTTCAACGGAGCATCAGATAGGGATGAATGTAGTATCGTTGGCTGCGTATTTAACGCCAGAAGACATCAGTACTTACATCGTTTCTGTAGCTTAAGTCGTTTAGAAGTTATGGGCAGAATAACACAAAAAAAAAAAAACGATAAAATCATCTTTATTGACTATCTATATCTATTCTTTATTAAATATATTTTCAACGGAGCATCAGATCGGGAAGAATGTGGTATCGTTGGCTGCGTATTTAACGCCAGAAGACATCAGTTCTTACATCATTTCTGTAGCTTAAGTCGTTTAGAAGTTATGGTCAAAATAACACACAAAAAAACAACGGTAAAATCATCTTTATTGACTATTTATATCTTTTCTTTATTGAATATCTTTTCAACGGAGCATCAGATCGGGATGAATGTGGTATCGTTGGCTGCGTATTTAACGCCAGAAGACCTCAGTACTTACATCACTTCTGTAGCTTAAGTCGTTTGGAAGTTATGGGCAGCATAAACCAAAAAAACAACGGTAAAATCATCTTTATTGACTATCTATATCTATTCTTTATTGAATATCTTTTCAACGGAGCATCATATCGGGATGAATGTGGTATCGTTGGCTGCGTATTTAACGCCAGAAGACATCAGTACTTACATCGTTTCTGTAGCTTAAGTCGTTTAAAAGTTATGGGCAGAATAACACAAAAAAACAACGGTAAAGTCATCTTTATTGACTATCTATATATATTTTTTATTGAATATATTTTCAACGGAGCGTCAGATCGAGATGAATTTGATATCCTTGGCTGCATATTTAACGCCAGAAGACATCAGTACTTACATCATTTCTGTAGCTTAAGTCGTTTAGAAGCTATGGTCAATATAACACCAAAAAAAAAAACGGTAAAATCATCTTTATTGACTATTTATATCTTTTCTTTATTGAATATCTTTTCAACGGAGCATCAGATCGGGATGAATGTGGTATCGTTGGCTGCGAATTTAAAGCCAGAAGACATCAGTACTTACATCATTTCTGTAGCTTAAGTCGTTTAGAAGTTATGGGCAAAATAACACACAAAAAAAAAACGGTAAAATCATCTTTATTGACTATTTATTTCTTTTCTTTATTGAATATCTTTTCAACGGAGCATCAAATCGGGATAAATGTAGTATCGTTGGCTGCGTATTTAACGCCAAAAGACATCAGTACTTACGTCATTTCTGTAGCTTAAGTCGTTTGGAAGTTATGGGCAGCATAAACCAAAAAAACAACGGTAAAATCATCTTTTTGACTATCTATATCTATTCTTTATTGAATATCTTTTCAACGGAGCATCAGATCGGGATGAATGTGGTATCGTTGGCTGCGTATTCAACGCCAAAAGACATCAGTACTTACATCATTTCTGTAGTTTAAGTCGTTTAGACGTTATGGGCAAAATAACACACAAAAAAACAACGGTAAAATCTTCTTTATTGACTATTTATCTCTTTTCTTTATTGAATATCTTTTCAACGGAGCATCAGATCGGGATGAATGTAGTATCCTTGGCTGCGTATTTAACGCCAGAAGACCTCAGTACTTACATCACTTCTGTAGCTTAAGTCGTTTGGAAGTTATGGGCAGCATAAACCAAAAAAACAACGGTAAAATCATCTTTATTGACTATCTATATCTATTCTTTATTGAATATCTTTTCAACGGAGCATCAGATCGGGATGAATGTGGTATCGTTGGCTGCGTATTCAACGCCAAAAGACATCAGTACTTACATCATTTCTGTAGCTTAAGTCGTTTAGAAGTTATGGGCAGAACAAAACAAAAAAACAACGGTAAAATCATCTTTATTGACTATCTATATCTATTCTTTATTGAATATCTTTTCAACGGAGCATCAGATAGGGATGAATGTAGTATCGTTGGCTGCGTATTTAACGCCAGAAGACATCAGTACTTACATCGTTTCTGTAGCTTAAGTCGTTTAGAAGTTATGGGCAGAATAACACAAAAAAAAAAAACGGTAAAATCATCTTTATTGACTATTTATATCTTTTCTTTATTGAATATCTTTTCAACGGAGCATCAGATCGGGATGAATGTGGTATCGTTGGCTGCGAATTTAATGCCAGAAGACATCAGTACTTACATTATTTATGTAGCTTAAGTCGTTTAGAAGTTATGGGCAGAATAACACAAAAAAAAACGGTAAAATCATCTTTATTGAATGTCTACATCTATTCTTTATTGAATATCTTTTCAACGGAGAATCTGATCAGGATGTATGTGAAATCATTGGGTGCGTATTTAACGCCAAAATACACCAGTACTTACATCATTTCTGTAGCTTAAGTCGTTTAGAAGTTATGGGCAGAATAACACAAAAAAACAACGGTAAAGTCATCTTTATTGACTATCTATATATATTTTTTATTGAATATATTTTCAACGGAGCGTCAGATCGAGATGAATTTGATAACCTTGGATGCATATTTAACGCCAGAAGACATCAGTACTTACATCATTTCTGTAGCTTAAGTCGTTTAGAAGCTATGGTCAATATAACACCAAAAAAAAAACGGTAAAATCATCTTTATTGACTATTTATATCTTTTCTTTATTGAATATCTTTTCAACGGAGCATCAGATCGGGATGAATGTGGTATCGTTGGCTGCGAATTTAAAGCCAGAAGACATCAGTACTTACATCATTTCTGTAGCTTAAGTCGTTTAGAAGTTATGGGCAAAATAACACACAAAAAAAAAACGGTAAAATCATCTTTATTGACTATTTATTTCTTTTCTTTATTGAATATCTTTTCAACGGAGCATCAAATCGGGATAAATGTAGTATCGTTGGCTGCGTATTTAACGCCAAAAGACATCAGTACTTACGTCATTTCTGTAGCTTAAGTCGTTTGGAAGTTATGGGCAGCATAAACCAAAAAAACAAAGGTAAAATCATCTTTTTGACTATCTATATCTATTCTTTATTGAATATCTTTTCAACGGAGCATCAGATCGGGATGAATGTGGTATCGTTGGCTGCGTATTCAACGCCAAAAGACATCAGTACTTACATCATTTCTGTAGTTTAAGTCGTTTAGACGTTATGGGCAAAATAACACACAAAAAAACAACGGTAAAATCTTCTTTATTGACTATTTATCTCTTTTCTTTATTGAATATCTTTTCAACGGAGCATCAGATCGGGATGAATGTAGTATCCTTGGCTGCGTATTTAACGCCAGAAGACCTCAGTACTTACATCACTTCTGTAGCTTAAGTCGTTTGGAAGTTATGGGCAGCATAAACCAAAAAAACAACGGTAAAATCATCTTTATTGACTATCTATATCTATTCTTTATTGAATATCTTTTCAACGGAGCATCAGATCGGGATGAATGTGGTATCGTTGGCTGCGTATTCAACGCCAAAAGACATCAGTACTTACATCATTTCTGTAGCTTAAGTCGTTTAGAAGTTATGGGCAGAACAAAACAAAAAAACAACGGTAAAATCATCTTTATTGACTATCTATATCTATTCTTTATTGAATATCTTTTCAACGGAGCATCAGATAGGGATGAATGTAGTATCGTTGGCTGCGTATTTAACGCCAGAAGACATCAGTACTTACATCGTTTCTGTAGCTTAAGTCGTTTAGAAGTTATGGGCAGAATAACACAAAAAAAAAAAAAAACGGTAAAATCATCTTTATTGACTATTTATATCTTTTCTTTATTGAATATCTTTTCAACGGAGCATCAGATCGGGATGAATGTGGTATCGTTGGCTGCGAATTTAATGCCAGAAAACATCAGTACTTACATTATTTATGTAGCTTAAGTCGTTTAGAAGTTATGGGCAGAATAACACAAAAAAAAAACGGTAAAATCATCTTTATTGAATGTCTACATCTATTCTTTATTGAATATCTTTTCAACGGAGAATCTGATCAGGATGTATGTGAAATCATTGGGTGCGTATTTAACGCCAAAATACACCAGTACTTACATCATTTCTGTAGCTTAAGTCGTTTAGAAGTTATGGGCAGAATAACACAAAAAAACAACGGTAAAGTCATCTTTATTGACTATCTATATATATTTTTTATTGAATATATTTTCAACGGAGCGTCAGATCGAGATGAATTTGATAACCTTGGATGCATATTTAACGCCAGAAGACATCAGTACTTACATCATTTCTGTAGCTTAAGTCGTTTAGAAGCTATGGTCAATATAACACCAAAAAAAACGGTAAAATCATCTTTATTGACTATTTATATCTTTTCTTTATTGAATATCTTTTCAACGGAGCATCAGATCGGGATGAATGTGGTATCGTTGGCTGCGAATTTAAAGCCAGAAGACATCAGTACTTACATCATTTCTGTAGCTTAAGTCGTTTAGAAGTTATGGGCAAAATAACACAAAAAAAAAAACGGTAAAATCATCTTTATTGACTATTTATTTCTTTTCTTTATTGAATATCTTTTCAACGGAGCATCAAATCGGGATAAATGTAGTATCGTTGGCTGCGTATTTAACGCCAAAAGACATCAGTACTTACGTCATTTCTGTAGCTTAAGTCGTTTGGAAGTTATGGGCAGCATAAACCAAAAAAACAAAGGTAAAATCATCTTTTTGACTATCTATATCTATTCTTTATTGAATATCTTTTCAACGGAGCATCAGATCGGGATGAATGTGGTATCGTTGGCTGCGTATTCAACGCCAAAAGACATCAGTACTTACATCATTTCTGTAGTTTAAGTCGTTTAGACGTTATGGGCAAAATAACACACAAAAAAACAACGGTAAAATCTTCTTTATTGACTATTTATCTCTTTTCTTTATTGAATATCTTTTCAACGGAGCATCAGATCGGGATGAATGTAGTATCCTTGGCTGCGTATTTAACGCCAGAAGACCTCAGTACTTACATCACTTCTGTAGCTTAAGTCGTTTGGAAGTTATGGGCAGCATAAACCAAAAAAACAACGGTAAAATCATCTTTATTGACTATCTATATCTATTCTTTATTGAATATCTTTTCAACGGAGCATCAGATCGGGATGAATGTGGTATCGTTGGCTGCGTATTCAACGCCAAAAGACATCAGTACTTACATCATTTCTGTAGCTTAAGTCGTTTAGAAGTTATGGGCAGAACAAAACAAAAAAACAACGGTAAAATCATCTTTATTGACTATCTATATCTATTCTTTATTGAATATCTTTTCAACGGAGCATCAGATACGGATGAATGTAGTATCGTTGGCTGCGTATTTAACGCCAGAAGACATCAGTACTTACATCGTTTCTGTAGCTTAAGTCGTTTAGAAGTTATGGGCAGAATAACACAAAAAAAAAAAAACGGTAAAATCATCTTTATTGACTATTTATATCTTTTCTTTATTGAATATCTTTTCAACGGAGCATCAGATCGGGATGAATGTGGTATCGTTGGCTGCGAATTTAATGCCAGAAAACATCAGTACTTACATTATTTATGTAGCTTAAGTCGTTTAGAAGTTATGGGCAGAATAACACAAAAAAAAAACGGTAAAATCATCTTTATTGAATGTCTACATCTATTCTTTATTGAATATCTTTTCAACGGAGAATCTGATCAGGATGTATGTGAAATCATTGGGTGCGTATTTAACGCCAAAATACACCAGTACTTACATCATTTCTGTAGCTTAAGTCGTTTAGAAGTTATGGGCAGAATAACACAAAAAAACAACGGTAAAGTCATCTTTATTGACTATCTATATATATTTTTTATTGAATATATTTTCAACGGAGCGTCAGATCGAGATGAATTTGATATCCTTGGCTGCATATTTAACGCCAGAAGACATCAGTACTTACATCATTTCTGTAGCTTAAGTCGTTTAGAAGCTATGGTCAATATAACACCAAAAAAAAAAAACGGTAAAATCATCTTTATTGACTATTTATATCTTTTCTTTATTGAATATCTTTTCAACGGAGCATCAGATCGGGATGAATGTGGTATCGTTGGCTGCGAATTTAAAGCCAGAAGACATCAGTTTTTACATCATTTCTGTAGCTTAAGTCGTTTAGAAGTTATGGGCAAAATAACACACAAAAAAACAACGGTAAAATCATCTTTATTGACTATTTATTTCTTTTCTTTATTGAATATCTTTTCAACGGAGCATCAAATCGGGATAAATGTAGTATCGTTGGCTGCGTATTTAACGCCAAAAGACATCAGTACTTACGTCATTTCTGTAGCTTAAGTCGTTTGGAAGTTATGGGCAGCATAAATCAAAAAAACAACGGTAAAATCATCTTTTTGACTATCTATATCTATTCTTTATTGAATATCTTTTCAACGGAGCATCAGATCGGGATGAATGTGGTATCGTTGGCTGCGTATTCAACGCCAAAAGACATCAGTACTTACATCATTTCTGTAGTTTAAGTCGTTTAGACGTTATGGGCAAAATAACACACAAAAAAACAACGGTAAAATCTTCTTTATTGACTATTTATCTCTTTTCTTTATTTAATATCTTTTCAACGGAGCATCAGATCGGGATGAATGTAGTATCCTTGGCTGCGTATTTAACGCCAGAAGACCTCAGTACTTACATCACTTCTGTAGCTTAAGTCGTTTGGAAGTTATGGGCAGCATAAACCAAAAAAACAACGGTAAAATCATCTTTATTGACTATCTATATCTATTCTTTATTGAATATCTTTTCAACGGAGCATCAGATCGGGATGAATGTGGTATCGTTGGCTGCGTATTCAACGCCAAAAGACATCAGTACTTACATCATTTCTGTAGCTTAAGTCGTTTAGAAGTTATGGGCAGAACAAAACAAAAAAACAACGGTAAAATCATCTTTATTGACTATCTATATCTATTCTTTATTGAATATCTTTTCAACGGAGCATCAGATAGGGATGAATGTAGTATCGTTGGCTGCGTATTTAACGCCAGAAGACATCAGTACTTACATCGTTTCTGTAGCTTAAGTCGTTTAGAAGTTATGGGCAGAATAACACAAAAAAAAAAAAACGATAAAATCATCTTTATTGACTATCTATATCTATTCTTTATTGAATATATTTTCAACGGAGCATCAGATCGGGAAGAATGTGGTATCGTTGGCTGCGTATTTAACGCCAGAAGACATCAGTTCTTACATCATTTCTGTAGCTTAAGTCGTTTAGAAGTTATGGTCAAAATAACACACAAAAAAACAACGGTAAAATCATCTTTATTGACTATTTATATCTTTTCTTTATTGAATATTTTTTCAACGGAGCATTAGATCGGGATGAATGTGGTATCGTTGGCTGCGTATTTAATGCCAGAAGACATCAGTACTTACATAATTTCTGTAGCTTAAGTCGTTTAGAAGTTATGGGCAGAATAAACCAAAAAACAGCGGTAAAATCATCTTTATTGACTATCTATATCTTATCTTTATTGAATATCTTTTCAACGGAGCATCAGATCGGGATTATTGCGGTATCGTTGGCTGCGTATTTAACGCCAAAAGACATCAGTACTTACATCATTTCTGTAGCTTAAGTCGTTTAGAAGTTATGGGCAGAACAAAACAAAAAAACAACGGTAAAATCATCTTTATTGACTATCTATATCTATTCTTTATTGAATATCTTTTTAACAGGGCATCAGATCGAGATGAATGTGGTATCGTTGGCTGCGTATTTAACGCCAGAAGACATCAGTACTTACATCATTTCTGTAGCTTAAGTCGTTTAGAAGTTATGCTCAAAATAACACAAAAAAAAAAACGGTAAAATCATCTTTATTGACTATTTATATATTTTCTTTATTGAATATCTTTTCAACGGAGCATCAAATCGGGATAAATGTAGTATCGTTGGCTGCGTATTTAACGCCAAAAGACATCAGTACTTACGTCATTTCTGTAGCTTAAGTCGTTTGGAAGTTATGGGCAGCATAAACCAAAAAAACAAAGGTAAAATCATCTTTTTGACTATCTATATCTATTCTTTATTGAATATCTTTTCAACGGAGCATCAGATCGGGATGAATGTGGTATCGTTGGCTGCGTATTCAACGCCAAAAGACATCAGTACTTACATCATTTCTGTAGTTTAAGTCGTTTAGACGTTATGGGCAAAATAACACACAAAAAAACAACGGTAAAATCTTCTTTATTGACTATTTATCTCTTTTCTTTATTGAATATCTTTTCAACGGAGCATCAGATCGGGATGAATGTAGTATCCTTGGCTGCGTATTTAACGCCAGAAGACCTCAGTACTTACATCACTTCTGTAGCTTAAGTCGTTTGGAAGTTATGGGCAGCATAAACCAAAAAAACAACGGTAAAATCATCTTTATTGACTATCTATATCTATTCTTTATTGAATATCTTTTCAACGGAGCATCAGATCGGGATGAATGTGGTATCGTTGGCTGCGTATTCAACGCCAAAAGACATCAGTACTTACATCATTTCTGTAGCTTAAGTCGTTTAGAAGTTATGGGCAGAACAAAACAAAAAAACAACGGTAAAATCATCTTTATTGACTATCTATATCTATTCTTTATTGAATATCTTTTCAACGGAGCATCAGATACGGATGAATGTAGTATCGTTGGCTGCGTATTTAACGCCAGAAGACATCAGTACTTACATCGTTTCTGTAGCTTAAGTCGTTTAGAAGTTATGGGCAGAATAACACAAAAAAAAAAAAACGGTAAAATCATCTTTATTGACTATTTATATCTTTTCTTTATTGAATATCTTTTCAACGGAGCATCAGATCGGGATGAATGTGGTATCGTTGGCTGCGAATTTAATGCCAGAAAACATCAGTACTTACATTATTTATGTAGCTTAAGTCGTTTAGAAGTTATGGGCAGAATAACACAAAAAAAAAACGGTAAAATCATCTTTATTGAATGTCTACATCTATTCTTTATTGAATATCTTTTCAACGGAGAATCTGATCAGGATGTATGTGAAATCATTGGGTGCGTATTTAACGCCAAAATACACCAGTACTTACATCATTTCTGTAGCTTAAGTCGTTTAGAAGTTATGGGCAGAATAACACAAAAAAACAACGGTAAAGTCATCTTTATTGACTATCTATATATATTTTTTATTGAATATATTTTCAACGGAGCGTCAGATCGAGATGAATTTGATATCCTTGGCTGCATATTTAACGCCAGAAGACATCAGTACTTACATCATTTCTGTAGCTTAAGTCGTTTAGAAGCTATGGTCAATATAACACCAAAAAAAAAAAACGGTAAAATCATCTTTATTGACTATTTATATCTTTTCTTTATTGAATATCTTTTCAACGGAGCATCAGATCGGGATGAATGTGGTATCGTTGGCTGCGAATTTAAAGCCAGAAGACATCAGTTTTTACATCATTTCTGTAGCTTAAGTCGTTTAGAAGTTATGGGCAAAATAACACACAAAAAAACAACGGTAAAATCATCTTTATTGACTATTTATTTCTTTTCTTTATTGAATATCTTTTCAACGGAGCATCAAATCGGGATAAATGTAGTATCGTTGGCTGCGTATTTAACGCCAAAAGACATCAGTACTTACGTCATTTCTGTAGCTTAAGTCGTTTGGAAGTTATGGGCAGCATAAATCAAAAAAACAACGGTAAAATCATCTTTTTGACTATCTATATCTATTCTTTATTGAATATCTTTTCAACGGAGCATCAGATCGGGATGAATGTGGTATCGTTGGCTGCGTATTCAACGCCAAAAGACATCAGTACTTACATCATTTCTGTAGTTTAAGTCGTTTAGACGTTATGGGCAAAATAACACACAAAAAAACAACGGTAAAATCTTCTTTATTGACTATTTATCTCTTTTCTTTATTTAATATCTTTTCAACGGAGCATCAGATCGGGATGAATGTAGTATCCTTGGCTGCGTATTTAACGCCAGAAGACCTCAGTACTTACATCACTTCTGTAGCTTAAGTCGTTTGGAAGTTATGGGCAGCATAAACCAAAAAAACAACGGTAAAATCATCTTTATTGACTATCTATATCTATTCTTTATTGAATATCTTTTCAACGGAGCATCAGATCGGGATGAATGTGGTATCGTTGGCTGCGTATTCAACGCCAAAAGACATCAGTACTTACATCATTTCTGTAGCTTAAGTCGTTTAGAAGTTATGGGCAGAACAAAACAAAAAAACAACGGTAAAATCATCTTTATTGACTATCTATATCTATTCTTTATTGAATATCTTTTCAACGGAGCATCAGATAGGGATGAATGTAGTATCGTTGGCTGCGTATTTAACGCCAGAAGACATCAGTACTTACATCGTTTCTGTAGCTTAAGTCGTTTAGAAGTTATGGGCAGAATAACACAAAAAAAAAAAACGATAAAATCATCTTTATTGACTATCTATATCTATTCTTTATTGAATATATTTTCAACGGAGCATCAGATCGGGAAGAATGTGGTATCGTTGGCTGCGTATTTAACGCCAGAAGACATCAGTTCTTACATCATTTCTGTAGCTTAAGTCGTTTAGAAGTTATGGTCAAAATAACACACAAAAAAACAACGGTAAAATCATCTTTATTGACTATTTATATCTTTTCTTTATTGAATATTTTTTCAACGGAGCTTTAGATCGGGATGAATGTGGTATCGTTGGCTGCGTATTTAATGCCAGAAGACATCAGTACTTACATAATTTCTGTAGCTTAAGTCGTTTAGAAGTTATGGGCAGAATAAACCAAAAAACAGCGGTAAAATCATCTTTATTGACTATCTATATCTTATCTTTATTGAATATCTTTTCAACGGAGCATCAGATCGGGATTATTGCGGTATCGTTGGCTGCGTATTTAACGCCAAAAGACATCAGTACTTACATCATTTCTGTAGCTTAAGTCGTTTAGAAGTTATGGGCAGAACAAAACAAAAAAACAACGGTAAAATCATCTTTATTGACTATCTATATCTATTCTTTATTGAATATCTTTTTAACAGGGCATCAGATCGAGATGAATGTGGTATCGTTGGCTGCGTATTTAACGCCAGAAGACATCAGTACTTACATCATTTCTGTAGCTTAAGTCGTTTAGAAGTTATGCTCAAAATACACAAAAAAAAAAAACGGTAAAATCATCTTTATTGACTATTTATATATTTTCTTTATTGAATATCTTTTCAACGGAGCATCAGATCGGGATGAATGTAGTATCGTTGGCTGCGTATTTAACGCCAAAAGACATCAGTACTTACGTCATTTCTGTAGCCTAAGTCGTTTAGAAGTTATGGGCAGAATAAACAAAAAAAAAACAATGGTAAAATCATCTTTTTGACTATCTATATCTATTCTTTATTGAATATCTTTTCAACGGAGCATCAGATCGGGATGAATGTGGTATCGTTGGCTGCGTATTCAACGCCAAAAGACATCAGTACTTACATCATTTCTGTAGCTTAAGTCGTTTAGACGTTATGGGCAAAATAACACACAAAAAAACAACGGTAAAATCATCTTTATTGACTATTTATATCTTTTCTTTATTGAATATCTTTTCAACGGAGCATCAGATCGGGATGAATGTGGTATCGTTGGCTGCGTATTTAACGCCAGAAGACCTCAGTACTTACATAACTTCTGTAGCTTAAGTCGTTTGGAAGTTATGGGCAGCATAAACCAAAAAAACAACGGTAAAGTCATCTTTATTGACTATCTATATATATTTTTTATTGAATATATTTTCAACGGAGCGTCAGATCGAGATGAATTTGATATCCTTGGCTGCATATTTAACGCCAGAAGACATCAGTACTTACATCATTTCTGTAGCTTAAGTCGTTTAGAAGCTATGGTCAATATAACCCCAAAAAAAAAAACGGTTAAATCATCTTTATTGACTATTTATATCTTTTCTTTATTGAATATCTTTTCAACGGAGCATCAGATCGGGATGAATGTGGTATCGTTGGCTGCGAATTTAAAGCCAGAAGACATCAGTACTTACATCATTTCTGTAGCTTAAGTCGTTTAGAAGTTATGGGCAAAATAACACACAAAAAAACAACGGTAAAATCATCTTTATTGACTATTTATTTCTTTTCTTTATTGAATATCTTTTCAACGGAGCATCAAATCGGGATAAATGTAGTATCGTTGGCTGCGTATTTAACGCCAAAAGACATCAGTACTTACGTCATTTCTGTAGCTTAAGTCGTTTGGAAGTTATGGGCAGCATAAATCAAAAAAACAACGGTAAAATCATCTTTTTGACTATCTATATCTATTCTTTATTGAATATCTTTTCAACGGAGCATCAGATCGGGATGAATGTGGTATCGTTGGCTGCGTATTCAACGCCAAAAGACATCAGTACTTACATCATTTCTGTAGTTTAAGTCGTTTAGACGTTATGGGCAAAATAACACACAAAAAAACAACGGTAAAATCTTCTTTATTGACTATTTATCTCTTTTCTTTATTGAATATCTTTTCAACGGAGCATCAGATCGGGATGAATGTAGTATCCTTGGCTGCGTATTTAACGCCAGAAGACCTCAGTACTTACATCACTTCTGTAGCTTAAGTCGTTTGGAAGTTATGGGCAGCATAAACCAAAAAAACAACGGTAAAATCATCTTTATTGACTATCTATATCTATTCTTTATTGAATATCTTTTCAACGGAGCATCAGATCGGGATGAATGTGGTATCGTTGGCTGCGTATTCAACGCCAAAAGACATCAGTACTTACATCATTTCTGTAGCTTAAGTCGTTTAGAAGTTATGGGCAGAACAAAACAAAAAAACAACGGTAAAATCATCTTTATTGACTATCTATATATATTCTTTATTGAATATCTTTTCAACGGAGCATCAGATAGGGATGAATGTAGTATCGTTGGCTGCGTATTTAACGCCAGAAGACATCAGTACTTACATCGTTTCTGTAGCTTAAGTCGTTTAGAAGTTATGGGCAGAATAACACAAAAAAAAAAAAACGATAAAATCATCTTTATTGACTATCTATATCTATTCTTTATTGAATATATTTTCAACGGAGCATCAGATCGGGAAGAATGTGGTATCGTTGGCTGCGTATTTAACGCCAGAAGACATCAGTTCTTACATCATTTCTGTAGCTTAAGTCGTTTAGAAGTTATGGTCAAAATAACACACAAAAAAACAACGGTAAAATCATCTTTATTGACTATTTATATCTTTTCTTTATTGAATATCTTTTCAACGGAGCATCAGATCGGGATGAATGTGGTATCGTTGGCTGCGTATTTAATGCCAGAAGACATCAGTACTTACATTGTTTCTGTAGCTTAAGTCGTTTAGAAGTTATGGGCAGAATAAACCAAAAAACAGCGGTAAAATCATCTTTATTGACTATCTATATCTTATCTTTATTGAATATCTTTTCAACGGAGCATCAGATCGGGATTATTGTGGTATCGTTGGCTGCGTATTTAACGCCAAAAGACATCAGTACTTACATCATTTCTGTAGCTTAAGTCGTTTAGAAGTTATGGGCAGAACAAAACAAAAAAACAACGGTAAAATCATCTTTATTGACTATCTATATCTATTCTTTATTGAATATCTTTTTAACAGGGCATCAGATCGAGATGAATGTGGTATCGTTGGCTGCGTATTTAACGCCAGAAGACATCAGTACTTACATCATTTCTGTAGCTTAAGTCGTTTAGAAGTTATGCTCAAAATAACACAAAAAAAAAAAACGGTAAAATCATCTTTATTGACTATTTATATATTTTCTTTATTGAATATCTTTTCAACGGAGCATCAGATCGGGATGAATGTAGTATCGTTGGCTGCGTATTTAACGCCAAAAGACATCAGTACTTACGTCATTTGTGTAGCTTAAGTCGTTTAGAAGTTATGGGCAGAATAAACAAAAAAAAAACAATGGTAAAATCATCTTTTTGACTATCTATATCTATTCTTTATTGAATATCTTTTCAACGGAGCATCAGATCGGGATGAATGTGGTATCGTTGGCTGCGTATTTAACGCCAGAATACATCAGTACTTACATCGTTTCTGTAGCTTAAGTCGTTTAAAAGTTATGGGCAGAATAACACAAAAAAAAAAACTATAAAATCATATTTATTGACTATCTATATCTATTCTTTATTGAATATATTTTCAACGGAGCATCAGATCGGAATGAATGTGGTATCGTTGGCTGCGTATTTAACGCCAGAAGACATCAGTACTTACATCATTTCTGTAGCTTAAGTCGTTTAGAAGTTATGCTCAAAATAACACACAAAAAAAAAACGGTAAAATCATCTTTATTGACTATTTATATATTTTCCTTATTGAATATCTTTTCAACGGAGCATCAGATCGGGATGAATGTAGTATCGTTGGCTGCGTATTTAACGCCAAAAGACATCAGTACTTACGTCATTTCTGTAGCTTAAGTCGTTTAGAAGTTATGGGCAGAATAAACAAAAAAAAACCAATGGTAAAATCATCTTTTTGACTATCTATATCTATTCTTTATTGAATATCTTTTCAACGGATCATCAGATCGGGATGAATGTGGTATCGTTGGCTGCGTATTCAACGCCAAAAGACATCAGTACTTACATCATTTCTGTAGCTTAAGTCGTTTAGACGTTATGGGCAAAATAACACACAAAAAAACAACGGTAAAATCATCTTTATTGACTATTTATATCTTTTCTTTATTGAATATCTTTTCAACGGAGCATCAGATCGGGATGAATGTGGTATCGTTGGCTGCGTATTTAATGCCAGAAGACATCAGTACTTACATCATTTCTGTAGCTTAAGTCGTTTAGAAGTTATGGGCAGAATAAACCAAAAAAACAACGGTAAAATCATTTTTATTGACTATCTATATCTATTCTTTATTGAATATCTTTTCAACGGAGCATCAGATCGGGATGAATGTGGTATCGTTGGCTGCGTATTTAACGCCAGAAGACATCAGTACTTACATCGTTTCTGTAGCTTAAGTCGTTTAAAAGTTATGGGCAGAATAACACACAAAAAAAAAAACGGTAAAATCATCTTTATTGACTATTTATATATTTTCTTTATTGAATATCTTTTCAACGGAGCATCAGATCGGGATGAATGTAGTATTGTTGGCTGCGTATTTAACGCCAAAAGACATCAGTACTTACGTCATTTCTGTAGCTTAAGTCGTTTAGAAGTTATGGGCAGAATAAACAAAAAAAAAACAATGGTAAAATCATCTTTTTGACTATCTATATCTATTCTTTATTGAATATCTTTTCAACGGAGCATCAGATCGGGATGAATGTGGTATCGTTGGCTGCGTATTTAACGCCAGAAGACATCAGTACTTACATCGTTTCTGTAGCTTAAGTCGTTTAAAAGTTATGGGCAGAATAACACACGAAAAAACAACGGTAAAATCTTCTTTATTGACTATTTATATATTTTCTTTATTGAATATCTTTTCAACGGAGCATCAGATCGGGATGAATGTAGTATCGTTGGCTGCGTATTTAACGCCAAAAGACATCAGTACTTACGTCATTTCTGTAGCTTAAGTCGTTTAGAAGTTATGGGCAGAATAATCAAAAAAAAAACAATGGTAAAATCATCTTTTTGACTATCTATATCTATTCTTTATTGAATATCTTTTCAACGGAGCATCAGATCGGGATGAATGTGGTATCGTTGGCTGCGTATTTAACGCCAGAAGACATCAGTACTTACATCATTTCTGTAGCTTAAGTCGTTTAAAAGTTATGGGCACAATAACACACGAAAAAACAACGGTAAAATCTTCTTTATTGACTATTTATATATTTTCTTTATTGAATATCTTTTCAACGGAGCATCAGATCGGGATGAATGTAGTATCGTTGGCTGCGTATTTAACGCCAAAAGACATCAGTACTTACGCCATTTCTGTAGCTTAAGTCGTTTAGAAGTTATGGGCAGAATAATAAAAAAAAAAACAATGGTAAAATCATCTTTTTGACTATCTATATCTATTCTTTATTGAATATCTTTTCAACGGAGCATCAGATCGGGATGAATGTGGTATCGTTGGCTGCGTATTTAACGCCAGAAGACATCAGTACTTACATCATTTCTGTAGCTTAAGTCGTTTAGACGTTATGGGCAAAATAACACACAAAAAACAACGGTAAAATCATCTTTATTGACTATTTATATCTTTATTTATATCATCGGAGCATCAGATCGGGATGAATGTGGTATCGTTGGCTGCGTATTTAACGCCAGAAGACCTCAGTACTTACATCACTTCTGTAGCTTAAGTCGTTTGGAAGTTATGGGCAGCATAAACCAAAAAAACAACGGTAAAATCATCTTTATTGACTATCTATATCTATTCTTTATTGAATATCTTTTCAACGGAGCATCAGATCGGGATGAATGTGGTATCGTTGGCTGCGTATTTAACGCCAGAAGACATCAGTACTTACATCGTTTCTGTAGCTTAAGTCGTTTAAAAGTTATGGGCAGAATACACACAAAAAAACAACGGTAAAATCTTCTTTATTGACTATTTATCTCAGATCGGGATGAATGTGGTATCGTTGGCTGCGTATTCAACGCCAAAAGACATCAGTACTTACATCATTTCTGTAGTTTAAGTCGTTTAGACGTTATGGGCAAAATAACACACAAAAAAACAACGGTAAAATCTTCTTTATTGACTATTTATCTCTTTTCTTTATTGAATATCTTTTCAACGGAGCATCAGATCGGGATGAATGTAGTATCGTTGGCTGCGTATTTAACGCCAGAAGACCTCAGTACTTACATCACTTCTGTAGCTTAAGTCGTTTGGAAGTTATGGGCAGCATAAACCAAAAAAACAACGGTAAAATCATCTTTATTGACTATCTATATCTATTCTTTATTGAATATCTTTTCAACGGAGCATCAGATCGGGATGAATGTAGTATCGTTGGCTGCGTATTCAACGCCAAAAGACATCAGTACTTACATCATTTCTGTAGTTTAAGTCGTTTAGACGTTATGGGCAAAATAACACACAAAAAAACAACGGTAAAATCATCTTTATTGACTATCTATATCTATTCTTTATTGAATATCTTTTCAACGGAGCATCAGATCGGGATGAATGTAGTATCGTTGGCTGCGTATTTAACGCCAGAAGACCTCAGTACTTACATCACTTCTGTAGCTTAAGTCGTTTGGAAGTTATGGGCAGCATAAACCAAAAAAACAACGGTAAAATCATCTTTATTGACTATCTATATCTATTCTTTATTGAATATCTTTTCAACGGAGCATCAGATCGGGATGAATGTAGTATCGTTGGCTGCGTATTCAACGCCAGAAGACATCAGTACTTACATCATTTCTGTAGCTTAAGTCGTTTAGAAGTTATGCTCAAAATAACACACAAAAAAAAAACGGTAAAATCATCTTTATTGACTATTTATATATTTTCCTTATTGAATATCTTTTCAACGGAGCATCAGATCGGGATGAATGTAGTATCGTTGGCTGCGTATTTAACGTTAAAAGACATCAGTACTTACGTCATTTCTGTAGCTTAAGTCGTTTAGAAGTTATGGGCAGAATAAACAAAAAAAAACCAATGGTAAAATCATCTTTTTGACTATCTATATCTATTCTTTATTGAATATCTTTTCAACGGATCATCAGATCGGGATGAATGTGGTATCGTTGGCTGCGTATTCAACGCCAAAAGACATCAGTACTTACATCATTTCTGTAGCTTAAGTCGTTTAGACGTTATGGGCAAAATAACACACAAAAAAACAACGGTAAAATCATCTTTATTGACTATTTATATCTTTTCTTTATTGAATATCTTTTCAACGGAGCATCAGATCGGGATGAATGTGGTATCGTTGGCTGCGTATTTAATGCCAGAAGACATCAGTACTTACATCATTTCTGTAGATTAAGTCGTTTAGAAGTTATGGGCAGAATAAACCAAAAAAACAACGGTAAAATCATCTTTATTGACTATCTATATCTATTCTTTATTGAATATCTTTTCAACGGAGCATCAGATCGGGATGAATGTGGTATCGTTGGCTGCGTATTTAACGCCAGAAGACATCAGTACTTACATCGTTTCTGTAGCTTAAGTCGTTTAAAAGTTATGGGCAGAATAACACACAAAAAAAAAACGGTAAAATCATCTTTATTGACTATTTATATATTTTCTTTATTGAATATCTTTTCAACGGAGCATCAGATCGGGATGAATGTAAAATTGTTGGCTGCGTATTTAACGCCAAAAGACATCAGTACTTACGTCATTTCTGTAGCTTAAGTCGTTTAGAAGTTATGGGCAGAATAAACAAAAAAAAAACAATGGTAAAATCATCTTTTTGACTATCTATATCTATTCTTTATTGAATATCTTTTCAACGGAGCATCAGATCGGGATGAATGTGGTATCGTTGGCTGCGTATTTAACGCCAGAAGACCTCAGTACTTACATCACTTCTGTAGCTTAAGTCGTTTGGAAGTTATGGGCAGCATAAACCAAAAAAACAACGGTAAAATCATCTTTTTGACTATCTATATCTATTCTTTATTGAATATCTTTTCAACGGAGCATCAGATCGGGATGAATGTGGTATCGTTGGCTGCGTATTCAACGCCAAAAGACATCAGTACTTACATCATTTCTGTAGCTTAAGTCGTTTAGACGTTATGGGCAAAATAACACACAAAAAAACAACGGTAAAATCATCTTTATTGACTATTTATATCTTTATTTATATCATCGGAGCATCAGATCGGGATGAATGTGGTATCGTTGGCTGCGTATTTAAAGCCAGAAGACATCAGTACTTACATCATTTCTGTAGCTTAAGTCGTTTAGAAGTTATGGGCAGAATAAACCAAAAAAACAACGGTAAAATCATCTTTATTGACTATCTATATCTATTCTTTATTGAATATCTTTTCAACGGAGCATCAGATCGGGATGAATGTGGTATCGTTGGCTGCGTATTTAACGCCAGAAGACATCAGTACTTACATCGTTTCTGTAGCTTAAGTCGTTTAAAAGTTATGGGCAGAATAACACACGAAAAAACAACGGTAAAATCTTCTTTATTGACTATTTATATATTTTCTTTATTGAATATCTTTTCAACGGAGCATCAGATCGGGATGAATGTAGTATCGTTGGCTGCGTATTTAACGCCAAAAGACATCAGTACTTACGTCATTTCTGTAGCTTAAGTCGTTTAGAAGTTATGGGCAGAATAATCAAAAAAAAAACAATGGTAAAATCATCTTTTTGACTATCTATATCTATTCTTTATTGAATATCTTTTCAACGGAGCATCAGATCGGGATGAATGTGGTATCGTTGGCTGCGTATTTAACGCCAGAAGACATCAGTACTTACATCATTTCTGTAGCTTAAGTCGTTTAGACGTTATGGGCAAAATAACACACGAAAAAACAACGGTAAAATCTTCTTTATTGACTATTTATCTCTTTTCTTTATTGAATATCTTTTCAACGGAGCATCAGATCGGGATGAGTGTAGTATCGTTGGCTGCGTATTTAACGCCAGAAGACATCAGTACTTACGTCATTTCTGTAGCTTAAGTCGTTTAGAAGTTATGGGCAGAATAAACAAAAAAAAAACAATGGTAAAATCATCTTTTTGACTATCTATATCTATTCTTTATTGAATATCTTTTCAACGGAGCATCAGATCGGGATGAATGTGGTATCGTTGGCTGCGTATTCAACGCCAAAAGACATCAGTACTTACATCATTTCTGTAGCTTAAGTCGTTTAGACGTTATGGGCAAAATAACACACAAAAAAACAACGGTAAAATCATCTTTATTGACTATTTATATCTTTATTTATATCATCGGAGCATCAGATCGGGATGAATGTGGTATCGTTGGCTGCGTATTTAACGCCAGAAGACCTCAGTACTTACATCACTTCTGTAGCTTAAGTCGTTTGGAAGTTATGGGCAGCATAAACCAAAAAAACAACGGTAAAATCATCTTTTTGACTATCTATATCTATTCTTTATTGAATATCTTTTCAACGGAGCATCAGATCGGGATGAATGTGGTATCGTTGGCTGCGTATTCAACGCCAAAAGACATCAGTACTTACATCATTTCTGTAGCTTAAGTCGTTTAGACGTTATGGGCAAAATAACACACAAAAAAACAACGGTAAAATCATCTTTATTGACTATTTATATCTTTATTTATATCATCGGAGCATCAGATCGGGATGAATGTGGTATCGTTGGCTGCGTATTTAAAGCCAGAAGACATCAGTACTTACATCATTTCTGTAGCTTAAGTCGTTTAGAAGTTATGGGCAGAATAAACCAAAAAAACAACGGTAAAATCATCTTTATTGACTATCTATATCTATTCTTTATTGAATATCTTTTCAACGGAGCATCAGATCGGGATGAATGTGGTATCGTTGGCTGCGTATTTAACGCCAGAAGACATCAGTACTTACATCGTTTCTGTAGCTTAAGTCGTTTAAAAGTTATGGGCAGAATAACACACGAAAAAACAACGGTAAAATCTTCTTTATTGACTATTTATATATTTTCTTTATTGAATATCTTTTCAACGGAGCATCAGATCGGGATGAATGTAGTATCGTTGGCTGCGTATTTAACGCCAAAAGACATCAGTACTTACGTCATTTCTGTAGCTTAAGTCGTTTAGAAGTTATGGGCAGAATAATCAAAAAAAAAACAATGGTAAAATCATCTTTTTGACTATCTATATCTATTCTTTATTGAATATCTTTTCAACGGAGCATCAGATCGGGATGAATGTGGTATCGTTGGCTGCGTATTTAACGCCAGAAGACATCAGTACTTACATCATTTCTGTAGCTTAAGTCGTTTAGACGTTATGGGCAAAATAACACACGAAAAAACAACGGTAAAATCTTCTTTATTGACTATTTATCTCTTTTCTTTATTGAATATCTTTTCAACGGAGCATCAGATCGGGATGAGTGTAGTATCGTTGGCTGCGTATTTAACGCCAGAAGACATCAGTACTTACGTCATTTCTGTAGCTTAAGTCGTTTAGAAGTTATGGGCAGAATAAACAAAAAAAAAACAATGGTAAAATCATCTTTTTGACTATCTATATCTATTCTTTATTGAATATCTTTTCAACGGAGCATCAGATCGGGATGAATGTGGTATCGTTGGCTGCGTATTCAACGCCAAAAGACATCAGTACTTACATCATTTCTGTAGCTTAAGTCGTTTAGACGTTATGGGCAAAATAACACACAAAAAAACAACGGTAAAATCATCTTTATTGACTATTTATATCTTTATTTATATCATCGGAGCATCAGATCGGGATGAATGTGGTATCGTTGGCTGCGTATTTAACGCCAGAAGACCTCAGTACTTACATCACTTCTGTAGCTTAAGTCGTTTGGAAGTTATGGGCAGCATAAACCAAAAAAACAACGGTAAAATCATCTTTTTGACTATCTATATCTATTCTTTATTGAATATCTTTTCAACGGAGCATCAGATCGGGATGAATGTGGTATCGTTGGCTGCGTATTCAACGCCAAAAGACATCAGTACTTACATCATTTCTGTAGCTTAAGTCGTTTAGACGTTATGGGCAAAATAACACACAAAAAAACAACGGTAAAATCATCTTTATTGACTATTTATATCTTTATTTATATCATCGGAGCATCAGATCGGGATGAATGTGGTATCGTTGGCTGCGTATTTAAAGCCAGAAGACATCAGTACTTACATCATTTCTGTAGCTTAAGTCGTTTAGAAGTTATGGGCAGAATAAACCAAAAAAACAACGGTAAAATCATCTTTATTGACTATCTATATCTATTCTTTATTGAATATCTTTTCAACGGAGCATTAGATCGGGATGAATGTGGTATCGTTGGCTGCGTATTTAACGCCAGAAGACATCAGTACTTACATCGTTTCTGTAGCTTAAGTCGTTTAAAAGTTATGGGCAGAATAACACACAAAAAAAAACGGTAAAATCATCTTTATTGACTATTTATATATTTTCTTTATTGAATATCTTTTCAACGGAGCATCAGATCGGGATGAATGTAGTATCGTTGGCTGCGTATTTAACGCCAAAAGACATCAGTACTTACGTCATTTCTGTAGCTTAAGTCGTTTAGAAGTTATGGGCAGAATAAACAAAAAAAAAAACAATGGTAAAATCATCTTTTTGACTATCTATATCTATTCTTTATTGAATATCTTTTCAACGGAGCATCAGATCGGGATGAATGTGGTATCGTTGGCTGCGTATTTAACGCCAGAAGACATCAGTACTTACATCGTTTCTGTAGCTTAAGTCGTTTAAAAGTTATGGGCAGAATAACACACAAAAAACAACGGTAAAATCTTCTTTATTGACTATTTATATATTTTCTTTATTGAATATCTTTTCAACGGAGCATCAGATCGGGATGAATGTAGTATCGTTGGCTGCGTATTTAACGCCAAAAGACATCAGTACTTACGTCATTTCTGTAGCTTAAGTCGTTTAGAAGTTATGGGCAGAATAAAAAAAAAAAAACAATGGTAAAATCATCTTTTTGACTATCTATATCTATTCTTTATTGAATATCTTTTCAACGGAGCATCAGATCGGGATGAATGTGGTATCGTTGGCTGCGTATTTAACGCCAGAAGACATCAGTACTTACATCATTTCTGTAGCTTAAGTCGTTTAGACGTTATGGGCAAAATAACACACGAAAAAACAACGGTAAAATCTTCTTTATTGACTATTTATCTCTTTTCTTTATTGAATATCTTTTCAACGGAGCATCAGATCGGGATGAGTGTAGTATCGTTGGCTGCGTATTTAACGCCAGAAGACATTAGTACTTACGTCATTTCTGTAGCTTAAGTCGTTTAGAAGTTATGGGCAGAATAAACAAAAAAAAACAATGGTAAAATCATCTTTTTGACTATCTATATCTATTCTTTATTGAATATCTTTTCAACGGAGCATCAGATCGGGATGAATGTGGTATCGTTGGCTGCGTATTTATCGCCAGAAGACATCAGTACTTACATCGTTTCTGTAGCTTAAGTCGTTTAAAAGTTATGGGCAGAATAACACACGAAAAAACAACGGTAAAATCTTCTTTATTGACTATTTATATATTTTCTTTATTGAATATCTTTTCAACGGAGCATCAGATCGGGATGAATGTAGTATCGTTGGCTGCGTATTTAACGCCAAAAGACATCAGTACTTACGTCATTTCTGTAGCTTAAGTCGTTTAGAAGTTATGGGCAGAATAATAAAAAAAAAAACAATGGTAAAATCATCTTTTTGACTATCTATATCTATTCTTTATTGAATATCTTTTCAACGGAGCATCAGATCGGGATGAATGTGGTATCGTTGGCTGCGTATTTAACGCCAGAAGACATCAGTACTTACATCATTTCTGTAGCTTAAGTCGTTTAGACGTTATGGGCAAAATAACACACGAAAAAACAACGGTAAAATCTTCTTTATTGACTATTTATCTCTTTTCTTTATTGAATATCTTTTCAACGGAGCATCAGATCGGGATGAGTGTAGTATCGTTGGCTGCGTATTTAACGCCAGAAGACATCAGTACTTACGTCATTTCTGTAGCTTAAGTCGTTTAGAAGTTATGGGCAGAATAAACAAAAAAAAAACAATGGTAAAATCATCTTTTTGACTATCTATATCTATTCTTTATTGAATATCTTTTCAACGGAGCATCAGATCGGGATGAATGTGGTATCGTTGGCTGCGTATTCAACGCCAAAAGACATCAGTACTTACATCATTTCTGTAGCTTAAGTCGTTTAGACGTTATGGGCAAAATAACACACAAAAAAACAACGGTAAAATCATCTTTATTGACTATTTATATCTTTATTTATATCATCGGAGCATCAGATCGGGATGAATGTGGTATCGTTGGCTGCGTATTTAACGCCAGAAGACCTCAGTACTTACATCACTTCTGTAGCTTAAGTCGTTTGGAAGTTATGGGCAGCATAAACCAAAAAAACAACGGTAAAATCATCTTTATTGACTATCTATATCTATTCTTTATTGAATATATTTTCAACGGAGCATCAGATCGGGATGAATGTGGTATCGTTGGCTGCGTATTCAACGCCAAAAGACATCAGTGCTTACATCATTTCTGTAGCTTAAGTCGTTTAGAAGTTATGGGCAGAACAAAACAAAAAAACAACGGTAAAATCATCTTTATTGACTATCTATATCTATTCTTTATTGAATATCTTTTCAACGGAGCATCAGATCGGGATGAATGTGGTATCGTTGGCTGCGTATTTAACGCCAGAAGACATCAGTACTTACATCGTTTCTGTAGCTTAAGTCGTTTAAAAGTTATGGGCAGAATAACACAGAAAAAAACAACGGTAAAATCTTCTTTATTGACTATTTATCTCAGATCGGGATGAATGTGGTATCGTTGGCTGCGTATTCAACGCCAAAAGACATCAGTACTTACATCATTTCTGTAGTTTAAGTCGTTTAGACGTTATGGGCAAAATAACACACAAAAAAACAACGGTAAAATCTTCTTTATTGACTATTTATCTCTTTTCTTTATTGAATATCTTTTCAACGGAGCATCAGATCGGGATGAATGTAGTATCGTTGGCTGCGTATTTAACGCCAGAAGACCTCAGTACTTACATCACTTCTGTAGCTTAAGTCGTTTGGAAGTTATGGGCAGCATAAACCAAAAAAACAACGGTAAAATCATCTTTATTGACTATCTATATCTATTCTTTATTGAATATCTTTTCAACGGAGCATCAGATCGGGATGAATGTAGTATCGTTGGCTGCGTATTCAACGCCAAAAGACATCAGTACTTACATCATTTCTGTAGCTTAAGTCGTTTAGAAGTTATGGGCAGAACAAAACAAAAAAACAACGGTAAAATCATCTTTATTGACTATCTATATCTATTCTTTATTGAATATCTTTTCAACGGAGCATCAGATCGGGATGAATGTGGTATCGTTGGCTGCGTATTTAACGCCAGAAGACATCAGTACTTACATCGTTTCTGTAGCTTAAGTCGTTTAAAAGTTATGGGCAGAATAACACACAAAAAAACAACGGTAAAATCTTCTTTATTGACTATTTATCTCAGATCGGGATGAATGTGGTATCGTTGGCTGCGTATTCAACGCCAAAAGACATCAGTACTTACATCATTTCTGTAGTTTAAGTCGTTTAGACGTTATGGGCAAAATAACACACAAAAAAACAACGGTAAAATCTTCTTTATTGACTATTTATCTCTTTTCTTTATTGAATATCTTTTCAACGGAGCATCAGATCGGGATGAGTGTAGTATCGTTGGCTGCGTATTTAACGCCAGAAGACATCAGTACTTACGTCATTTCTGTAGCTTAAGTCGTTTAGAAGTTATGGGCAGAATAAACAAAAAAAAAACAATGGTAAAATCATCTTTTTGACTATCTATATCTATTCTTTATTGAATATCTTTTCAACGGAGCATCAGATCGGGATGAATGTGGTATCGTTGGCTGCGTATTCAACGCCAAAAGACATCAGTACTTACATCATTTCTGTAGCTTAAGTCGTTTAGACGTTATGGGCAAAATAACACACAAAAAAACAACGGTAAAATCATCTTTATTGACTATTTATATCTTTATTTATATCATCGGAGCATCAGATCGGGATGAATGTGGTATCGTTGGCTGCGTATTTAACGCCAGAAGACCTCAGTACTTACATCACTTCTGTAGCTTAAGTCGTTTGGAAGTTATGGGCAGCATAAACCAAAAAAACAACGGTAAAATCATCTTTATTGACTATCTATATCTATTCTTTATTGAATATATTTTCAACGGAGCATCAGATCGGGATGAATGTGGTATCGTTGGCTGCGTATTCAACGCCAAAAGACATCAGTGCTTACATCATTTCTGTAGCTTAAGTCGTTTAGAAGTTATGGGCAGAACAAAACAAAAAAACAACGGTAAAATCATCTTTATTGACTATCTATATCTATTCTTTATTGAATATCTTTTCAACGGAGCATCAGATCGGGATGAATGTGGTATCGTTGGCTGCGTATTTAACGCCAGAAGACATCAGTACTTACATCGTTTCTGTAGCTTAAGTCGTTTAAAAGTTATGGGCAGAATAACACAGAAAAAAACAACGGTAAAATCTTCTTTATTGACTATTTATCTCAGATCGGGATGAATGTGGTATCGTTGGCTGCGTATTCAACGCCAAAAGACATCAGTACTTACATCATTTCTGTAGTTTAAGTCGTTTAGACGTTATGGGCAAAATAACACACAAAAAAACAACGGTAAAATCTTCTTTATTGACTATTTATCTCTTTTCTTTATTGAATATCTTTTCAACGGAGCATCAGATCGGGATGAATGTAGTATCGTTGGCTGCGTATTTAACGCCAGAAGACCTCAGTACTTACATCACTTCTGTAGCTTAAGTCGTTTGGAAGTTATGGGCAGCATAAACCAAAAAAACAACGGTAAAATCATCTTTATTGACTATCTATATCTATTCTTTATTGAATATCTTTTCAACGGAGCATCAGATCGGGATGAATGTAGTATCGTTGGCTGCGTATTCAACGCCAAAAGACATCAGTACTTACATCATTTCTGTAGCTTAAGTCGTTTAGAAGTTATGGGCAGAACAAAACAAAAAAACAACGGTAAAATCATCTTTATTGACTATCTATATCTATTCTTTATTGAATATCTTTTCAACGGAGCATCAGATCGGGATGAATGTGGTATCGTTGGCTGCGTATTTAACGCCAGAAGACATCAGTACTTACATCGTTTCTGTAGCTTAAGTCGTTTAAAAGTTATGGGCAGAATAACACACAAAAAAACAACGGTAAAATCTTCTTTATTGACTATTTATCTCAGATCGGGATGAATGTGGTATCGTTGGCTGCGTATTCAACGCCAAAAGACATCAGTACTTACATCATTTCTGTAGTTTAAGTCGTTTAGACGTTATGGGCAAAATAACACACAAAAAAACAACGGTAAAATCTTCTTTATTGACTATTTATCTCTTTTCTTTATTGAATATCTTTTCAACGGAGCATCAGATCGGGATGAATGTAGTATAGTTGGCTGCGTATTTAACGCCAGAAGACCTCAGTACTTACATCACTTCTGTAGCTTAAGTCGTTTGGAAGTTATGGGCAGCATAAACAAAAAAAACAACGGTAAAATCATCTTTATTGACTATCTATATCTATTCTTTATTGAATATCTTTTCAACGGAGCATCAGATCGGGATGAATGTAGTATCGTTGGCTGCGTATTCAACGCCAAAAGACATCAGTACTTACATCATTTCTGTAGCTTAAGTCGTTTAGAAGTTATGGGCAGAACAAAACAAAAAAACAACGGTTAAATCATCTTTATTGACTATCTATATCTATTCTTTATTGAATATCTTTTCAACGGAGCATCAGATCGGGATGAATGTGGTATCGTTGGCTGCGTATTTAACGCCAGAAGACATCAGTACTTACATCGTTTCTGTAGCTTAAGTCGTTTAAAAGTTATGGGCAGAATAACACACAAAAAAACAACGGTAAAATCTTCTTTATTGACTATTTATCTCAGATCGGGATGAATGTGGTATCGTTGGCTGCGTATTCAACGCCAAAAGACATCAGTACTTACATCATTTCTGTAGTTTAAGTCGTTTAGACGTTATGGGCAAAATAACACACAAAAAAACAACGGTAAAATCTTCTTTATTGACTATTTATCTCTTTTCTTTATTGAATATCTTTTCAACGGAGCATCAGATCGGGATGAGTGTAGTATCGTTGGCTGCGTATTTAACGCCAGAAGACCTCAGTACTTACATCACTTCTGTAGCTTAAGTCGTTTGGAAGTTATGGGCAGCATAAACCAAAAAAACAACGGTAAAATCATCTTTATTGACTATCTATATCTATTCTTTATTGAATATCTTTTCAACGGAGCATCAGATCGGGATGAATGTAGTATCGTTGGCTGCGTATTCAACGCCAAAAGACATCAGTACTTACATCATTTCTGTAGCTTAAGTCGTTTAGAAGTTATGGGCAGAACAAAACAAAAAAACAACGGTAAAATCATCTTTATTGACTATCTATATCTATTCTTTATTGAATATCTTTTCAACGGAGCATCAGATAGGGATGAATGTAGTATCGTTGGCTGCGAATTTAAAGCCAGAAGACATCAGTACTTACATCATTTCTGTAGCTTAAGTCTTTTAGAAGTTATGGGCAGAATAAACAAAAAAAAAACAATGGTAAAATCATCTTTTTGACTATCTATATCTATTCTTTATTGAATATCTTTTCAACGGAGCATCAGATCAGGATGAATGTGGTATCGTTGGCTGCGTATTCAACGCCAAAAGACATCAGTACTTACATCATTTCTGTAGCTTAAGTCGTTTAGACGTTATGGGCAAAATAACACACAAAAAAACAACGGTAAAATCATCTTTATTGACTATTTATATCTTTATTTATATCATCGGAGCATCAGATCGGGATGAATGTGGTATCGTTGGCTGCGTATTTAACGCCAGAAGACATCAGTACTTACATCGTTTCTGTAGCTTAAGTCGTTTAAAAGTTATGGGCAGAATAACAAAAAAAAAAAAAACGATAAAATCATATTTATTGACTATCTATATCTATTCTTTATTGAATATATTTTCAACGGAGCATCAGATCGGAATGAATGTGGTATCGTTGGCTGCGTATTTAACGCCAAAAGACATCAGTACTTACATCATTTCTGTAGCTTAAGTCGTTTAGAAGTTATGCTCAAAATAACACAAAAAAAAAACGGTAAAATCATCTTTATTGACTATTTATATATTTTCTTTATTGAATATCTTTTTAACGGAGCATCAGATCGGTATGAATGTAGTATCGTTGGCTGCGTATTTAACGCCAAAAGACATCAGTACTTACGTCATTTCTGTAGCTTAAGTCGTTTAGAAGTTATGGGCAGAATAAACAAAAAAAAAACAATGGTAAAATCATCTTTTTGACTATCTATATCTATTCTTTATTGAATATCTTTTCAACGGAGCATCAGATCGGGATGAATGTGGTATCGTTGGCTGCGTATTTAACGCCAGAAGACATCAGTACTTACATAATTTCTGTAGCTTAAGTCGTTTAGACGTTATGGGCAAAATAACACACAAAAAAACAACGGTAAAATCTTCTTTATTGACTATTTATCTCTTTTCTTTATTGAATATCTTTTCAACGGAGCATCAGATCGGGATAAAGGTAGTATCGTTGGCTGCGTATTTAACGCCAGAAGACCTCAGTACTTACATCACTTCTGTAGCTTAAGTCGTTTGGAAGTTATGGGCAGCATAAACCAAAAAAACAACGGTAAAATCATCTTTATTGACTATCTATATCTATTCTTTATTGAATATCTTTTCAACGGAGCATCAGATCGGGATGAATGTAGTATCGTTGGCTGCGTATTCAACGCCAAAAGACATCAGTACTTACATCATTTCTGTAGCTTAAGTCGTTTAGAAGTTATGGGCAGAACAAAACAAAAAAACAACGGTAAAATCATCTTTATTGACTATCTATATCTATTCTTTATTGAATATCTTTTCAACGGAGCATCAGATCGGGATGAATGTGGTATCGTTGGCTGCGTATTTAACGCCAGAAGACATCAGTACTTACATCGTTTCTGTAGCTTAAGTCGTTTAAAAGTTATGGGCAGAATACACAAAAAAAAAAAAAACGATAAAATCATATTTATTGACTATCTATATCTATTCTTTATTGAATATATTTTCAACGGAGCATCAGATCGGAATGAATGTGGTATCGTTGGCTGCGTATTTAACGCCAAAAGACATCAGTACTTACATCATTTCTGTAGCTTAAGTCGTTTAGAAGTTATGCTCAAAATAACACACAAAAAAAAACGGTAAAATCATCTTTATTGACTATTTATATATTTTCTTTATTGAATATCTTTTTAACGGAGCATCAGATCGGTATGAATGTAGTATCGTTGGCTGCGTATTTAACGCCAAAAGACATCAGTACTTACGTCATTTCTGTAGCTTAAGTCGTTTAGAAGTTATGGGCAGAATAAACAAAAAAAAACAATGGTAAAATCATCTTTTTGACTATCTATATCTATTCTTTATTGAATATCTTTTCAACGGAGCATCAGATCGGGATGAATGTGGTATCGTTGGCTGCGTATTTAACGCCAGAAGACATCAGTACTTACATAATTTCTGTAGCTTAAGTCGTTTAGACGTTATGGGCAAAATAACACACAAAAAAACAACGGTAAAATCTTCTTTATTGACTATTTATCTCTTTTCTTTATTGAATATCTTTTCAACGGAGCATCAGATCGGGATGAATGTAGTATCGTTGGCTGCGTATTTAACGCCAGAAGACCTCAGTACTTACATCACTTCTGTAGCTTAAGTCGTTTGGAAGTTATGGGCAGCATAAACCAAAAAAACAACGGTAAAATCATCTTTATTGACTATCTATATCTATTCTTTATTGAATATCTTTTCAACGGAGCATCAGATCGGGATGAATGTAGTATCGTTGGCTGCGTATTCAACGCCAAAAGACATCAGTACTTACATCATTTCTGTAGCTTAAGTCGTTTAGAAGTTATGGGCAGAACAAAACAAAAAAACAACGGTAAAATCATCTTTATTGACTATCTATATCTATTCTTTATTGAATATCTTTTCAACGGAGCATCAGATCGGGATGAATGTGGTATCGTTGGCTGCGTATTTAACGCCAGAAGACATCAGTACTTACATCGTTTCTGTAGCTTAAGTCGTTTAAAAGTTATGGGCAGAATAACACAAAAAAAAAAAAACGATAAAATCATATTTATTGACTATCTATATCTATTCTTTATTGAATATATTTTCAACGGAGCATCAGATCGGAATGAATGTGGTATCGTTGGCTGCGTATTTAACGCCAAAAGACATCAGTACTTACATCATTTCTGTAGCTTAAGTCGTTTAGAAGTTATGCTCAAAATAACACAAAAAAAAAAACGGTAAAATCATCTTTATTGACTATTTATATATTTTCTTTATTGAATATCTTTTTAACGGAGCATCAGATCGGTATGAATGTAGTATCGTTGGCTGCGTATTTAACGCCAAAAGACATCAGTACTTACGTCATTTCTGTAGCTTAAGTCGTTTAGAAGTTATGGGCAGAATAAACAAAAAAAAAACAATGGTAAAATCATCTTTTTGACTATCTATATCTATTCTTTATTGAATATCTTTTCAACGGAGCATCAGATCGGGATGAATGTGGTATCGTTGGCTGCGTATTTAACGCCAGAAGACATCAGTACTTACATAATTTCTGTAGCTTAAGTCGTTTAGACGTTATGGGCAAAATAACACACAAAAAAACAACGGTAAAATCTTCTTTATTGACTATTTATCTCTTTTCTTTATTGAATATCTTTTCAACGGAGCATCAGATCGGGATGAATGTAGTATCGTTGGCTGCGTATTTAACGCCAGAAGACCTCAGTACTTACATCACTTCTGTAGCTTAAGTCGTTTGGAAGTTATGGGCAGCATAAACCAAAAAAACAACGGTAAAATCATCTTTATTGACTATCTATATCTATTCTTTATTGAATATCTTTTCAACGGAGCATCAGATCGGGATGAATGTGGTATCGTTGGCTGCGTATTTAACGCCAGAAGACATCAGTACTTACATCGTTTCTGTAGCTTAAGTCGTTTAAAAGTTATGGGCAGAATACACAAAAAAAAAAAAACGATAAAATCATATTTATTGACTATCTATATCTATTCTTTATTGAATATATTTTCAACGGAGCATCAGATCGGAATGAATGTGGTATCGTTGGCTGCGTATTTAACGCCAAAAGACATCAGTACTTACATCATTTCTGTAGCTTAAGTCGTTTAGAAGTTATGCTCAAAATAACACACAAAAAAAAAACGGTAAAATCATCTTTATTGACTATTTATATATTTTCTTTATTGAATATCTTTTTAACGGAGCATCAGATCGGTATGAATGTAGTATCGTTGGCTGCGTATTTAACGCCAAAAGACATCAGTACTTACGTCATTTCTGTAGCTTAAGTCGTTTAGAAGTTATGGGCAGAATAAACAAAAAAAAAACAATGGTAAAATCATCTTTTTGACTATCTATATCTATTCTTTATTGAATATCTTTTCAACGGAGCATCAGATCGGGATGAATGTGGTATCGTTGGCTGCGTATTTAACGCCAGAAGACATCAGTACTTACATAATTTCTGTAGCTTAAGTCGTTTAGACGTTATGGGCAAAATAACACACAAAAAAACAACGGTAAAATCTTCTTTATTGACTATTTATCTCTTTTCTTTATTGAATATCTTTTCAACGGAGCATCAGATCGGGATGAATGTAGTATCGTTGGCTGCGTATTTAACGCCAGAAGACCTCAGTACTTACATCACTTCTGTAGCTTAAGTCGTTTGGAAGTTATGGGCAGCATAAACCAAAAAAACAACGGTAAAATCATCTTTATTGACTATCTATATCTATTCTTTATTGAATATCTTTTCAACGGAGCATCAGATCGGGATGAATGTAGTATCGTTGGCTGCGTATTCAACGCCAAAAGACATCAGTACTTACATCATTTCTGTAGCTTAAGTCGTTTAGAAGTTATGGGCAGAACAAAACAAAAAAACAACGGTAAAATCATCTTTATTGACTATCTATATCTATTCTTTATTGAATATCTTTTCAACGGAGCATCAGATCGGGATGAATGTGGTATCGTTGGCTGCGTATTTAACGCCAGAAGACATCAGTACTTACATCGTTTCTGTAGCTTAAGTCGTTTAAAAGTTATGGGCAGAATAACACAAAAAAAAAAAAAACGATAAAATCATATTTATTGACTATCTATATCTATTCTTTATTGAATATATTTTCAACGGAGCATCAGATCGGAATGAATGTGGTATCGTTGGCTGCGTATTTAACGCCAAAAGACATCAGTACTTACATCATTTCTGTAGCTTAAGTCGTTTAGAAGTTATGCTCAAAATAACACACAAAAAAAAAACGGTAAAATCATCTTTATTGACTATTTATATATTTTCTTTATTGAATATCTTTTTAAGGGAGCATCAGATCGGTATGAATGTAGTATCGTTGGCTGCGTATTTAACGCCAAAAGACATCAGTACTTACGTCATTTCTGTAGCTTAAGTCGTTTAGAAGTTATGGGCAGAATAAACAAAAAAAAACAATGGTAAAATCATCTTTTTGACTATCTATATCTATTCTTTATTGAATATCTTTTCAACGGAGCATCAGATCGGGATGAATGTGGTATCGTTGGCTGCGTATTTAACGCCAGAAGACATCAGTGTTTACATAATTTCTGTAGCTTAAGTCGTTTAGACGTTATGGGCAAAATAACACACAAAAAAACAACGGTAAAATCTTCTTTATTGACTATTTATCTCTTTTCTTTATTGAATATCTTTTCAACGGAGCATCAGATCGGGATGAATGTAGTATCGTTGGCTGCGTATTTAACGCCAGAAGACCTCAGTACTTACATCACTTCTGTAGCTTAAGTCGTTTGGAAGTTATGGGCAGCATAAACCAAAAAAACAACGGTAAAATCATCTTTATTGACTATCTATATCTATTCTTTATTGAATATCTTTTCAACGGAGCATCAGATCGGGATGAATGTAGTATCGTTGGCTGCGTATTCAACGCCAAAAGACATCAGTACTTACATCATTTCTGTAGCTTAAGTCGTTTAGAAGTTATGGGCAGAACAAAACAAAAAAACAACGGTAAAATCATCTTTATTGACTATCTATATCTATTCTTTATTGAATATCTTTTCAACGGAGCATCAGATAGGGATGAATGTAGTATCGTTGGCTGCGAATTTAAAGCCAGAAGACATCAGTACTTACATCATTTCTGTAGCTTAAGTCGTTTAGAAGTTATGGGCAGAATAAACAAAAAAAAAACAATGGTAAAATCATCTTTTTGACTATCTATATCTATTCTTTATTGAATATCTTTTCAACGGAGCATCAGATCGGGATGAATGTGGTATCGTTGGCTGCGTATTTAACGCCAGAAGACATCAGTACTTACATCATTTCTGTAGCTTAAGTCGTTTGGAAGTTATGGGCAAAATAACACACAAAAAAACAACGGTAAAATCATCTTTATTGACTATTTATATCTTTATTTATATCATCGGAGCATCAGATCGGGATGAATGTGGTATCGTTGGCTGCGTATTTAACGCCAGAAGACCTCAGTACTTACATCACTTCTGTAGCTTAAGTCGTTTAGACGTTATGGGCAAAATAACACACAAAAAAACAACGGTAAAATCTTCTTTATTGACTATTTATCTCTTTTCTTTATTGAATATCTTTTCAACGGAGCATCAGATCGGGATGAATGTAGTATCGTCGGCTGCGTATTTAACGCCAGAAGACCTCAGTACTTACATCACTTCTGTAGCTTAAGTCGTTTGGAAGTTATGGGCAGCATAAACCAAAAAAACAACGGTAAAATCATCTTTATTGACTATCTATATCTATTCTTTATTGAATATCTTTTCAACGGAGCATCAGATCGGGATGAATGTGGTATCGTTGGCTGCGTATTCAACGCCAAAAGACATCAGTACTTACATCATTTCTGTAGCTTAAGTCGTTTAGAAGTTATGGGCAGAACAAAACAAAAAAACAACGGTAAAATCATCTTTATTGACTATTTATATATTTTCTTTATTGAATATCTTTTTAACGGAGCATCAGATCGGTATGAATGTAGTATCGTTGGCTGCGTATTTAACGCCAAAAGACATCAGTACTTACGTCATTTCCGTAGCTTAAGTCGTTTAGAAGTTATGGGCAGAATAAACAAAAAAAAAACAATGGTAAAATCATCTTTTTGACTATCTATATCTATTCTTTATTGAATATCTTTTCAACGGAGCATCAGATCGGGATGAATGTGGTATCGTTGGCTGCGTATTTAACGCCAGAAGACATCAGTACTTACATCATTTCTGTAGCTTAAGTCGTTTAGACGTTATAGGCAAAATAACACACAAAAAAACAACGGTAAAATCTTCTTTATTGACTATTTATCTCTTTTCTTTATTGAATATCTTTTCAACGGAGCATCAGATCGGGATGAGTGTAGTATCGTTGGCTGCGTATTTAACGCCAGAAGACATCAGTACTTACGTCATTTCTGTAGCTTAAGTCGTTTAGAAGTTATGGGCAGAATAAACCAAAAAAAATAACGGTAAAATCATCTTTATTGACTATCTATATCTATTCTTTATTAAATATCTTTTTAACGGAGCATCAGATCGGGATGAATGTGGTATCGTTGGCTGCGTATTTAATGCCAGAAGACATCAGTACTTACATTATTTATGTAGCTTAAGTCGTTAAGAAGTTATGGGCAGAATAACACACAAAAAAACAACGTTAAAATCATCTTTATTGACTATTTATATCTTTATTTATATCATCGGAGCATCAGATCGGGATGAATGTGGTATCGTTGGCTGCGTATTTAACGCCAGAAGACCTCAGTACTTACATCACTTATGTAGCTTAAGTCGTTTAGACGTTATGGGCAAAATAACACACAAAAAAACAACGGTAAAATCTTCTTTATTGACTATTTATCTCTTTTCTTTATTGAATATCTTTTCAACGGAGCATCAGATCGGGATGAATGTAGTATCGTCGGCTGCGTATTTAACGCCAGAAGACCTCAGTACTTACATCACTTCTGTAGCTTAAGTCGTTTGGAAGTTATGGGCAGCATAAACCAAAAAAACAACGGTAAAATCATCTTTATTGACTATCTATATCTATTCTTTATTGAATATCTTTTCAACGGAGCATCAGATCGGGATGAATGTGGTATCGTTGGCTGCGTATTCAACGCCAAAAGACATCAGTACTTACATCATTTCTGTAGCTTAAGTCGTTTAGAAGTTATGGGCAGAACAAAACAAAAAAACAACGGTAAAATCATCTTTATTGACTATTTATATATTTTCTTTATTGAATATCTTTTTAACGGAGCATCAGATCGGTATGAATGTAGTATCGTTGGCTGCGTATTTAACGCCAGAAGACATCAGTACTTACGTCATTTCTGTAGCTTAAGTCGTTTAGAAGTTATGGGCAGAATAAACCAAAAAAAATAACGGTAAAATCATCTTTATTGACTATCTATATCTATTCTTTATTAAATATCTTTTTAACGGAGCATCAGATCGGGATGAATGTGGTATCGTTGGCTGCGTATTTAATGCCAGAAGACATCAGTACTTACATTATTTATGTAGCTTAAGTCGTTAAGAAGTTATGGGCAGAATAACACAAAAAAAAAAAAACGATAAAATCATATTTATTGACTATCTATATCTATTCTTTATTGAATATATTTTCAACGGAGCATCAGATCGGGATGAATGTGGTATCGTTGGCTGCGTATTTAACGCCAGAAGACATCAGTACTTACCTCATTTCTGTAGCTTAAGTCGTTTAGAAGTTATGGGCAGAACAAAACAAAAAAACAACGGTAAAATCATCTTTATTGACTATCTATATCTATTCTTTATTGAATATCTTTTCAACGGGGCATCAGATCGGAATGAATGTGGTATCGTTGGCTGCGTATTTAACGCCAGAAGACATCAGTACTTACATCGTTTCTGTAGCTTAAGTCGTTTAGAAGTTATGGGCAGAATAACACAAAAAAAAAAAACGATAAAATCATATTTATTGACTATCTATATCTATTCTTTATTAAATATCTTTTTAACGGAGCATCAGATCGGGATGAATGTGGTATCGTTGGCTGCGTATTTAATGCCAGAAGACATCAGTACTTACATTATTTATGTAGCTTAAGTCGTTAAGAAGTTATGGGCAGAATAACACAAAAAAAAAAAACGATAAAATCATATTTATTGACTATCTATATCTATTCTTTATTGAATATATTTTCAACGGAGCATCAGATCGGGATGAATGTGGTATCGTTGGCTGCGTATTTAACGCCAGAAGACATCAGTACTTACCTCATTTCTGTAGCTTAAGTCGTTTAGAAGTTATGGGCAGAACAAAACAAAAAAACAACGGTAAAATCATCTTTATTGACTATCTATATCTATTCTTTATTGAATATCTTTTCAACGGGGCATCAGATCGGAATGAATGTGGTATCGTTGGCTGCGTATTTAACGCCAGAAGACATCAGTACTTACATCGTTTCTGTAGCTTAAGTCGTTTAGAAGTTATGGGCAGAATAACACAAAAAAAAAAAAACGATAAAATCATATTTATTGACTATCTATATCTATTCTTTATTGAATATATTTTCAACGGAGCATCAGATCGGAATGAATGTGGTATCGTTGGCTGCGTATTCAACGCCAAAGGACAACAGTACTTACATCATTTCTGTAGTTTAAGTCGTTTAGACGTTATGGGCAAAATAACACACAAAAAAACAACGGTAAAATCTTCTTTATTGACTATTTATCTCTTTTCTTTATTGAATATCTTTTCAACGGAGCATCAGATCGGGATGAATGTGATATCGTTGGCTGCGTATTTAACGCCAGAAGACCTCAGTACTTACATCACTTCTGTAGCTTAAGTCGTTTGGAAGTTATGGGCAGCATAAACCAAAAAAACAACGGTAAAATCATCTTTATTGACTATCTATATCTATTCTTTATTGAATATCTTTTCAACGGAGCATCAGATCGGGATGAATGTGGTATCGTTGGCTGCGTATTCAACGCCAAAAGACATCAGTACTTACATCATTTCTGTAGCTTAAGTCGTTTAGAAGTTATGGGCAGAACAAAACAAAAAAACAACGGTAAAATCATCTTTATTGACTATCTATATCTATTCTTTATTGAATATCTTTTCAACGGAGCATCAGATAGGGATGAATGTAGTATCGTTGGCTGCGAATTTAAAGCCAGAAGACATCAGTACTTACATCATTTCTGTAGCTTAAGTCGTTTAGAAGTTATGGGCAAAATAACACACAAAAAAACAACGGTAAAATCATCTTTATTGACTATTTATATCTTTTCTTTATTGAATATCTTTTCAACGGAGCATCAGATCGGGATAAATGTAGTATCGTTGGCTGCGTATTTAACGCCAAAAGACATCAGTACTTACGTCATTTCTGTAGCTTAAGTCGTTTGGAAGTTATGGGCACATAAACCGAAAAAACAACGGTAAAATCATCTTTTTGACTATCTATATCTATTCTTTATTGAATATCTTTTCAACGGAGCATCAGATCGGGATGAATGTGGTATCGTTGGCTGCGTATTCAACGCCAAAAGACATCAGTACTTACATCATTTCTGTAGTTTAAGTCGTTTAGAAGTTATGGTCAAAATAACACACAAAAAAACAACGGTAAAATCATCTTTATTGACTATTTATATCTATTCTTTATTGAATATCTTTTCAACGGAGCATCAGATAGGGATGAATGTGGTATCGTTGGCTGCGTATTTAACGCCAGAAGACATCAGTACTTACCTCATTTCTGTAGCTTAAGTCGTTTAGAAGTTATGGGCAGAACAAAACAAAAAAACAACGGTAAAATCATCTTTATTGACTATCTATATCTATTCTTTATTGAATATCTTTTCAACGGGGCATCAGATCGGAATGAATGTGGTATCGTTGGCTGCGTATTTAACGCCAGAAGACATCAGTACTTACATCGTTTCTGTAGCTTAAGTCGTTTAGAAGTTATGGGCAGAATAACACAAAAAAAAAAAAACGATAAAATCATATTTATTGACTATCTATATCTATTCTTTATTAAATATCTTTTTAACGGAGCATCAGATCGGGATGAATGTGGTATCGTTGGCTGCGTATTTAATGCCAGAAGACATCAGTACTTACATTATTTATGTAGCTTAAGTCGTTAAGAAGTTATGGGCAGAATAACACAAAAAAAAAAAACGATAAAATCATATTTATTGACTATCTATATCTATTCTTTATTGAATATATTTTCAACGGAGCATCAGATCGGGATGAATGTGGTATCGTTGGCTGCGTATTTAACGCCAGAAGACATCAGTACTTACCTCATTTCTGTAGCTTAAGTCGTTTAGAAGTTATGGGCAGAACAAAACAAAAAAACAACGGTAAAATCATCTTTATTGACTATCTATATCTATTCTTTATTGAATATCTTTTCAACGGGGCATCAGATCGGAATGAATGTGGTATCGTTGGCTGCGTATTTAACGCCAGAAGACATCAGTACTTACATCGTTTCTGTAGCTTAAGTCGTTTAGAAGTTATGGGCAGAATAACACAAAAAAAAAAAAACGATAAAATCATATTTATTGACTATCTATATCTATTCTTTATTGAATATATTTTCAACGGAGCATCAGATCGGAATGAATGTGGTATCGTTGGCTGCGTATTCAACGCCAAAGGACAACAGTACTTACATCATTTCTGTAGTTTAAGTCGTTTAGACGTTATGGGCAAAATAACACACAAAAAAACAACGGTAAAATCTTCTTTATTGACTATTTATCTCTTTTCTTTATTGAATATCTTTTCAACGGAGCATCAGATCGGGATGAATGTGATATCGTTGGCTGCGTATTTAACGCCAGAAGACCTCAGTACTTACATCACTTCTGTAGCTTAAGTCGTTTGGAAGTTATGGGCAGCATAAACCAAAAAAACAACGGTAAAATCATCTTTATTGACTATCTATATCTATTCTTTATTGAATATCTTTTCAACGGAGCATCAGATCGGGATGAATGTGGTATCGTTGGCTGCGTATTCAACGCCAAAAGACATCAGTACTTACATCATTTCTGTAGCTTAAGTCGTTTAGAAGTTATGGGCAGAACAAAACAAAAAAACAACGGTAAAATCATCTTTATTGACTATCTATATCTATTCTTTATTGAATATCTTTTCAACGGAGCATCAGATAGGGATGAATGTAGTATCGTTGGCTGCGAATTTAAAGCCAGAAGACATCAGTACTTACATCATTTCTGTAGCTTAAGTCGTTTAGAAGTTATGGGCAAAATAACACACAAAAAAACAACGGTAAAATCATCTTTATTGACTATTTATATCTTTTCTTTATTGAATATCTTTTCAACGGAGCATCAGATCGGGATAAATGTAGTATCGTTGGCTGCGTATTTAACGCCAAAAGACATCAGTACTTACGTCATTTCTGTAGCTTAAGTCGTTTGGAAGTTATGGGCACATAAACCGAAAAAACAACGGTAAAATCATCTTTTTGACTATCTATATCTATTCTTTATTGAATATCTTTTCAACGGAGCATCAGATCGGGATGAATGTGGTATCGTTGGCTGCGTATTCAACGCCAAAAGACATCAGTACTTACATCATTTCTGTAGTTTAAGTCGTTTAGAAGTTATGGTCAAAATAACACACAAAAAAACAACGGTAAAATCATCTTTATTGACTATTTATATCTATTCTTTATTGAATATCTTTTCAACGGAGCATCAGATAGGGATGAATGTAGTATCGTTGGCTGCGTATTCAACGCCAAAAGACATCAGTACTTACATCATTTCTGTAGCTTAAGTCGTTTAGAAGTTATGGGCAGAACAAAACAAAAAAACAACGGTAAAATCATCTTTATTGACTATCTATATCTATTCTTTATTGAATATCTTTTCAACGGAGCATCAGATAGGGATGAATGCAGTATCGTTGGCTGCGTATTTAACGCCAGAAGACATCAGTACTTACGTCGTTTCTGTAGCTTAAGTCGTTTAGAAGTTATGGGCAGAATAACACAAAAAAAAAAAAAACGATAAAATCATCTTTATTGACTATCTATATCTATTCTTTATTGAATATATTTTCAACGGAGCATCAGATCGGGAAGAATGTGGTATCGTTGGCTGCGTATTTAACGCCAGAAGACATCAGTACTTACATCATTTCTGTAGCTTAAGTCGTTTAGAAGTCATGGTCCAAATAACACACAAAAAAAAAACGGTAAAATCATCTTTATTGACTATTTATATCTTTTCTTTATTGAATATCTTTTCAACGGAGCATCAGATCGGGATGAGTGTGGTATCGTTGGCTGCGTATTTAATGCCAGAAGACATCAGTACTTACATAATTTCTGTAGCTTAAGTCGTTTAGAAGTTATGGGCAGAATAAACCAAAAAACAGCGGTAAAATCATCTTTATTGACTATCTATATCTTATCTTTATTGAATATCTTTTCAACGGAGCATCAGATCGGGATTAGTGTGGTATCGTTGGCTGCGTATTTAACGCCAGAAGACATCAGTACTTACATCATTTCTGTAGCTTAAGTCGTTTAGAAGTTATGGGCAGAACAAAACAAAAAAACAACGGTAAAATCATCTTTATTGACTATCTATATCTATTCTTTATTGAATATCTTTTCAACGGGGCATCAGATCGGGATGAATATGGTATCGTTGGCTGCGTATTTAACGCCAGAAGACATCAGTACTTACATCATTTCTGTAGCTTAAGTCGTTTAGACGTTATGGGCAAAATAACACACAAAAAAACAACGGTAAAATCATCTTTATTGACTATTTATATCTTTATTTATATCATCGGAGCATCAGATCGGGATGAATGTGGTATCGTTGGCTGCGTATTTAACGCCAGAAGACCTCAGTACTTACATCACTTCTGTAGCTTAAGTCGTTTAGACGTTATGGGCAAAATAACACACAAAAAAACAACGGAAAATCTTCTTTATTGACTATTTATCTCTTTTCTTTATTGAATATCTTTTCAACGGAGCATCAGATCGGGATGAATGTAGTATCGTCGGCTGCGTATTTAACGCCAGAAGACCTCAGTACTTACATCACTTCTGTAGCTTAAGTCGTTTGGAAGTTATGGGCAGCATAAACCAAAAAAACAACGGTAAAATCATCTTTATTGACTATCTATATCTATTCTTTATTGAATATCTTTTCAACGGAGCATCAGATCGGGATGAATGTGGTATCGTTGGCTGCGTATTCAACGCCAAAAGACATCAGTACTTACATCATTTCTGTAGCTTAAGTCGTTTAGAAGTTATGGGCAGAACAAAACAAAAAAACAACGGTAAAATCATCTTTATTGACTATTTATATATTTTCTTTATTGAATATCTTTTTAACGGAGCATCAGATCGGTATGAATGTAGTATCGTTGGCTGCGTATTTAACGCCAAAAGACATCAGTACTTACGTCATTTCCGTAGCTTAAGTCGTTTAGAAGTTATGGGCAGAATAAACAAAAAAAAACAATGGTAAAATCATCTTTTTGACTATCTATATCTATTCTTTATTGAATATCTTTTCAACGGAGCATCAGATCGGGATGAATGTGGTATCGTTGGCTGCGTATTTAACGCCAGAAGACATCAGTACTTACATCATTTCTGTAGCTTAAGTCGTTTAGACGTTATAGGCAAAATAACACACAAAAAAACAACGGTAAAATCTTCTTTATTGACTATTTATCTCTTTTCTTTATTGAATATCTTTTCAACGGAGCATCAGATCGGGATGAGTGTAGTATCGTTGGCTGCGTATTTAACGCCAGAAGACATCAGTACTTACGTCATTTCTGTAGCTTAAGTCGTTTAGAAGTTATGGGCAGAATAAACCAAAAAAAATAACGGTAAAATCATCTTTATTGACTATCTATATCTATTCTTTATTAAATATCTTTTTAACGGAGCATCAGATCGGGATGAATGTGGTATCGTTGGCTGCGTATTTAATGCCAGAAGACATCAGTACTTACATTATTTATGTAGCTTAAGTCGTTAAGAAGTTATGGGCAGAATAACACACAAAAAAACAACGTTAAAATCATCTTTATTGACTATTTATATCTTTATTTATATCATCGGAGCATCAGATCGGGATGAATGTGGTATCGTTGGCTGCGTATTTAACGCCAGAAGACCTCAGTACTTACATCACTTATGTAGCTTAAGTCGTTTAGACGTTATGGGCAAAATAACACACAAAAAAACAACGGTAAAATCTTCTTTATTGACTATTTATCTCTTTTCTTTATTGAATATCTTTTCAACGGAGCATCAGATCGGGATGAATGTAGTATCGTCGGCTGCGTATTTAACGCCAGAAGACCTCAGTACTTACATCACTTCTGTAGCTTAAGTCGTTTGGAAGTTATGGGCAGCATAAACCAAAAAAACAACGGTAAAATCATCTTTATTGACTATCTATATCTATTCTTTATTGAATATCTTTTCAACGGAGCATCAGATCGGGATGAATGTGGTATCGTTGGCTGCGTATTCAACGCCAAAAGACATCAGTACTTACATCATTTCTGTAGCTTAAGTCGTTTAGAAGTTATGGGCAGAACAAAACAAAAAAACAACGGTAAAATCATCTTTATTGACTATTTATATATTTTCTTTATTGAATATCTTTTTAACGGAGCATCAGATCGGTATGAATGTAGTATCGTTGGCTGCGTATTTAACGCCAGAAGACATCAGTACTTACGTCATTTCTGTAGCTTAAGTCGTTTAGAAGTTATGGGCAGAATAAACCAAAAAAATAACGGTAAAATCATCTTTATTGACTATCTATATCTATTCTTTATTAAATATCTTTTTAACGGAGCATCAGATCGGGATGAATGTGGTATCGTTGGCTGCGTATTTAATGCCAGAAGACATCAGTACTTACATTATTTATGTAGCTTAAGTCGTTAAGAAGTTATGGGCAGAATAACACAAAAAAAAAAAACGATAAAATCATATTTATTGACTATCTATATCTATTCTTTATTGAATATATTTTCAACGGAGCATCAGATCGGGATGAATGTGGTATCGTTGGCTGCGTATTTAACGCCAGAAGACATCAGTACTTACCTCATTTCTGTAGCTTAAGTCGTTTAGAAGTTATGGGCAGAACAAAAAAAAAAACAACGGTAAAATCATCTTTATTGACTATCTATATCTATTCTTTATTGAATATCTTTTCAACGGAGCATCAGATCGGAATGAATGTGGTATCGTTGGCTGCGTATTTAACGCCAGAAGACATCAGTACTTACATCGTTTCTGTAGCTTAAGTCGTTTAGAAGTTATGGGCAGAATAACAAAAAAAAAAAAAACGATAAAATCATATTTATTGACTATCTATATCTATTCTTTATTGAATATATTTTCAACGGAGCATCAGATCGGAATGAATGTGGTATCGTTGGCTGCGTATTCAACGCCAAAGGACAACAGTACTTACATCATTTCTGTAGTTTAAGTCGTTTAGACGTTATGGGCAAAATAACACACAAAAAAACAACGGTAAAATCTTCTTTATTGACTATTTATCTCTTTTCTTTATTGAATATCTTTTCAACGGAGCATCAGATCGGGATGAATGTGATATCGTTGGCTGCGTATTTAACGCCAGAAGACCTCAGTACTTACATCACTTCTGTAGCTTAAGTCGTTTGGAAGTTATGGGCAGCATAAACCAAAAAAACAACGGTAAAATCATCTTTATTGACTATCTATATCTATTCTTTATTGAATATCTTTTCAACGGAGCATCAGATCGGGATGAATGTGGTATCGTTGGCTGCGTATTCAACGCCAAAAGACATCAGTACTTACATCATTTCTGTAGCTTAAGTCGTTTAGAAGTTATGGGCAGAACAAAACAAAAAAACAACGGTAAAATCATCTTTATTGACTATCTATATCTATTCTTTATTGAATATCTTTTCAACGGAGCATCAGATAGGGATGAATGTAGTATCGTTGGCTGCGAATTTAAAGCCAGAAGACATCAGTACTTACATCATTTCTGTAGCTTAAGTCGTTTAGAAGTTATGGGCAAAATAACACACAAAAAAACAACGGTAAAATCATCTTTATTGACTATTTATATCTTTTCTTTATTGAATATCTTTTCAACGGAGCATCAGATCGGGATAAATGTAGTATCGTTGGCTGCGTATTTAACGCCAAAAGACATCAGTACTTACGTCATTTCTGTAGCTTAAGTCGTTTGGAAGTTATGGGCACATAAACCAAAAAAACAACGGTAAAATCATCTTTTGACTATCTATATCTATTCTTTATTGAATATCTTTTCAACGGAGCATCAGATCGGGATGAATGTGGTATCGTTGGCTGCGTATTCAACGCCAAAAGACATCAGTACTTACATCATTTCTGTAGTTTAAGTCGTTTAGAAGTTATGGTCAAAATAACACACAAAAAAACAACGGTAAAATCATCTTTATTGACTATTTATATCTATTCTTTATTGAATATCTTTTCAACGGAGCATCAGATAGGGATGAATGTAGTATCGTTGGCTGCGTATTCAACGCCAAAAGACATCAGTACTTACATCATTTCTGTAGCTTAAGTCGTTTAGAAGTTATGGGCAGAACAAAACAAAAAAACAACGGTAAAATCATCTTTATTGACTATCTATATCTATTCTTTATTGAATATCTTTTCAACGGAGCATCAGATAGGGATGAATGCAGTATCGTTGGCTGCGTATTTAACGCCAGAAGACATCAGTACTTACGTCGTTTCTGTAGCTTAAGTCGTTTAGAAGTTATGGGCATAATAACAAAAAAAAAAAAAACGATAAAATCATCTTTATTGACTATCTATATCTATTCTTTATTGAATATATTTTCAACGGAGCATCAGATCGGGAAGAATGTGGTATCGTTGGCTGCGTATTTAACGCCAGAAGACATCAGTACTTACATCATTTCTGTAGCTTAAGTCGTTTAGAAGTCATGGTCCAAATAACACACAAAAAAAAAACGGTAAAATCATCTTTATTGACTATTTATATCTTTTCTTTATTGAATATCTTTTCAACGGAGCATCAGATCGGGATGAGTGTGGTATCGTTGGCTGCGTATTTAATGCCAGAAGACATCAGTACTTACATAATTTCTGTAGCTTAAGTCGTTTAGAAGTTATGGGCAGAATAAACCAAAAAACAGCGGTAAAATCATCTTTATTGACTATCTATATCTTATCTTTATTGAATATCTTTTCAACGGAGCATCAGATCGGGATTAGTGTGGTATCGTTGGCTGCGTATTTAACGCCAGAAGACATCAGTACTTACATCATTTCTGTAGCTTAAGTCGTTTAGAAGTTATGGGCAGAACAAAACAAAAAAACAACGGTAAAATCATCTTTATTGACTATCTATATCTATTCTTTATTGAATATCTTTTCAACGGGGCATCAGATCGGGATGAATATGGTATCGTTGGCTGCGTATTTAACGCCAGAAGACATCAGTACTTACATCATTTCTGTAGCTTAAGTCGTTTAGACGTTATGGGCAAAATAACACACAAAAAAACAACGGTAAAATCTTCTTTATTGACTATTTATCTCTTTTCTTTATTGAATATCTTTTCAACGGAGCATCAGATCGGGATGAGTGTAGTATCGTTGGCTGCGTATTTAACGCCAGAAGACATCAGTACTTACGTCATTTCTGTAGCTTAAGTCGTTTAGAAGTTATGGGCAGAATAAACCAAAAAAAATAACGGTAAAATCATCTTTATTGACTATCTATATCTATTCTTTATTAAATATCTTTTTAACGGAGCATCAGATCGGGATGAATGTGGTATCGTTGGCTGCGTATTTAATGCCAGAAGACATCAGTACTTACATTATTTATGTAGCTTAAGTCGTTTAGAAGTTATGGGCAGAATAACAAAAAAAAAAAAAAACGATAAAATCATATTTATTGACTATCTATATCTATTCTTTATTGAATATATTTTCAACGGAGCATCAGATCGGGATGAATGTGGTATCGTTGGCTGCGTATTCAACGCCAAAAGACATCAGTACTTACATCATTTCTGTAGCTTAAGTCGTTTAGAAGTTATGGGCAGAACAAAACAAAAAAACAACGGTAAAATCATCTTTATTGACTATCTATATCTATTCTTTATTGAATATCTTTTCAACGGAGCATCAGATAGGGATGAATGTAGTATCGTTGGCTGCGAATTTAAAGCCAGAAGACATCAGTACTTACATCATTTCTGTAGCTTAAGTCGTTTAGAAGTTATGGGCAAAATAACACACAAAAAAACAACGGTAAAATCATCTTTATTGACTATTTATATCTTTTCTTTATTGAATATCTTTTCAACGGAGCATCAGATCGGGATAAATGTAGTATCGTTGGCTGCGTATTTAACGCCAAAAGACATCAGTACTTACGTCATTTCTGTAGCTTAAGTCGTTTGGAAGTTATGGGCACATAAACCAAAAAAACAACGGTAAAATCATCTTTTTGACTATCTATATCTATTCTTTATTGAATATCTTTTCAACGGAGCATCAGATCGGGATGAATGTGGTATCGTTGGCTGCGTATTCAACGCCAAAAGACATCAGTACTTACATCATTTCTGTAGTTTAAGTCGTTTAGAAGTTATGGTCAAAATAACACACAAAAAAACAACGGTAAAATCATCTTTATTGACTATTTATATCTATTCTTTATTGAATATCTTTTCAACGGAGCATCAGATAGGGATGAATAAAGTATCGTTGGCTGCGTATTCAACGCCAAAAGACATCAGTACTTACATCATTTCTGTAGCTTAAGTCGTTTAAAAGTTATGGGCAGAACAAAACAAAAAAACAACGGTAAAATCATCTTTATTGACTATCTATATCTATTCTTTATTGAATATCTTTTCAACGGAGCATCAGATAGGGATGAATGCAGTATCGTTGGCTGCGTATTTAACGCCAGAAGACATCAGTACTTACGTCGTTTCTGTAGCTTAAGTCGTTTAGAAGTTATGGGCAGAATAACACAAAAAAAAAAAACGATAAAATCATCTTTATTGACTATCTATATCTATTCTTTATTGAATATATTTTCAACGGAGCATCAGATCGGGAAGAATGTGGTATCGTTGGCTGCGTATTTAACGCCAGAAGACATCAGTACTTACATCATTTCTGTAGCTTAAGTCGTTTAGAAGTCATGGTCCAAATAACACACAAAAAAAAAACGGTAAAATCATCTTTATTGACTATTTATATCTTTTCTTTATTGAATATCTTTTCAACGGAGCATCAGATCGGGATGAGTGTGGTATCGTTGGCTGCGTATTTAATGCCAGAAGACATCAGTACTTACATAATTTCTGTAGCTTAAGTCGTTTAGAAGTTATGGGCAGAATAAACCAAAAAACAGCGGTAAAATCATCTTTATTGACTATCTATATCTTATCTTTATTGAATATCTTTTCAACGGAGCATCAGATCGGGATTAGTGTGGTATCGTTGGCTGCGTATTTAACGCCAGAAGACATCAGTACTTACATCATTTCTGTAGCTTAAGTCGTTTAGAAGTTATGGGCAGAACAAAACAAAAAAACAACGGTAAAATCATCTTTATTGACTATCTATATCTATTCTTTATTGAATATCTTTTCAACGGGGCATCAGATCGGGATGAATATGGTATCGTTGGCTGCGTATTTAACGCCAAAAGACATCAGTACTTACATCATTTCTGTAGCTTAAGTCGTTTAGACGTTATGGGCAAAATAACACACAAAAAAACAACGGTAAAATCTTCTTTATTGACTATTTATCTCTTTTCTTTATTGAATATCTTTTCAACGGAGCATCAGATCGGGATGAGTGTAGTATCGTTGGCTGCGTATTTAACGCCAGAAGACATCAGTACTTACGTCATTTCTGTAGCTTAAGTCGTTTAGAAGTTATGGGCAGAATAAACCAAAAAAAATAACGGTAAAATCATCTTTATTGACTATCTATATCTATTCTTTATTAAATATCTTTTTAACGGAGCATCAGATCGGGATGAATGTGGTATCTTTGGCTGCGTATTTAATGCCAGAAGACATCAGTACTTACATTATTTATGTAGCTTAAGTCGTTTAGAAGTTATGGGCAGAATAACACAAAAAAAAAAAAACGATAAAATCATATTTATTGACTATCTATATCTATTCTTTATTGAATATATTTTCAACGGAGCATCAGATCGGGATGAATGTGGTATCGTTGGCTGCGTATTCAACGCCAAAAGACATCAGTACTTACATCATTTCTGTAGATTAAGTCGTTTAGAAGTTATGGGCAGAACAAAACAAAAAAACAACGGTAAAATCATCTTTATTGACTATCTATATCTATTCTTTATTGAATATCTTTTCAACGGAGCATCAGATAGGGATGAATGTAGTATCGTTGGCTGCGAATTTAAAGCCAGAAGACATCAGTACTTACATCATTTCTGTAGCTTAAGTCGTTTAGAAGTTATGGGCAAAATAACACACAAAAAAACAACGGTAAAATCATCTTTATTGACTATTTATATCTTTTCTTTATTGAATATCTTTTCAACGGAGCATCAGATCGGGATAAATGTAGTATCGTTGGCTGCGTATTTAACGCCAAAAGACATCAGTACTTACGTCATTTCTGTAGCTTAAGTCGTTTGGAAGTTATGGGCACATAAACCAAAAAAACAACGGTAAAATCATCTTTTTGACTATCTATATCTATTCTTTATTGAATATCTTTTCAACGGAGCATCAGATCGGGATGAATGTGGTATCGTTGGCTGCGTATTCAACGCCAAAAGACATCAGTACTTACATCATTTCTGTAGTTTAAGTCGTTTAGAAGTTATGGTCAAAATAACACACAAAAAAACAACGGTAAAATCATCTTTATTGACTATTTATATCTATTCTTTATTGAATATCTTTTCAACGGAGCATCAGATAGGGATGAATGTAGTATCGTTGGCTGCGTATTCAACGCCAAAAGACATCAGTACTTACATCATTTCTGTAGCTTAAGTCGTTTAGAAGTTATGGGCAGAACAAAACAAAAAAACAACGGTAAAATCATCTTTATTGACTATCTATATCTATTCTTTATTGAATATCTTTTCAACGGAGCATCAGATAGGGATGAATGTAGTATCGTTGGCTGCGTATTTAACGCCAGAAGACATCAGTACTTACGTCGTTTCTGTAGCTTAAGTCGTTTAGAAGTTATGGGCAGAATAACACAAAAAAAAAAAACGATAAAATCATCTTTATTGACTATCTATATCTATTCTTTATTGAATATATTTTCAACGGAGCATCAGATCGGGAAGAATGTGGTATCGTTGGCTGCGTATTTAACGCCAGAAGACATCAGTACTTACCTCATTTCTGTAGCTTAAGTCGTTTAGAAGTTATGGGCAGAACAAAACAAAAAAACAACGGTAAAATCATCTTTATTGACTATCTATATCTATTCTTTATTGAATATCTTTTCAACGGAGCATCAGATAGGGATGAATGTAGTATCGTTGGCTGCGTATTTAACGCCAGAAGACATCAGTACTTACGTCGTTTCTGTAGCTTAAGTCGTTTAGAAGTTATGGTCAAAATAACACACAAAAAAACAACGGTAAAATCATCTTTATTGACTATTTATATCTTTTCTTTATTGAATATCTTTTCAACGGAGCATCAGATCGGGATGAGTGTGGTATCGTTGGCTGCGTATTTAATGCCAGAAGACATCAGTACTTACATAATTTCTGTAGCTTAAGTCGTTTAGAAGTTATGGGCAGAATAAACCAAAAAACAGCGGTAAAATCATCTTTATTGACTATCTATATCTTATCTTTATTGAATATCTTTTCAACGGAGCATCAGATCGGGATTAGTGTGGTATCGTTGGCTGCGTATTTAACGCCAGAAGACATCAGTACTTACATCATTTCTGTAGCTTAAGTCGTTTAGAAGTTATGGGCAGAACAAAACAAAAAAACAACGGTAAAATCATCTTTATTGACTATCTATATCTATTCTTTATTGAATATCTTTTCAACGGGGCATCAGATCGGGATGAATGTGGTATCGTTGGCTGCGTATTTAACGCCAGAAGACATCAGTACTTACATCATTTCTGTAGCTTAAGTCGTTTAGACGTTATGGGCAAAATAACACACAAAAAAACAACGGTAAAATCTTCTTTATTGACTATTTATCTCTTTTCTTTATTGAATATCTTTTCAACGGAGCATCAGATCGGGATGAGTGTAGTATCGTTGGCTGCGTATTTAACGCCAGAAGACATCAGTACTTACGTCATTTCTGTAGCTTAAGTCGTTTAGAAGTTATGGGCAGAATAAAACAAAAAAAATAACGGTAAAATCATCTTTATTGACTATCTATATCTATTCTTTATTAAATATCTTTTTAACGGAGCATCAGATCGGGATGAATGTGGTATCGTTGGCTGCGTATTTAACGCCAGAAGACATCAGTACTTACATTATTTATGTAGCTTAAGTCGTTTAGAAGTTATGGGCAGAATAACAAAAAAAAAAAAAACGATAAAATCATATTTATTGACTATCTATATCTATTCTTTATTGAATATATTTTCAACGGAGCATCAGATCGGGATGAATGTGGTATCGTTGGCTGCGTATTTAACGCCAGAAGACATCAGTACTTACCTCATTTCTGTAGCTTAAGTCGTTTAGAAGTTATGGGCAGAACAAAACAAAAAAACAACGGTAAAATCATCTTTATTGACTATCTATATCTATTCTTTATTGAATATCTTTTCAACGGGGCATCAGATCGGGATGAATGTAGTATCGTTGGCTGCGTATTCAACGCCAAAAGACATCAGTACTTACATCATTTCTGTAGCTTAAGTCGTTTAGAAGTTATGGGCAGAACAAAACAAAAAAACAACGGTAAAATCATCTTTATTGACTATCTATATCTATTCTTTATTGAATATCTTTTCAACGGAGCATCAGATAGGGATGAATGTAGTATCGTTGGCTGCGTATTTAACGCCAGAAGACATCAGTACTTACGTCGTTTCTGTAGCTTCAGTCGTTTAGAAGTTATGGGCAGAATAACACAAAAAAAAAAACGATAAAATCATCTTTATTGACTATCTATATCTATTCTTTATTGAATATATTTTCAACGGAGCATCAGATCGGGAAGAATGTGGTATCGTTGGCTGCGTATTTAATGCCAGAAGACATCAGTACTTACATAATTTCTGTAGCTTAAGTCGTTTAGAAGTTATGGGCAGAATAAACCAAAAAACAGCGGTAAAATCATCTTTATTGACTATCTATATCTTATCTTTATTGAATATCTTTTCAACGGAGCATCAGATCGGGATTAGTGTGGTATCGTTGGCTGCGTATTTAACGCCAGAAGACATCAGTACTTACATCATTTCTGTAGCTTAAGTCGTTTAGAAGTTATGGGCAGAACAAAACAAAAAAACAACGGTAAAATCATCTTTATTGACTATCTATATCTATTCTTTATTGAATATCTTTTCAACGGGGCATCAGATCGGGATGAATGTGGTATCGTTGGCTGCGTATTTAACGCCAGAAGACATCAGTACTTACATCATTTCTGTAGCTTAAGTCGTTTAGACGTTATGGGCAAAATAACACACAAAAAAAACAACGGTAAAATCTTCTTTATTGACTATTTATCTCTTTTCTTTATTGAATATCTTTTCAACGGAGCATCAGATCGGGATGAGTGTAGTATCGTTGGCTGCGTATTTAACGCCAAAAGACATCAGTACTTACGTCATTTCTGTAGCTTAAGTCGTTTAGAAGTTATGGGCAGAATAAACCAAAAAAAATAACGGTAAAATCATCTTTATTGACTATCTATATCTATTCTTTATTAAATATCTTTTTAACGGAGCATCAGATCGGGATGAATGTGGTATCGTTGGCTGCGTATTTAACGCCAGAAGACATCAGTACTTACATTATTTATGTAGCTTAAATCGTTTAGAAGTTATGGGCAGAATAACAAAAAAAAAAAAACGATAAAATCATATTTATTGACTATCTATATCTATTCTTTATTGAATATATTTTCAACGGAGCATCAGATCGGGATGAATGTGGTATCGTTGGCTGCGTATTTAACGCCAGAAGACATCAGTACTTACCTCATTTCTGTAGCTGAAGTCGTTTAGAAGTTATGGGCAGAACAAAACAAAAAAACAACGGTAAAATCATCTTTATTGACTATCTATATCTATTCTTTATTGAATATCTTTTCAACGGGGCATCAGATCGGGATGAATGTGGTATCGTTGGCTGCGTATTTAACGCCAGAAGACATCAGTACTTACATCGTTTCTGTAGCTTAAGTCGTTAAGAAGTTATGGGCAGAATAACACAAAAAAAACAAAACGATAAAATCATATTTATTGACTATCTATATCTATTCTTTATTGAATATATTTTCAACGGAGCATCAGATCGGGATAAATGTGGTATCGTTGGCTGCGTATTCAACGCCAAAAGACATCAGTACTTACATCATTTCTGTAGTTTAAGTCGTTTAGACGTTATGGGCAAAATAACACACAAAAAAACAACGGTAAAATCTTCTTTATTGACTATTTATCTCTTTTCTTTATTGAATATCTTTTCAACGGAGCATCAGATCGGGATGAATGTAGTATCGTTGGCTGCATATTTAACGCCAGAAGACCTCAGTACTTACATCACTTCTGTAGCTTAAGTCGTTTGGAAGTTATGGGCAACATAAACCAAAAAAACAACGGTAAAATCATCTTTATTGACTATCTATATCTATTCTTTATTGAATATCTTTTCAACGGAGCATCAGATCGGGATGAATGTGGTATCGTTGGCTGCGTATTCAACGCCAAAAGACATCAGTACTTACATCATTTCTGTAGCTTAAGTCGTTTAGAAGTTATGGGCAGAACAAAACAAAAAAACAACGGTAAAATCATCTTTATTTACTATCTATATCTATTCTTTATTGAATATCTTTTCAACGGAGCATCAGATAGGGATGAATGTAGTATCGTTGGCTGCGAATTTAAAGCCAGAAGACATCAGTACTTACATCATTTCTGTAGCTTAAGTCGTTTAGAAGTTATGGGCAAAATAACACACAAAAAAACAACGGTAAAATCATCTTTATTGACTATTTATATCTTTTCTTTATTGAATATCTTTTCAACGGAGCATCAGATCGGGATAAATGTAGTATCGTTGGCTGCGTATTTAACGCCAAAAGACATCAGTACTTACGTCATTTCTGTAGCTTAAGTCGTTTGGAAGTTATGGGCACATAAACCAAAAAAACAACGGTAAAATCATCTTTTTTGACTATCTATATCTATTCTTTATTGAATATCTTTTCAACGGAGCATCAGATCGGGATGAATGTGGTATCGTTGGCTGCGTATTCAACGCCAAAAGACATCAGTACTTACATCATTTCTGTAGTTTAAGTCGTTTAGAAGTTATGGTCAAAATAACACACAAAAAAACAACGGTAAAATCATCTTTATTGACTATTTATATCTATTCTTTATTGAATATCTTTTCAACGGAGCATCAGATAGGGATGAATGTAGTATCGTTGGCTGCGTATTCAACGCCAAAAGACATCAGTACTTACATCATTTCTGTAGCTTAAGTCGTTTAGAAGTTATGGGCAGAACAAAACAAAAAAACAACGGTAAAATCATCTTTATTGACTATCTATATCTATTCTTTATTGAATATCTTTTCAACGGAGCATCAGATAGGGATGAATGTAGTATCGTTGGCTGCGTATTTAACGCCAGAAGAAATCAGTACTTACATCGTTTCTGTAGCTTAAGTCGTTTAGAAGTTATGGGCAGAATAACACAAAAAAAAAAAAACGATAAAATCATCTTTATTGACTATCTATATCTATTCTTTATTGAATATATTTTCAACGGAGCATCAGATCGGGAAGAATGTGGTATCGTTGGCTGCGTATTTAACGCCAGAAGACATCAGTACTTACATCATTTCTGTAGCTTAAGTCGTTTAGAAGTTATGGTCAAAATAACACACAAAAAAACAACGGTAAAATCATCTTTATTGACTATTTATATCTTTTCTTTATTGAATATCTTTTCAACGGAGCATCAGATCGGGATGAATGTGGTATCGTTGGCTGCGTATTTAATGCCAGAAGACATCAGTACTTACATAATTTCTGTAGCTTAAGTCGTTTAGAAGTTATGGGCAGAATAAACCAAAAAAACAGCGGTAAAATCATCTTTATTGACTATCTATATCTTATCTTTATTGAATATCTTTTCAACGGAGCATCAGATCGGGATTAGTGTGGTATCGTTGGCTGCGTATTTAACGCCAGAAGACATCAGTACTTACATCATTTCTGTAGCTTAAGTCGTTTAGAAGTTATGGGCAGAACAAAACAAAAAAACAACGGTAAAATCATCTTTATTGACTATCTATATCTATTCTTTATTGAATATCTTTTCAACGGGGCATCAGATCGGGATGAATGTGGTATCGTTGGCTGCGTATTTAACGCCAGAAGACATCAGTACTTACATCATTTCTGTAGCTTAAGTCGTTTAGAAGTTATGCTCAAAATAACACAAAAAAAACAAACGGTAAAATCATCTTTATTGACTATTTATATCTTTTCTTTATTGAATATCTCTTCAACGGAGCATCAGATCGGGATGAATGTGGTATCGTTGGCTGCGTATTTAAAACCAGAAGACATCAGTACTTACGTCATTTCTGTAGCTTAAGTCGTTTGGAAGTTATGGGCACATAAACCAAAAAAACAACGGTAACATCATCTTTTTGACTATCTATATCTATTCTTTATTGAATATCTTTTCAACGGAGCATCAGATCGGGATGAATGTGGTATCGTTGGCTGCGTATTCAACGCCAAAAGACATCAGTACTTACATCATTTCTGTAGTTTAAGTCGTTTAGAAGTTATGGTCAAAATAACACACAAAAAAACAACGGTAAAATCATCTTTATTGACTATTTATATCTATTCTTTATTGAATATCTTTTCAACGGAGCATCAGATCGGGATGAATGTAGTATCGTTGGCTGCGTATTCAACGCCAGAAGACATCAGTACTTACGTCATTTCTGTAGCTTAAGTCGTTTAGAAGTTATGGGCAGAATAAACCAAAAAAAATAACGGTAAAATCATCTTTATTGACTATCTATATCTATTCTTTATTGAATATCTTTTTAACGGAGCATCAGATCGGGATGAATGTGGTATCGTTGGCTGCGTATTTAATGCCAGAAGACATCAGTACTTACATTATATATATAGCTTAAGTCGTTTAGAAGTTATGGGCAGAATAACACAAAAAAAAAAAAACGATAAAATCATATTTATTGACTATCTATATCTATTCTTTATTGAATATATTTTCAACGGAGCATCAGATAGGGATGAATGTGGTATCGTTGGCTGCGTATTTAACGCCAGAAGACATCAGTACTTACTTCATTTCTGTAGCTTAAGTCGTTTAGAAGTTATGGGCAGAACAAAACAAAAAAACAACGGTAAAATCATCTTTATTGACTATCTATATCTATTCTTTATTGAATATCTTTTCAACGGGGCATCAGATCGGGATGAATGTGGTATCGTTGGCTGCGTATTTAACGCCAGAAGACATCAGTACTTACATCGTTTCTGTAGCTTAAGTCGTTAAGAAGTTATGGGCAGAATAACAAAAAAAAAAAAAACGATAAAATCATATTTATTGACTATCTATATCTTTTCTTTATTGAATATATTTTCAACGGAGCATCAGATCGGGATGAATGTGGTATCGTTGGCTGCGTATTCAACGCCAAAAGACATCAGTACTTACATCATTTCTGTAGTTTAAGTCGTTTAGACGTTATGGGCAAAATAACACACAAAAAAACAACGGTAAAATCTTCTTTATTGACTATTTATCTCTTTTCTTTATTGAATATCTTTTCAACGGAGCATCAGATCGGGATGAATGTAGTATCGTTGGCTGCGTATTTAACGCCAGAAGACCTCAGTACTTACATCACTTCTGTAGCTTAAGTCGTTTGGAAGTTATGGGCAACATAAACCAAAAAAACAACGGTAAAATCATCTTTATTGACTATCTATATCTATTCTTTATTGAATATCTTTTCAACGGGGCATCAGATAGGGATGAATGTAGTATCGTTGGCTGTGAATTTAAAGCCAGAAGACATCAGTACTTACATCATTTCTGTAGCTTAAGTCGTTTAGAAGTTATGGGCAAAATGACACACAAAAAAACAACGGTAAAATCATCTGTATTGACTATTTATATCTTTTCTTTATTGAATATCTTTTCAACGGAGCATCAGATCGGGATAAATGTAGTATCGTTGGCTGCGTATTTAACGCCAAAAGACATCAGTACTTACGTCATTTCTGTAGCTTAAGTCGTTTGGAAGTTATGGGCACATAAACCAAAAAAACAACGGTAAAATCATCTTTTTTGACTATCTATATCTATTCTTTATTGAATATCTTTTCAACGGAGCATCAGATCGGGATGAATGTGGTATCGTTGGCTGCGTATTCAACGCCAAAAGACATCAGTACTTACATCATTTCTGTAGTTTAAGTCGTTTAGAAGTTATGGTCAAAATAACACACAAAAAAACAACGGTAAAATCATCTTTATTGACTATTTATATCTATTCTTTATTGAATATCTTTTCAACGGAGCATCAGATAGGGATGAATGTAGTATCGTTGGCTGCGTATTCAACGCCAAAAGACATCAGTACTTACATAATTTCTGTAGCTTAAGTCGTTTAGAAGTTATGGGCAGAACAAAACAAAAAAACAACGGTAAAATCATCTTTATTGACTATCTATATCTATTCTTTATTGAATATCTTTTCAACGGAGCATCAGATAGGGATGAATGTAGTATCGTTGGCTGCGTATTTAACGCCAGAAGACATCAGTACTTACATCGTTTCTGTAGCTTAAGTCGTTAAGAAGTTATGGGCAGAATAACACAAAAAAAAAAACGATAAAATCATATTTATTGACTATCTATATCTTTTCTTTATTGAATATATTTTCAACGGAGCATCAGATCGGGATGAATGTGGTATCGTTGGCTGCGTATTCAACGCCAAAAGACATCAGTACTTACATCATTTCTGTAGTTTAAGTCGTTTAGAAGTTATGGTCAAAATAACACACAAAAAAACAACGGTAAAATCATCTTTATTGACTATTTATATCTTTTCTTTATTGAATATCTTTTCAACGGAGCATCAGATCGGGATGAATGTAGTATCGTTGGCTGCGTATTTAACGCCAGAAGACCTCAGTACTTACATCACTTCTGTAGCTTAAGTCGTTTGGAAGTTATGGGCAACATAAACCAAAAAAACAACGGTAAAATCATCTTTATTGACTATCTATATCTATTCTTTATTGAATATCTTTTCAACGGGGCATCAGATAGGGATGAATGTAGTATCGTTGGCTGTGAATTTAAAGCCAGAAGACATCAGTACTTACATCATTTCTGTAGCTTAAGTCGTTTAGAAGTTATGGGCAAAATGACACACAAAAAAACAACGGTAAAATCATCTGTATTGACTATTTATATCTTTTCTTTATTGAATATCTTTTCAACGGAGCATCAGATCGGGATAAATGTAGTATCGTTGGCTGCGTATTTAACGCCAAAAGACATCAGTACTTACGTCATTTCTGTAGCTTAAGTCGTTTGGAAGTTATGGGCACATAAACCAAAAAAACAACGGTAAAATCATCTTTTTGACTATCTATATCTATTCTTTATTGAATATCTTTTCAACGGAGCATCAGATCGGGATGAATGTGGTATCGTTGGCTGCGTATTCAACGCCAAAAGACATCAGTACTTACATCATTTCTGTAGTTTAAGTCGTTTAGAAGTTATGGTCAAAATAACACACAAAAAAACAACGGTAAAATCATCTTTATTGACTATTTATATCTATTCTTTATTGAATATCTTTTCAACGGAGCATCAGATAGGGATGAATGTAGTATCGTTGGCTGCGTATTCAACGCCAAAAGACATCAGTACTTACATAATTTCTGTAGCTTAAGTCGTTTAGAAGTTATGGGCAGAACAAAACAAAAAAACAACGGTAAAATCATCTTTATTGACTATCTATATCTATTCTTTATTGAATATCTTTTCAACGGAGCATCAGATAGGGATGAATGTAGTATCGTTGGCTGCGTATTTAACGCCAGAAGACATCAGTACTTACATCGTTTCTGTAGCTTAAGTCGTTTAGAAGTTATGGGCAGAATAACACAAAAAAAAAAAAAACGATAAAATCATCTTTATTGACTATCTATATCTATTCTTTATTGAATATATTTTCAACGGAGCATCAGATCGGGAAGAATGTGGTATCGTTGGCTGCGTATTTAACGCCAGAAGACATCAGTACTTACATCATTTCTGTAGCTTAAGTCGTTTAGAAGTTATGGTCAAAATAACACACAAAAAAACAACGGTAAAATCATCTTTATTGACTATTTATATCTTTTCTTTATTGAATATCTTTTCAACGGAGCATCAGATCGGGATGAATGTGGTATCGTTGGCTGCGTATTTAATGCCAGAAGACATCAGTACTTACATAATTTCTGTAGCTTAAGTCGTTTAGAAGTTATGGGCAGAATAAACCAAAAAAACAGCGGTAAAATCATCTTTATTGACTATCTATATCTTATCTTTATTGAATATCTTTTCAACGGAGCATCAGATCGGGATTAGTACGGTATCGTTGGCTGCGTATTTAACGCCAGAAGACATCAGTACTTACATCATTTCTGTAGCTTAAGTCGTTTAGAAGTTATGGGCAGAACAAAACAAAAAAACAACGGTAAAATCATCTTTATTGACTATCTATATCTATTCTTTATTGAATATCTTTTCAACGGGGCATCAGATCGGGATGAATGTGGTATCGTTGGCTGCGTATTTAACGCCAGAAGACATCAGTACTTACATCATTTCTGTAGCTTAAGTCGTTTAGAAGTTATGCTCAAAATAACACAAAAAAAACAAACGGTAAAATCATCTTTATTGACTATTTATATCTTTTCTTTATTGAATATCTTTTCAACGGAGCATCAGATCGGGATGAATGTGGTATCGTTGGCTGCGTATTTAACGCCAGAAGACATCAGTACTTACGTCGATTCTGTAGCTTAAGTCGTTTGGAAGTTATGGGCACATAAACTAAAAAAACAACGGTAACATCATCTTTTTGACTATCTATATCTATTCTTTATTGAATATCTTTTCAACGGAGCATCAGATCGGGATGAATGTGGTATCGTTGGCTGCGTATTCAACGCCAAAAGACATCAGTACTTACATCATTTCTGTAGTTTAAGTCGTTTAGAAGTTATGGTCAAAATAACACACAAAAAAACAACGGTAAAATCATCTTTATTGACTATTTATATCTATTCTTTATTGAATATCTTTTCAACGGAGCATCAGATAGGGATGAATGTAGTATCGTTGGCTGCGTATTCAACGCCAAAAGACATCAGTACTTACATCATTTCTGTAGCTTAAGTCGTTTAGAAGTTATGGGCAGAACAAAACAAAAAAACAACGGTAAAATCATCTTTATTGACTATCTATATCTATTCTTTATTGAATATCTTTTCAACGGAGCATCAGATAGGGATGAATGTAGTATTGTTGGCTGCGTATTTAACGCCAGAAGACATCAGTACTTACATCGTTTCTGTAGCTTAAGTCGTTTAGAAGTTATGGGCAGAATAAAAAAAAAAAAAAAAACGATAAAATCATCTTTATTGACTATCTATATCTATTCTTTATTGAATATATTTTCAACGGAGCATCAGATCGGGAAGAATGTGGTATCGTTGGCTGCGTATTTAACGCCAGAAGACATCAGTACTTACATCATTTCTGTAGCTTAAGTCGTTTAGAAGTTATGGTCAAAATAACACACAAAAAAACAACGGTAAAATCATCTTTATTGACTATTTATATCTTTTTTTTATTGAATATCTTTTCAACGGAGCATCAGATCGGGATGAATGTGGTATCGTTGGCTGCGTATTTAATGCCAGAAGACATCAGTACTTACATAATTTCTGTAGCTTAAGTCGTTTAGAAGTTATGGGCAGAATAAACCAAAAAACAGCGGTAAAATCATCTTTATTGACTATCTATATCTTATCTTTATTGAATATCTTTTCAACGGAGCATCAGATCGGGATTAGTGTGGTATCGTTGGCTGCGTATTTAACGCCAGAAGACATCAGTACTTACATCATTTCTGTAGCTTAAGTCGTTTAGAAGTTATGGGCAGAACAAAACAAAAAAACAACGGTAAAATCATCTTTATTGACTATCTATATCTATTCTTTATTGAATATCTTTTCAACGGGGCATCAGATCGGGATGAATGTGGTATCGTTGGCTGCGTATTTAACGCCAGAAGACATCAGTACTTACATCATTTCTGTAGCTTAAGTCGTTTAGAAGTTATGCTCAAAATAACACAAAAAAACAAACGGTAAAATCATCTTTATTGACTATTTATATATTTTCTTTATTGAATATCTTTTCAACGGAGCATCAGATCGGGATGAATGTAGTATCGTTGGCTGCGTATTTAACGCCAAAAGACATCAGTACTTACACAATTTCTGTAGCTTAAGTCGTTTAGAAGTTATGGGCAGAATAAACAAAAAAAAAACAATGGTAAAATCATCTTTTTGACTATCTATATCTATTCTTTATTGAATATCTTTTCAACGGAGCATCAGATCGGGATGAATGTGGTATCGTTGGCTGCGTATTCAACGCCAAAAGACATCAGTACTTACATCATTTCTGTAGCTTAAGTCGTTTAGACGTTATGGGCAAAATAACACACAAAAAAACAACGGTAAAATCATCTTTATTGACTATTTATATCTTTTCTTTATTGAATATCTTTTCAACGGAGCATCAGATCGGGATGAATGTGGTATCGTTGGCTGCGTATTTAACGCCAGAAGACATCAGTACTTACGTCATTTCTGTAGCTTAAGTCGTTTAGAAGTTATGGGCAGAATAAACCAAAAAAAATAACGGTAAAATCATCTTTATTGACTATCTATATCTATTCTTTATTGAATATCTTTTTAACGGAGCATCAGATCGGGATGAATGTGGTATCGTTGGCTGCGTATTTAATGCCAGAAGACATCAGTACTTACATTATTTATGTAGCTTAAGTCGTTTAGAAGTTATGGGCAGAATAACACAAAAAAAAAAAACGATAAAATCATATTTATTGACTATTTATATCTATTCTTTATTGAATATATTTTCAACGGAGCATCAGATAGGGATGAATGTGGTATCGTTGGCTGCGTATTTAACGCCAGAAGACATCAGTACTTACTTCATTTCTGTAGCTTAAGTCGTTTAGAAGTTATGGGCAGAACAAAACAAAAAAACAACGGTAAAATCATCTTTATTGACTATCTATATCTATTCTTTATTGAATATCTTTTCAACGGGGCATCAGATCGGGATGAATGTGGTATCGTTGGCTGCGTATTTAACGCCAGAAGACATCAGTACCTACATCGTTTCTGTAGCTTAAGTCGTTAAGAAGTTATGGGCAGAATAACACAAAAAAAAAAAACGATAAAATCATATTTATTGACTATCTATATCTTTTCTTTATTGAATATATTTTCAACGGAGCATCAGATCGGGATGAATGTGGTATCGTTGGCTGCGTATTCAACGCCAAAAGACATCAGTACTTACATCATTTCTGTAGTTTAAGTCGTTTAGACGTTATGGGCAAAATAACACACAAAAAAACAACGGTAAAATCTTCTTTATTGACTATTTATCTCTTTTCTTTATTGAATATCTTTTCAACGGAGCATCAGATAGGGATGAATGTAGTATCGTTGGCTGCGTATTCAACGCCAGAAGACATCAGTACTTACGTCATTTCTGTAGCTTAAGTCGTTTAGAAGTTATGGGCAGAATAAACCAAAAAAAATAACGGTAAAATCATCTTTATTGACTATCTATATCTATTCTTTATTGAATATCTTTTTAACGGAGCATCAGATCGGGATGAATGTGGTATCGTTGGCTGCGTATTTAACGCCAGAAGACATCAGTACTTACTTCATTTCTGTAGCTTAAGTCGTTAAGAAGTTATGGGCAGAATAACACAAAAAAAAAAAAACGATAAAATCATATTTATTGACTATCTATATCTTTTCTTTATTGAATATATTTTCAACGGAGCATCAGATCGGGATGAATGTGGTATCGTTGGCTGCGTATTCAACGCCAAAAGACATCAGTACTTACATCATTTCTGTAGTTTAAGTCGTTTAGACGTTATGGGCAAAATAACACACAAAAAAACAACGGTAAAATCTTCTTTATTGACTATTTATCTCTTTTCTTTATTGAATATCTTTTCAACGGAGCATCAGATCGGGATGAATGTAGTATCGTTGGCTGCGTATTTAACGCCAGAAGACCTCAGTACTTACATCACTTCTGTAGCTTAAGTCGTTTGGAAGTTATGGGCAACATAAACCAAAAAAACAACGGTAAAATCATCTTTATTGACTATCTATATCTATTCTTTATTGAATATCTTTTCAACGGAGCATCAGATAGGGATGAATGTAGTATCGTTGGCTGTGAATTTAAAGCCAGAAGACATCAGTACTTACATCATTTCTGTAGCTTAAGTCGTTTAGAAGTTATGGGCAAAATGACACACAAAAAAACAACGGTAAAATCATCTGTATTGACTATTTATATCTTTTCTTTATTGAATATCTTTTCAACGGAGCATCAGATCGGGATAAATGTAGTATCGTTGGCTGCGTATTTAACGCCAAAAGACATCAGTACTTACGTCATTTCTGTAGCTTAAGTCGTTTGGAAGTTATGGGCAGCATAAACCAAAAAAACAACGGTAAAATCATCTTTATTGACTATCTATATCTATTCTTTATTGAATATCTTTTCAACGGAGCATCAGATCGGGATGAATGTGGTATCGTTGGCTGCGTATTCAACGCCAAAAGACATCAGTACTTACATCATTTCTGTAGTTTAAGTCGTTTAGAAGTTATGGTCAAAATAACACACAAAAAAACAACGGTAAAATCATCTTTATTGACTATTTATATCTATTCTTTATTGAATATCTTTTCAACGGAGCATCAGATAGGGATGAGTGTAGTATCGTTGGCTGCGTATTCAACGCCAAAAGACATCAGTACTTACGTCATTTCTGTAGCTTAAGTCGTTTAGAAGTTATGGGCAGAACAAAACAAAAAAACAACGGTAAAATCATCTTTATTGACTATCTATATCTATTCTTTATTGAATATCTTTTCAACGGAGCATCAGATAGGGATGAATGTAGTATCGTTGGCTGCGTATTTAACGCCAGAAGACATCAGTACTTACATCGTTTCTGTAGCTTAAGTCGTTTAGAAGTTATGGGCAGAATAACACAAAAAAAAAAAAAACGATAAAATCATCTTTATTGACTATCTATATCTATTCTTTATTGAATATATTTTCAACGGAGCATCAGATCGGGAAGAATGTGGTATCGTTGGCTGCGTATTTAACGCCAGAAGACATCAGTACTTACATCATTTCTGTAGCTTAAGTCGTTTAGAAGTTATGGTCAAAATAACACACAAAAAAACAACGGTAAAATCATCTTTATTGACTATTTATATCTTTTCTTTATTGAATATCTTTTCAACGGAGCATCAGATCGGGATGAATGTGGTATCGTTGGCTGCGTATTTAATGCCAGAAGACATCAGTACTTACATAATTTCTGTAGCTTAAGTCGTTTAGAAGTTATGGGCAGAATAAACCAAAAAACAGCGGTAAAATCATCTTTATTGACTATCTATATCTTATCTTTATTGAATATCTTTTCAACGGAGCATCAGATCGGGATTAGTACGGTATCGTTGGCTGCGTATTTAACGCCAGAAGACATCAGTACTTACATCATTTCTGTAGCTTAAGTCGTTTAGAAGTTATGGGCAGAACAAAACAAAAAAACAACGGTAAAATCATCTTTATTGACTATCTATATCTATTCTTTATTGAATATCTTTTCAACGGGGCATCAGATCGGGATGAATGTGGTATCGTTGGCTGCGTATTTAACGCCAGAAGACATCAGTACTTACATCATTTCTGTAGCTTAAGTCGTTTAGAAGTTATGCTCAAAATAACACACAAAAAAACAAACGGTAAAATCATCTTTATTGACTATTTATATCTTTTCTTTATTGAATATCTTTTCAACGGAGCATCAGATCGGGATGAATGTGGTATCGTTGGCTGCGTATTTAACGCCAGAAGACATCAGTACTTACGTCATTTCTGTAGCTTAAGTCGTTTGGAAGTTATGGGCACATAAACCAAAAAAACAACGGTAACATCATCTTTTTGACTATCTATATCTATTCTTTATTGAATATCTTTTCAACGGAGCATCAGATCGGGATGAATGTGGTATCGTTGGCTGCGTATTCAACGCCAAAAGACATCAGTACTTACATCATTTCTGTAGTTTAAGTCGTTTAGAAGTTATGGTCAAAATAACACACAAAAAAACAACGGTAAAATCATCTTTATTGACTATTTATATCTATTCTTTATTGAATATCTTTTCAACGGAGCATCAGATAGGGATGAATGTAGTATCGTTGGCTGCGTATTCAACGCCAAAAGACATCAGTACTTACATCATTTCTGTAGCTTAAGTCGTTTAGAAGTTATGGGCAGAACAAAACAAAAAAACAACGGTAAAATCATCTTTATTGACTATCTATATCTATTCTTTATTGAATATCTTTTCAACGGAGCATCAGATAGGGATGAATGTAGTATTGTTGGCTGCGTATTTAACGCCAGAAGACATCAGTACTTACATCGTTTCTGTAGCTTAAGTCGTTTAGAAGTTATGGGCAGAATAGAAAAAAAAAAAAAAAAACGATAAAATCATCTTTATTGACTATTTATATCTTTTTTTTATTGAATATCTTTTCAACGGAGCATCAGATCGGGATGAATGTGGTATCGTTGGCTGCGTATTTAATGCCAGAAGACATCAGTACTTACATAATTTCTGTAGCTTAAGTCGTTTAGAAGTTATGGGCAGAATAAACCAAAAAACAGCGGTAAAATCATCTTTATTGACTATCTATATCTTATCTTTATTGAATATCTTTTCAACGGAGCATCAGATCGGGATTAGTGTGGTATCGTTGGCTGCGTATTTAACGCCAGAAGACATCAGTACTTACATCATTTCTGTAGCTTAAGTCGTTTAGAAGTTATGGGCAGAACAAAACAAAAAAACAACGGTAAAATCATCTTTATTGACTATCTATATCTATTCTTTATTGAATATCTTTTCAACGGGGCATCAGATCGGGATGAATGTGGTATCGTTGGCTGCGTATTTAACGCCAGAAGACATCAGTACTTACACCATTTCTGTAGCTTAAGTCGTTTAGAAGTTATGCTCAAAATAACACAAAAAAAACAAACGGTAAAATCATCTTTATTGACTATTTATATATTTTCTTTATTGAATATCTTTTCAACGGAGCATCAGATCGGGATGAATGTAGTATCGTTGGCTGCGTATTTAACGCCAAAAGACATCAGTACTTACACAATTTCTGTGGCTTAAGTCGTTTAGAAGTTATGGGCAGAATAAACAAAAAAAAACAATGGTAAAATCATCTTTTTGACTATCTATATCTATTCTTTATTGAATATCTTTTCAACGGAGCATCAGATCGGAATGAATGTGGTATCGTTGGCTGCGTATTCAACGCCAAAAGACATCAGTACTTACATCATTTCTGTAGCTTAAGTCGTTTAGACGTTATGGGCAAAATAACACACAAAAAAACAACGGTAAAATCATCTTTATTGACTATTTATATCTTTTCTTTATTGAATATCTTTTCAACGGAGCATCAGATCGGGATGAATGTGGTATCGTTGGCTGCGTATTTAACGCCAGAAGACCTCAGTACTTACATCACTTCTATAGCTTAAGTCGTTTGGAAGTTATGGGCAGCATAAACCAAAAAAACAACGGTAAAATCATCTTTATTGACTATCTATATCTATTCTTTATTGAATATCTTTTCAACGGAGCATCAGATCGGGATGAATGTGGTATCGTTGGCTGCGTATTCAACGCCAAAAGACATCAGTACTTACATCATTTCTGTAGCTTAAGTCGTTTAGAAGTTATGGGCAGAACAAAACAAAAAAACAACGGTAAAATCATCTTTATTGACTATCTATATCTATTCTTTATTGAATATCTTTTCAACGGAGCATCAGATAGGGATGAATGTAGTATCGTTGGCTGCGTATTTAACGCCAGAAGACATCAGTACTTACATCGTTTCTGTAGCTTAAGTCGTTTAGAAGTTATGGGCAGAATAACAAAAAAAAAAAAAAAACGATAAAATCATATTTATTGACTATCTATATCTATTCTTTATTGAATATATTTTCAACGGAGCATCAGATCGGGATGAATGTGGTATCGTTGGCTGCGAATTTAACGCCAGAAGACATCAGTACTTACCTAATTTCTGTAGCTTAAGTCGTTTAGAAGTTATGGGCAGAATAAACAAAAAAAAAACAATGGTAAAATCATCTTTTTGACTATCTATATCTGTTCTTTATTAAATATCTTTTTAACGGAGCATCAGATCGGGATGAATGTGGTATCGTTGGCTGCGTATTTAATGCCAGAAGACATCAGTACTTACATTATTTATGTAGCTTAAGTCGTTTAGAAGTTATGGGCAGAATAACACAAAAAAAAAAAAACGATAAAATCATATTTATTGACTATCTATATCTATTCTTTATTGAATATATTTTCAACGGAGCATCAGATCGGGATGAATGTGGTATCGTTGGCTGCGTATTTAACGCCAGAAGACATCAGTACTTACCTCATTTCTGTAGCTTAAGTCGTTTAGAAGTTATGGGCAGAACAAAACAAAAAAACAACGGTAAAATCATCTTTATTGACTATCTATATCTATTCTTCATTGAATATCTTTTCAACGGGGCATCAGATCGGGATGAATGTGGTATCGTTGGCTGCGTATTTAACGCCAGAAGACATCAGTACTTACATCGTTTCTGTAGCTTAAGTCGTTTAGAAGTTATGGGCAGAATAACAAAAAAAAAAAAAACGATAAAATCATATTTATTGACTATCTATATCTATTCTTTATTGAATATATTTTCAACGGAGCATCAGATCGGAATGAATGTGGTATCGTTGGCTGCGTATTCAACGCCAAAAGACATCAGTACTTACATCATTTCTGTAGCTTAAGTCGTTTAGAAGTTATGCTCAAAATAACACACAAAAAAAAACCGGTAAAATCATCTTTATTGACTATTTATATATTTTCTTTATTGAATATCTTTTCAACGGAGCATCAGATCGGGATGAATGTAGTATCGTTGGCTGCGTATTTAACGCCAAAAGACATCAGTACTTACGTCATTTCTGTAGCTTAAGTCGTTTAGAAGTTATGGGCAGAATAAACAAAAAAAACAATGGTAAAATCATCTTTTTGACTATCTATATCTATTCTTTATTGAATATCTTTTCAACGGAGCATCAGATCGGGATGAATGTGGTATCGTTGGCTGCGTATTCAACGCCAAAAGACATCAGTACTTACATCATTTCTGTAGCTTAAGTCGTTTAGACGTTATGGGCAAAATAACACACAAAAAAACAACGGTAAAATCATCTTTATTGACTATTTATATCTTTTCTTTATTGAATATCTTTTCAACGGAGCATCAGATCGGGATGAATGTGGTATCGTTGGCTGCGTATTCAACGCCAAAAGACATCAGTACTTACATCATTTCTGTAGCTTAAGTCGTTTAGACGTTATGGGCAAAATAACCCACAAAAAAACAACGGTAAAATCATCTTTATTGACTATTTATATCTTTTCTTTATTGAATATCTTTTCAACGGAGCATCAGATCGGGATGAATGTGGTATCGTTGGCTGCGTATTTAACGCCAGAAGACCTCAGTACTTACATCACTTCTATAGCTTAAGTCGTTTAGAAGTTATGCTCAAAATAACACAAAAAAAACAAACGGTAAAATCATCTTTATTGACTATTTATATATTTTCTTTATTGAATATCTTTTCAACGGAGCATCAGATCGGGATGAATGTAAAATCGTTGGCTGCGTATTTAACGCCAAAAGACATCAGTACTTACACAATTTCTGTAGCTTAAGTCGTTTAGAAGTTATGGGCAGAATAAACAAAAAAAAAACAATGGTAAAATCATCTTTTTGACTATCTATATCTATTCTTTATTGAATATCTTTTTAACGGAGCATCAGATCGGGATGAATGTGGTATCGTTGGCTGCGTATTTAATGCCAGAAGACATCAGTACTTACATTATTTATGTAGCTTAAGTCGTTTAGAAGTTATGGGCAGAATAACACAAAAAAAAAAAAACGATAAAATCATATTTATTGACTATCTATATCTATTCTTTATTGAATATATTTTCAACGGAGCATCAGATCGGGATGAATGTGGTATCGTTGGCTGCGTATTTAACGCCAGAAGACATCAGTACTTACCTCATTTCTGTAGCTTAAGTCGTTTAGAAGTTATGGGCAGAACAAAACAAAAAAACAACGGTAAAATCATCTTTATTGACTATCTATATCTATTCTTCATTGAATATCTTTTCAACGGGGCATCAGATCGGGATGAATGTGGCATCGTTGGCTGCGTATTTAACGCCAGAAGACATCAGTACTTACATCGTTTCTGTAGCTTAAGTCGTTTAGAAGTTATGGGCAGAATAACGAAAAAAAAAAAAAACGATAAAATCATATTTATTGACTATCTATATCTATTCTTTATTGAATATATTTTCAACGGAGCATCAGATCGGAATGAATGTGGTATCGTTGGCTGCGTATTCAACGCCAAAAGACATCAGTACTTACATCATTTCTGTAGCTTAAGTCGTTTAGAAGTTATGCTCAAAATAACACACAAAAAAAAACCGGTAAAATCATCTTTATTGACTATTTATATATTTTCTTTATTGAATATCTTTTCAACGGAGCATCAGATCGGAATGAATGTAGTATCGTTGGCTGCGTATTTAACGCCAAAAGACATCAGTACTTACGTCATTTCTGTAGCTTAAGTCGTTTAGAAGTTATGGGCAGAATAAACAAAAAAAAACAATGGTAAAATCATCTTTTTGACTATCTATATCTATTCTTTATTGAATATCTTTTCAACGGAGCATCAGATCGGGATGAATGTGGTATCGTTGGCTGCGTATTTAACGCCAGAAGACATCAGTACTTACATCGTTTCTGTAGCTTAAGTCGTTTAGAAGTTATGGGCAGAATAACGAAAAAAAAAAAAACGATAAAATCATATTTATTGACTATCTATATCTATTCTTTATTGAATATATTTTCAACGGAGCATCAGATCGGAATGAATGTGGTATCGTTGGCTGCGTATTCAACGCCAAAAGACATCAGTACTTACATCATTTCTGTAGCTTAAGTCGTTTAGACGTTATGGGCAAAATAACACACAAAAAAACAACGGTAAAATCTTCTTTATTGACTATTTATCTCTTTTCTTTATTGAATATCTTTTCAACGGAGCATCAGATCGGGATGAGTGTAGTATCGTTGGCTGCGTATTTAACGCCAGAAGACATCAGTACTTACGTCATTTCTGTAGCTTAAGTCGTTTAGAAGTTATGGGCAGAATAAACCAAAAAAAACAACGGTAAAATCATCTTTATTGACTATCTATATCTATTCTTTATTAAATATCTTTTTAACGGAGCATCAGATCGGGATGAATGTGGTATCGTTGGCTGCGTATTTAATGCCAGAAGACATCAGTACTTACATTATTTATGTAGCTTAAGTCGTTTAGAAGTTATGGGCAGAATAACACAAAAAAAACGGTAAAATCATCTTTATTGAATGTCTACATCTATTCTTTATTGAATATATTTTCAACGGAGAATCTGATCAGGATGTATGTGAAATTATTGGCTGCGTATTTAATGCCAAAATACATCAGTACTTACATCATTTCTGTAGCTTAAGTCGTTTAGAAGTTATGGGCAGAATAACACAAAAAAACAACGGTAAAGTCATCTTTATTGACTATCTATATATATTTTTTATTGAATATATTTTCAACGGAGCGTCAGATCGAGATGAATTTGATATCCTTGGCTGCGTATTTAACGCCAGAAGACATCAGTACTTACATCGTTTCTGTAGCTTAAGTCGTTTAGAAGTTATGGGCAGAATAACACAAAAAAAAAAAAACGATAAAATCATCTTTATTGACTATCTATATCTATTCTTTATTGAATATATTTTCAACGGTTCATCAGATCGGGAAGAATGTGGTATCGTTGGCTGCGTATTTAACGCCAGAAGACATCAGTTTTTACATCATTTCTGTAGCTTAAGTCGTTTAGAAGTTATGGTCAAAATAACACAAAAAAAAAAAACGGTAAAATCATCTTTATTGACTATTTATATCTTTTCTTTATTGAATATCTTTTCAACGGAGCATCAGATCGGGATGAATGTGGTATCGTTGGCTGCGTATTCAACGCCAAAAGACATCAGTACTTACATCATTTCTGTAGCTTAAGTCGTTTAGACGTTATGGGCAAAATAACACACAAAAAAACAACGGTAAAATCTTCTTTATTGACTATTTATCTCTTTTCTTTATTGAATATCTTTTTAACGGAGCATCAGATCGGGATGAATGTGGTATCGTTGGCTGCGTATTTAATGCCAGAAGACATCAGTACTTACATTATTTATGTAGCTTAAGTCGTTTAGAAGTTATGGGCAGAATAAACCAAAAACCAACCAACCAATATATTTTCAACGGAGAATCTGATCAGGATGTATGTGAAATCATTGGCTGCGTATTTAACGCCAAAATACATCAATACTTACATCATTTCTGTAGCTTAAGTCGTTTAGAAGTTATAGGCAGAATAACACAAAAAAACAACGGTAAAGTCATCTTTATTGACTATCTATATATATTTTTTATTGAATATATTTTCAACGGAGCGTCAGATCGAGATGAATTTGATATCCTTGGCTGCGTATTTAACGCCAGAAGACATCAGTACTTACATCGTTTCTGTAGCTTAAGTCGTTTAGAAGTTATGGGCAAAATAACACACAAAAAAACAACGGTAAAATCATCTTTATTGACTATTTATATCTTTTCTTTATTGAATATCTTTTCAACGGAGCATCAGATCGGGATGAATGTGGTATCGTTGGCTGCGTATTCAACGCCAAAAGACATCAGTACTTACATCATTTCTGTAGCTTAAGTCGTTTAGACGTTATGGGCAAAATAACACACAAAAAAACAACGGTAAAATCTTCTTTATTGACTATTTATCTCTTTTCTTTATTGAATATCTTTTTAACGGAGCATCAGATCGGGATGAATGTGGTATCGTTGGCTGCGTATTTAATGCCAGAAGACATCAGTACTTACATTATTTATGTAGCTTAAGTCGTTTAGAAGTTATGGGCAGAATAAACCAAAAACCAACCAACCAATATATTTTCAACGGAGAATCTGATCAGGATGTATGTGAAATCATTGGCTGCGTATTTAACGCCAAAATACATCAATACTTACATCATTTCTGTAGCTTAAGTCGTTTAGAAGTTATGGGCAGAATAACACAAAAAAAAAAAAACGATAAAATCATCTTTATTGACTATCTATATCTATTCTTTATTGAATATATTTTCAACGGTTCATCAGATCGGGAAGAATGTGGTATCGTTGGCTGCGTATTTAACGCCAGAAGACATCAGTTTTTACATCATTTCTGTAGCTTAAGTCGTTTAGAAGTTATGGTCAAAATAACACACAAAAAAAAACGGTAAAATCATCTTTATTGACTATTTATATCTTTTCTTTATTGAATATCTTTTCAACGGAGCATCAGATCGGGATGAGTGTGGTATCGTTGGCTGCGAATTTACAGCCAGAAGACATCAGTACTTACATCATTTATGTAGCTTAAGTCGTTTAGAAGTTATGGGCAAAATAACACACAAAAAAACAACGGTAAAATCATCTTTATTGACTATTTATATCTTTTCTTTATTGAATATCTTTTCAACGGAGCATCAGATCGGGATGAATGTGGTATCGTTGGCTGCGTATTCAACGCCAAAAGACATCAGTACTTACATCATTTCTGTAGCTTAAGTCGTTTAGAAGTTATGGGCAGAACAAAACAAAAAAACAACGGTAAAATCATCTTTATTGACTATCTATATCTATTCTTTATTGAGCATCAGATCGGGATGAATGTAAAATCGTTGGCTGCGTATTTAACGCCAAAAGACATCAGTACTTACACAATTTCTGTAGCTTAAGTCGTTTAGAAGTTATGGGCAGAATAAACAAAAAAAAAACAATGGTAAAATCATCTTTTTGACTATCTATATCTATTCTTTATTGAATATCTTTTCAACGGAGCATCAGATCGGGATGAATGTGGTATCGTTGGCTGCGTATTCAACGCCAAAAGACATCAGTACTTACATCATTTCTGTAGCTTAAGTCGTTTAGAAGTTATGGGCAAAATAACACACAAAAAAACAACGGTAAAATCATCTTTATTGACTATTTATATCTTTTCTTTATTGAATATCTTTTCAACGGAGCATCAGATCGGGATGAATGTGGTATCGTTGGCTGCGTATTTAACGCCAGAAGACCTCAGTACTTACATCACTTCTATAGCTTAAGTCGTTTGGAAGTTATGGGCAGCATAAACCAAAAAAACAACGGTAAAATCATCTTTATTGACTATCTATATCTATTCTTTATTGAATATCTTTTCAACGGAGCATCAGATCGGGATGAATGTGGTATCGTTGGCTGCGTATTCAACGCCAAAAGACATCAGTACTTACATCATTTCTGTAGCTTAAGTCGTTTAGAAGTTATGGGCAGAACAAAACAAAAAAACAACGGTAAAATCATCTTTATTGACTATCTATATCTATTCTTTATTGAATATCTTTTCAACGGAGCATCAGATAGGGATGAATGTAGTATCGTTGGCTGCGTATTTAACGCCAGAAGACATCAGTACTTACATCGTTTCTGTAGCTTAAGTCGTTTAGAAGTTATGGGCAGAATAACACAAAAAAAAAAAAACGATAAAATCATATTTATTGACTATCTATATCTATTCTTTATTGAATATATTTTCAACGGAGCATCAGATCGGGATGAATGTGGTATCGTTGGCTGCGTATTTAACGCCAGAAGACATCAGTACTTACCTTATTTCTGTAGCTTAAGTCGTTTAGAAGTTATGGGCAGAATAAACAAAAAAAAAACAATGGTAAAATCATCTTTTTGACTATCTATATCTGTTCTTTATTAAATATCTTTTTAACGGAGCATCAGATCGGGATGAATGTGGTATCGTTGGCTGCGTATTTAATGCCAGAAGACATCAGTACTTACATTATTTATGTAGCTTAAGTCGTTTAGAAGTTATGGGCAGAATAACACAAAAAAAAAAAAAAACGATAAAATCATATTTATTGACTATCTATATCTATTCTTTATTGAATATATTTTCAACGGAGCATCAGATCGGGATGAATGTGGTATCGTTGGCTGCGTATTTAACGCCAGAAGACATCAGTACTTACCTCATTTCTGTAGCTTAAGTCGTTTAGAAGTTATGGGCAGAACAAAACAAAAAAACAACGGTAAAATCATCTTTATTGACTATCTATATCTATTCTTCATTGAATATCTTTTCAACGGGGCATCAGATCGGGATGAATGTGGTATCGTTGGCTGCGTATTTAACGCCAGAAGACATCAGTACTTACATCGTTTCTGTAGCTTAAGTCGTTTAGAAGTTATGGGCAGAATAACGAAAAAAAAAAAAACGATAAAATCATATTTATTGACTATCTATATCTATTCTTTATTGAATATATTTTCAACGGAGCATCAGATCGGAATGAATGTGGTATCGTTGGCTGCGTATTCAACGCCAAAAGACATCAGTACTTACATCATTTCTGTAGCTTAAGTCGTTTAGAAGTTATGCTCAAAATAACACACAAAAAAAAACCGGTAAAATCATCTTTATTGACTATTTATATATTTTCTTTATTGAATATCTTTTCAACGGAGCATCAGATCGGGATGAATGTAGTATCGTTGGCTGCGTATTTAACGCCAAAAGACATCAGTACTTACGTCATTTCTGTAGCTTAAGTCGTTTAGAAGTTATGGGCAGAATAAACAAAAAAAAACAATGGTAAAATCATCTTTTTGACTATCTATATCTATTCTTTATTGAATATCTTTTCAACGGAGCATCAGATCGGGATGAATGTGGTATCGTTGGCTGCGTATTCAACGCCAAAAGACATCAGTACTTACATCATTTCTGTAGCTTAAGTCGTTTAGACGTTATGGGCAAAATAACACACAAAAAAACAACGGTAAAATCTTCTTTATTGACTATTTATCTCTTTTCTTTATTGAATATCTTTTCAACGGAGCATCAGATCGGGATGAGTGTAGTATCGTTGGCTGCGTATTTAACGCCAGAAGACATCAGTACTTACGTCATTTCTGTAGCTTAAGTCGTTTAGAAGTTATGGGCAGAATAAACCAAAAAAAACAACGGTAAAATCATCTTTATTGACTATCTATATCTATTCTTTATTAAATATCTTTTTAACGGAGCATCAGATCGGGATGAATGTGGTATCGTTGGCTGCGTATTTAATGCCAGAAGACATCAGTACTTACATTATTTATGTAGCTTAAGTCGTTTAGAAGTTATGGGCAGAATAACACAAAAAAAAACGGTAAAATCATCTTTATTGAATGTCTACATCTATTCTTTATTGAATATATTTTCAACGGAGAATCTGATCAGGATGTATGTGAAATTATTGGCTGCGTATTTAATGCCAAAATACATCAGTACTTACATCATTTCTGTAGCTTAAGTCGTTTAGAAGTTATGGGCAGAATAACACAAAAAAACAACGGTAAAGTCATCTTTATTGACTATCTATATATATTTTTTATTGAATATATTTTCAACGGAGCGTCAGATCGAGATGAATTTGATATCCTTGGCTGCGTATTTAACGCCAGAAGACATCAGTACTTACATCGTTTCTGTAGCTTAAGTCGTTTAGAAGTTATGGGCAGAATAACACAAAAAAAAAAAAACGATAAAATCATCTTTATTGACTATCTATATCTATTCTTTATTGAATATATTTTCAACGGTTCATCAGATCGGGAAGAATGTGGTATCGTTGGCTGCGTATTTAACGCCAGAAGACATCAGTTTTTACATCATTTCTGTAGCTTAAGTCGTTTAGAAGTTATGGTCAAAATAACACACAAAAAAAAAACGGTAAAATCATCTTTATTGACTATTTATATCTTTTCTTTATTGAATATCTTTTCAACGGAGCATCAGATCGGGATGAGTGTGGTATCGTTGGCTGCGAATTTACAGCCAGAAGACATCAGTACTTACATCATTTATGTAGCTTAAGTCGTTTAGAAGTTATGGGCAAAATAACACACAAAAAAACAACGGTAAAATCATCTTTATTGACTATTTATATCTTTTCTTTATTGAATATCTTTTCAACGGAGCATCAGATCGGGATGAATGTGGTATCGTTGGCTGCGTATTCAACGCCAAAAGACATCAGTACTTACATCATTTCTGTAGCTTAAGTCGTTTAGAAGTTATGGGCAGAACAAAACAAAAAAACAACGGTAAAATCATCTTTATTGACTATCTATATCTATTCTTTATTGAGCATCAGATCGGGATGAATGTAAAATCGTTGGCTGCGTATTTAACGCCAAAAGACATCAGTACTTACACAATTTCTGTAGCTTAAGTCGTTTAGAAGTTATGGGCAGAATAAACAAAAAAAAAACAATGGTAAAATCATCTTTTTGACTATCTATATCTATTCTTTATTGAATATCTTTTCAACGGAGCATCAGATCGGGATGAATGTGGTATCGTTGGCTGCGTATTCAACGCCAAAAGACATCAGTACTTACATCATTTCTGTAGCTTAAGTCGTTTAGAAGTTATGGGCAGAACAAAACAAAAAAACAACGGTAAAATCATCTTTATTGACTATCTATATCTATTCTTTATTGAATATCTTTTCAACGGAGCATCAGATAGGGATGAATGTAGTATCGTTGGCTGCGTATTTAACGCCAGAAGACATCAGTACTTACATCGTTTCTGTAGCTTAAGTCGTTTAGAAGTTATGGGCAGAATAACACAAAAAAAAAAAAACGATAAAATCATATTTATTGACTATCTATATCTATTCTTTATTGAATATATTTTCAACGGAGCATCAGATCGGGATGAATGTGGTATCGTTGGCTGCGTATTTAACGCCAGAAGACATCAGTACTTACCTCATTTCTGTAGCTTAAGTCGTTTAGAAGTTATGGGCAGAATAAACAAAAAAAAAACAATGGTAAAATCATCTTTTTGACTATCTATATCTGTTCTTTATTAAATATCTTTTTAACGGAGCATCAGATCGGGATGAATGTGGTATCGTTGGCTGCGTATTTAATGCCAGAAGACATCAGTACTTACATTATTTATGTAGCTTAAGTCGTTTAGAAGTTATGGGCAGAATAACAAAAAAAAAAAAAAACGATAAAATCATATTTATTGACTATCTATATCTATTCTTTATTGAATATATTTTCAACGGAGCATCAGATCGGGATGAATGTGGTATCGTTGGCTGCGTATTTAACGCCAGAAGACATCAGTACTTACCTCATTTCTGTAGCTTAAGTCGTTTAGAAGTTATGGGCAGAACAAAACAAAAAAACAACGGTAAAATCATCTTTATTGACTATCTATATCTATTCTTCATTGAATATCTTTTCAACGGGGCATCAGATCGGGATGAATGTGGTATCGTTGGCTGCGTATTTAACGCCAGAAGACATCAGTACTTACATCGTTTCTGTAGCTTAAGTCGTTTAGAAGTTATGGGCAGAATAACGAAAAAAAAAAAAAACGATAAAATCATATTTATTGACTATCTATATCTATTCTTTATTGAATATATTTTCAACGGAGCATCAGATCGGAATGAATGTGGTATCGTTGGCTGCGTATTCAACGCCAAAAGACATCAGTACTTACATCATTTCTGTAGCTTAAGTCGTTTAGAAGTTATGCTCAAAATAACACACAAAAAAAAACCGGTAAAATCATCTTTATTGACTATTTATATATTTTCTTTATTGAATATCTTTTCAACGGAGCATCAGATCGGGATGAATGTAGTATCGTTGGCTGCGTATTTAACGCCAAAAGACATCAGTACTTACGTCATTTCTGTAGCTTAAGTCGTTTAGAAGTTATGGGCAGAATAAACAAAAAAAACAATGGTAAAATCATCTTTTTGACTATCTATATCTATTCTTTATTGAATATCTTTTCAACGGAGCATCAGATCGGGATGAATGTGGTATCGTTGGCTGCGTATTCAACGCCAAAAGACATCAGTACTTACATCATTTCTGTAGCTTAAGTCGTTTAGACGTTTTGGGCAAAATAACACACAAAAAAACAACGGTAAAATCTTCTTTATTGACTATTTATCTCTTTTCTTTATTGAATATCTTTTCAACGGAGCATCAGATCGGGATGAGTGTAGTATCGTTGGCTGCGTATTTAACGCCAGAAGACATCAGTACTTACGTCATTTCTGTAGCTTAAGTCGTTTAGAAGTTATGGGCAGAATAAACCAAAAAAAACAACGGTAAAATCATCTTTATTGACTATCTATATCTATTCTTTATTAAATATCTTTTTAACGGAGCATCAGATCGGGATGAATGTGGTATCGTTGGCTGCGTATTTAATGCCAGAAGACATCAGTACTTACATTATTTATGTAGCTTAAGTCGTTTAGAAGTTATGGGCAGAATAACACAAAAAAAAACGGTAAAATCATCTTTATTGAATGTCTACATCTATTCTTTATTGAATATATTTTCAACGGAGAATCTGATCAGGATGTATGTGAAATTATTGGCTGCGTATTTAATGCCAAAATACATCAGTACTTACATCATTTCTGTAGCTTAAGTCGTTTAGAAGTTATGGGCAGAATAACACAAAAAAACAACGGTAAAGTCATCTTTATTGACTATCTATATATATTTTTTATTGAATATATTTTCAACGGAGCGTCAGATCGAGATGAATTTGATATCCTTGGCTGCGTATTTAACGCCAGAAGACATCAGTACTTACATCGTTTCTGTAGCTTAAGTCGTTTAGAAGTTATGGGCAGAATAACACAAAAAAAAAAAAACGATAAAATCATCTTTATTGACTATCTATATCTATTCTTTATTGAATATATTTTCAACGGTTCATCAGATCGGGAAGAATGTGGTATCGTTGGCTGCGTATTTAACGCCAGAAGACATCAGTTTTTACACCATTTCTGTAGCTTAAGTCGTTTAGAAGTTATGGTCAAAATAACACACAAAAAAAAAACGGTAAAATCATCTTTATTGACTATTTATATCTTTTCTTTATTGAATATCTTTTCAACGGAGCATCAGATCGGGATGAGTGTGGTATCGTTGGCTGCGAATTTAAAGCCAGAAGACATCAGTACTTACATCATTTATGTAGCTTAAGTCGTTTAGAAGTTATGGGCAAAATAACACACAAAAAAACAACGGTAAAATCATCTTTATTGACTATTTATATCTTTTCTTTATTGAATATCTTTTCAACGGAGCATCAGATCGGGATGAATGTGGTATCGTTGGCTGCGTATTCAACGCCAAAAGACATCAGTACTTACATCATTTCTGTAGCTTAAGTCGTTTAGACGTTATGGGCAAAATAACACACAAAAAAACAACGGTAAAATCTTCTTTATTGACTATTTATCTCTTTTCTTTATTGAATATCTTTTTAACGGAGCATCAGATCGGGATGAATGTGGTATCGTTGGCTGCGTATTTAATGCCAGAAGACATCAGTACTTACATTATTTATGTAGCTTAAGTCGTTTAGAAGTTATGGGCAGAATAAACCAAAAACCAACCAACCAATATATTTTCAACGGAGAATCTGATCAGGATGTATGTGAAATCATTGGCTGCGTATTTAACGCCAAAATACATCAATACTTACATCATTTCTGTAGCTTAAGTCGTTTAGAAGTTATAGGCAGAATAACACAAAAAAACAACGGTAAAGTCATCTTTATTGACTATCTATATATATTTTTTATTGAATATATTTTCAACGGAGCGTCAGATCGAGATGAATTTGATATCCTTGGCTGCGTATTTAACGCCAGAAGACATCAGTACTTACATCGTTTCCGTAGCTTAAGTCGTTTAGAAGTTATGGGCAGAATAACACAAAAAAAAAAAAACGATAAAATCATCTTTATTGACTATCTATATCTATTCTTTATTGAATATATTTTCAACGGTTCATCAGATCGGGAAGAATGTGGTATCGTTGGCTGCGTATTTAACGCCAGAAGACATCAGTTTTTACATCATTTCTGTAGCTTAAGTCGTTTAGAAGTTATGGGCAAAATAACACACAAAAAAACAACGGTAAAATCATCTTTATTGACTATTTATATCTTTTCTTTATTGAATATCTTTTCAACGGAGCATCAGATCGGGATGAATGTGGTATCGTTGGCTGCGTATTCAACGCCAAAAGACATCAGTACTTACATCATTTCTGTAGCTTAAGTCGTTTAGAAGTTATGGGCAGAACAAAACAAAAAAACAACGGTAAAATCATCTTTATTGACTATCTATATCTATTCTTTATTGAATATCTTTTCAACGGAGCATCATATAGGGATGAATGTAAAATCGTTGGCTGCGTATTTAACGCCAGAAGACATCAGTACTTACATCGTTTCTGTAGCTTAAGTCGTTTAGAAGTTATGGGCAGAATAACACAAAAAAAAAAAACGATAAAATCATCTTTATTGACTATCTATATCTATTCTTTATTGAATATATTTTCAACGGAGCATCAGATCGGGAAGAATGTGGTATCGTTGGCTGCGTATTTAACGCCAGAAGACATCAGTACTTACATCATTTCTGTAGCTTAAGTCGTTTAGAAGTTATGGTCAAAATAACACACAAAAAAACAACGGTAAAATCATCTTTATTGACTATTTATATCTTTTCTTTATTGAATAACTTTTCAACGGAGCATCAGATCGGGATGAATGTGGTATCGTTGGCTGCGTATTCAACGCCAAAAGACATCAGTACTTACATCATTTCTGTAGTTTAAGTCGTTTAGACGTTATGGGCAAAATAACACACAAAAAAACAACGGTAAAATCTTCTTTATTGACTATTTATCTCTTTTCTTTATTGAATATCTTTTCAACGGAGCATCAGATCGGGATGAATGTAGTATCGTTGGCTGCGTATTTAACGCCAAAAGACATCAGTACTTACGTCATTTCTGTAGCTTAAGTCGTTTAGAAGTTATGGGCAGAATAAACAAAAAAAAACAATGGTAAAATCATCTTTTTGACTATCTATATCTATTCTTTATTGAATATCTTTTCAACGGAGCATCAGATCGGGATGAATGTGGTATCGTTGGCTGCGTATTCAACGCCAAAAGACATCAGTACTTACATCATTTCTGTAGCTTAAGTCGTTTAGACGTTATGGGCAAAATAACACACAAAAAAACAACGGTAAAATCTTCTTTATTGACTATTTATCTCTTTTCTTTATTGAATATCTTTTTAACGGAGCATCAGATCGGGATGAATGTGGTATCGTTGGCTGCGTATTTAATGCCAGAAGACATCAGTACTTACATTATTTATGTAGCTTAAGTCGTTTAGAAGTTATGGGCAGAATAAACCAAAAACCAACCAACCAATATATTTTCAACGGAGAATCTGATCAGGATGTATGTGAAATCATTGGCTGCGTATTTAACGCCAAAATACATCAATACTTACATCATTTCTGTAGCTTAAGTCGTTTAGAAGTTATAGGCAGAATAACACAAAAAAACAACGGTAAAGTCATCTTTATTGACTATCTATATATATTTTTTATTGAATATATTTTCAACGGAGCATCAGATCGAGATGAATTTGATATCCTTGGCTGCGTATCTAATGCCAGAAGACATCAGTACTTACATTATTTATGTAGCTTAAGTCGTTTAGAAGTTATGGGCAGAATAAACCAAAAAAAAAATGGTAAAATCATCTTTATTGACTATCTACATCTATTCTTTATTGAATATATTTTCAACGGAGAATCTGATCAGGATGTATGTGAAATCATTGGCTTTGTATTTAACGCCAAAATACATCAATACTTACATCATTTCTGTAGCTTAAGTCGTTTAGAAGTTATAGGTAGAATAACACAAAAAAACAACGGTAAAGTCATCTTTATTGACTATCTATATATATTTTTTATTGAATATATTTTCAACGGAGCATCAGATCGAGATGAATTTGATATCCTTGGCTGCGTATTTAACGCCAGAAGACCTCAGTACTTACATCACTTCTGTAGCTTAAGTCGTTTGGAAGTTATGGGCAGCATAAACCAAAAAAACAACGGTAAAATCATCTTTATTGACTATCTATATCTATTCTTTATTGAATATCTTTTCAACGGAGCATCAGATCGGGATGAATGTGGTATCGTTGGCTGCGTATTCAACGCCAAAAGACATCAGTACTTACATCATTTCTGTAGCTTAAGTCGTTTAGAAGTTATGGGCAGAATAAACAAAAAAAAAACAATGGTAAAATCATCTTTTTGACTATCTATATCTATTCTTTATTGAATATCTTTTCAACGGAGCATCAGATCGGGATGAATGTGGTATCGTTGGCTGCGTATTCAACGCCAAAAGACATCAGTACTTACATCATTTCTGTAGCTTAAGTCGTTTAGACGTTATGGGCAAAATAACACACAAAAAAACAACGGTAAAATCATCTTTATTGACTATTTATATCTTTTCTTTATTGAATATCTTTTCAACGGAGCATCAGATCGGGATGAATGTGGTATCGTTGGCTGCGTATTTAACGCCAGAAGACCTCAGTACTTACATCACTTCTATAGCTTAAGTCGTTTGGAAGTTATGGGCAGCATAAACCAAAAAAACAACGGTAAAATCATCTTTATTGACTATCTATATCTATTCTTTATTGAATATCTTTTCAACGGAGCATCAGATCGGGATGAATGTGGTATCGTTGGCTGCGTATTCAACGCCAAAAGACATCAGTACTTACATCATTTCTGTAGCTTAAGTCGTTTAGAAGTTATGGGCAGAACAAAACAAAAAAACAGCGGTAAAATCATCTTTATTGACTATCTATATCTATTCTTTATTGAATATCTTTTCAACGGAGCATCAGATAGGGATGAATGTAGTATCGTTGGCTGCGTATTTAACGCCAGAAGACATCAGTACTTACATCGTTTCTGTAGCTTAAGTCGTTTAGAAGTTATGGGCAGAATAACACAAAAAAAAAAAAACGATAAAATCATATTTATTGACTATCTATATCTATTCTTTATTGAATATATTTTCAACGGAGCATCAGATCGGGATGAATGTGGTATCGTTGGCTGCGTATTTAACGCCAGAAGACATCAGTACTTACCTCATTTCTGTAGCTTAAGTCGTTTAGAAGTTATGGGCAGAATAAAAAAAAAAAACAATGGTAAAATCATCTTTTTGACTATCTATATCTATTCTTTATTAAATATCTTTTTAACGGAGCATCAGATCGGGATGAATGTGGTATCGTTGGCTGCGTATTTAATGCCAGAAGACATCAGTACTTACATTATTTATGTAGCTTAAGTCGTTTAGAAGTTATGGGCAGAATAACACAAAAAAAAAAAAAACGATAAAATCATATTTATTGACTATCTATATCTATTCTTTATTGAATATATTTTCAACGGAGCATCAGATCGGGATGAATGTGGTATCGTTGGCTGCGTATTTAACGCCAGAAGACATCAGTACTTACCTCATTTCTGTACCTTAAGTCGTTTAGAAGTTATGGGCAGAACAAAACAAAAAAACAACGGTAAAATCATCTTTATTGACTATCTATATCTATTCTTTATTGAATATCTTTTCAACGGGGCATCAGATCGGGATGAATGTGGTATCGTTGGCTGCGTATTTAACGCCAGAAGACATCAGTACTTACATCGTTTCTGTAGCTTAAGTCGTTTAGAAGTTATGGGCAGAATAACAAAAAAAAAAAAAACGATCAAATCATATTTATTGACTATCTATATCTATTCTTTATTGAATATATTTTCAACGGAGCATCAGATCGGGAAGAATGTGGTATCGTTGGCTGCGTATTTAACGCCAGAAGACATCAGTACTTACATCATTTCTGTAGCTTAAGTCGTTTAGAAGTTATGCTCAAAATAACACAAAAAAAAAACGGTAAAATCATCTTTATTGACTATTTATATATTTTCTTTATTGAATATCTTTTCAATGGAGCATCAGATCGGGATGAATGTAGTATCGTTGGCTGCGTATTTAACGCCAAAAGACATCAGTACTTACGTCATTTCTGTAGCTTAAGTCGTTTAGAAGTTATGGGCAGAATAAACAAAAAAAAAAATGGTAAAATCATCTTTTTGACTATCTATATCTATTCTTTATTGAATATCTTTTCAACGGAGCATCAGATCGGGATGAATGTGGTATCGTTGGCTGCGTATTCAACGCCAAAAGACATCAGTTTTTACATCATTTCTGTAGCTTAAGTCGTTTAGACGTTATGGGCAAAATAACACACAAAAAAACAACGGTAAAATCTTCTTTATTGACTATTTATCTCTTTTCTTTATTGAATATCTTTTCAACGGAGCATCAGATCGGGATGAGTGTAGTATCGTTGGCTGCGTATTTAACGCCAGAAGACATCAGTACTTACGTCAATTCTGTAGCTTAAGTCGTTTAGAAGTTATGGGCAGAATAAACCAAAAAAAACAACGGTAAAATCATCTTTATTGACTATCTATATCTATTCTTTATTAAATATCTTTTTAACGGAGCATCAGATCGGGATGAATGTGGTATCGTTGGCTGCGTATTTAATGCCAGAAGACATCAGTACTTACATTATTTATGTAGCTTAAGTCGTTTAGAAGTTATGGGCAGAATAACAAAAAAAAAAAACGGTAAAATCATCTTTATTGAATGTCTACATCTATTCTTTATTGAATATATTTTCAACGGAGAATCTGATCAGGATGTATGTGAAATCATTGGCTGCGTATTTAACGCCAAAATACATCAGTACTTACATCATTTCTGTAGCTTAAGTCGTTTAGAAGTTATGGGCAGAATAACACAAAAAAACAACGGTAAAGTCATCTTTATTGACTATCTATATATATTTTTTATTGAATATATTTTCAACGGAGCATCAGATCGAGATGAATTTGATATCCTTGGCTGCGTATTTAACGCCAGAAGACATCAATACTTACATCGGTTCTGTAGCTTAAGTCGTTTAGAAGTTATGGGCAGAATAACACAAAAAAAAAAAAACGATAAAATCATCTTTATTGACTATCTATATCTATTCTTTATTGAATATATTTTCAACGGAGCATCAGATCGGGAAGAATGTGGTATCGTTGGCTGCGTATTTAACGCCAGAAGACATCAGTACTTACATCATTTCTGTAGCTTAAGTCGTTTAGAAGTTATGGTCAAAATAACACACAAAAAAAAAACGGTAAAATCATCTTTATTGACTATTTATATCTTTTCTTTATTGAATATCTTTTCAACGGAGCATCAGATCGGGATGAATGTGGTATCGTTGGCTGCGAATTTAAAGCCAGAAGACATCAGTACTTACATCATTTATGTAGCTTAAGTCGTTTAGAAGTTATGGGCAAAATAACACACAAAAAAACAACGGTTAAATCATCTTTATTGACTATTTATATCTTTTCTTTATTGAATATCTTTTCAACGGAGCATCAGATCGGGATGAATGTAGTATCGTTGGCTGCGTATTCAAAGCCAAAAGACATCAGTACTTACATCATTTCTGTAGCTTAAGTCGTTTAGAAGTTATGCTCAAAATAACACAAAAAAAAAAAACGGTCAAATCATCTTTATTGACTATTTATATATTTTCTTTATTGAATATCTTTTCAACGGAGCATCAGATCGGGATGAATGTAGTATCGTTGGCTGCGTATTTAACGCCAAAAGACATCAGTTTTTACATCATTTCTGTAGCTTAAGTCGTTTAGAAGTTATGGGCAGAATAAACAAAAAAAAAACAATGGTAAAATCATCTTTTTGACTATCTATATCTATTCTTTATTGAATATCTTTTCAACGGAGCATCAGATCGGGATGAATGTGGTATCGTTGGCTGCGTATTCAACGCCAAAAGACATCAGTACTTACATCATTTCTGTAGCTTAAGTCGTTTAGACGTTATGGGCAAAATAACACACAAAAAAACAACGGTAAAATCATCTTTATTGACTATTTATATCTTTTCTTTATTGAATATCTTTTCAACGGAGCATCAGATCGGGATAAATGTGGTATCGTTGGCTGCGTATTTAACGCCAGAAGACCTCAGTACTTACATCACTTCTATAGCTTAAGTCGTTTGGAAGTTATGGGCAGCATAAACCAAAAAAACAACGGTAAAATCATCTTTATTGACTATTTATATCTTTTCTTTATTGAATATCTTTTCAACGGAGCATCAGATCGGGATGAATGTAGTATCGTTGGCTGCGTATTCAACGCCAAACAACATCAGTACTTACATCATTTCTGTAGCTTAAGTCGTTTAGAAGTTATGCTCAAAATAACACAAAAAAAAAAAACGGTAAAATCATCTTTATTGACTATTTATATATTTTCTTTATTGAATATCTTTTCAACGGAGCATCAGATCGGGATGAATGTAGTATCGTTGGCTGCGTATTTAACGCCAAAAGACATCAGTACTTACATCATTTCTGTAGCTTAAGTCGTTTAGAAGTTATGGGCAGAATAAACAAAAAAAAAACAATGGTAAAATCATCTTTTTGACTATCTATATCTATTCTTTATTGAATATCTTTTCAACGGAGCATCAGATCGGGATGAATGTGGTATCGTTGGCTGCGTATTCAACGCCAAAAGACATCAGTACTTACATCATTTCTGTAGCTTAAGTCGTTTAGACGTTATGGGCAAAATAACACACAAAAAAACAACGGTAAAATCATCTTTATTGACTATTTATATCTTTTCTTTATTGAATATCTTTTCAACGGAGCATCAGATCGGGATGAATGTGGTATCGTTGGCTGCGTATTTAACGCCAGAAGACCTCAGTACTTACATCACTTCTATAGCTTAAGTCGTTTGGAAGTTATGGGCAGCATAAACCAAAAAAACAACGGTAAAATCATCTTTATTGACTATCTATATCTATTCTTTATTGAATATCTTTTCAACGGAGCATCAGATCGGGATGAATGTGGTATCGTTGGCTGCGTATTCAACGCCAAAAGACATCAGTACTTACATCATTTCTGTAGCTTAAGTCGTTTAGAAGTTATGGGCAGAACAAAACAAAAAAACAGCGGTAAAATCATCTTTATTGACTATCTATATCTATTCTTTATTGAATATCTTTTCAACGGAGCATCAGATAGGGATGAATGTAGTATCGTTGGCTGCGTATTTAACGCCAGAAGACATCAGTACTTACATCGTTTCTGTAGCTTAAGTCGTTTAGAAGTTATGGGCAGAATAACACAAAAAAAAAAAACGATAAAATCATATTTATTGACTATCTATATCTATTCTTTATTGAATATATTTTCAACGGAGCATCAGATCGGGATGAATGTGGTATCGTTGGCTGCGTATTTAACGCCAGAAGACATCAGTACTTACCTCATTTCTGTAGCTTAAGTCGTTTAGAAGTTATGGGCAGAATAAACAAAAAAAAAACAATGGTAAAATCATCTTTTTGACTATCTATATCTATTCTTTATTGAATATCTTTTCAACGGGGCATCAGATCGGAATGAATGTGGTATCGTTGGCTGCGTATTTAACGCCAGAAGACATCAGTACTTACATCATTTCTGTAGCTTAAGTCGTTTAGAAGTTATGCTCAAAATAACACAAAAAAAAAAACGGTAAAATCATCTTTATTGACTATTTATATATTTTCTTTATTGAATATCTTTTCAACGGAGCATCAGATCGGGATGAATGTAGTATCGTTGGCTGCGTATTTAACGCCAGAAGACATCAGTACTTACATCGTTTCTGTAGCTTAAGTCGTTTAGAAGTTATGGGCAGAATAACACAAAAAAAAAAAACGATAAAATCATATTTATTGACTATCTATATCTATTCTTTATTGAATATATTTTCAACGGAGCATCAGATCGGGATGAATGTGGTATCGTTGGCTGCGTATTTAACGCCAGAAGACATCAGTACTTACCTCATTTCTGTAGCTTAAGTCGTTTAGAAGTTATGGGCAGAATAAACAAAAAAAAAACAATGGTAAAATCATCTTTATTGACTATTTATATCTTTTCTTTATTGAATATATTTTCAACGGAGCATCAGATCGGGAAGAATGTGGTATCGTTGGCTGCGTATTTAACGCCAGAAGACATCAGTACTTACATCATTTCTGTAGCTTAAGTCGTTTAGAAGTTATGGTCAAAATAACACACAAAAAAAAAAACGGTAAAATCATCTTTATTGACTATTTATATCTTTTCTTTATTGAATATCTTTTCAACGGAGCATCAGATCGGGATGAATGTGGTATCGTTGGCTGCGAATTTAAAGCCAGAAGACATCAGTACTTACATCATTTATGTAGCTTAAGTCGTTTAGAAGTTATGGGCAAAATAACACACAAAAAAACAACGGTAAAATCATCTTTATTGACTATTTATATCTTTTCTTTATTGAATATCTTTTCAACGGAGCATCAGATCGGGATGAATGTAGTATCGTTGGCTGCGTATTCAACGCCAAAAGACATCAGTACTTACATCATTTCTGTAGCTTAAGTCGTTTAGAAGTTATGCTCAAAATAACACAAAAAAAAAAAACGGTAAAATCATCTTTATTGACTATTTATATCTATTCTTTATTGAATATCTTTTCAACGGAGCATCAGATCGGGATGAATGTGGTATCGTTGGCTGCGTATTCAACGCCAAAAGACATCAGTACTTACATCATTTCTGTAGCTTAAGTCGTTTAGACGTTATGGGCAAAATAACACACAAAAAAACAACGGTAAAATCTTCTTTATTGACTATTTATCTCTTTTCTTTATTGAATATCTTTTCAACGGAGCATCAGATCGGGATGAGTGTAGTATCGTTGGCTGCGTATTTAACGCCAGAAGACATCAGTACTTACGTCATTTCTGTAGCTTAAGTCGTTTAGAAGTTATGGGCAGAATAAACCAAAAAAAACAACGGTAAAATCATCTTTATTGACTATCTATATCTATTCTTTATTAAATATCTTTTTAACGGAGCATCAGATCGGGATGAATGTGGTATCGTTGGCTGCGTATTTAATGCCAGAAGACATCAGTACTTACATTATTTATGTAGCTTAAGTCGTTTAGAAGTTATGGGCAGAATAACAAAAAAAAAAAAAACGGTAAAATCATCTTTATTGAATGTCTACATCTATTCTTTATTGAATATATTTTCAACGGAGAATCTGATCAGGATGTATGTGAAATCATTGGCTGCGTATTTAACGCCAAAATACATCAGTACTTACATCATTTCTGTAGCTTAAGTCGTTTAGAAGTTATGGGCAGAATAACACAAAAAAACAACGGTAAAGTCATCTTTATTGACTATCTATATATATTTTTTATTGAATATATTTTCAACGGAGCATCAGATCGAGATGAATTTGATATCCTTGGCTGCGTATTTAACGCCAGAAGACATCAATACTTACATCGTTTCTGTAGCTTAAGTCGTTTAGAAGTTATGGGCAGAATAACACAAAAAAAAAAAAACGATAAAATCATATTTATTGACTATCTATATCTATTCTTTATTGAATATATTTTCAACGGAGCATCAGATCGGGAAGAATGTGGTATCGTTGGCTGCGTATTTAACGCCAGAAGACATCAGTACTTACATCATTTCTGTAGCTTAAGTCGTTTAGAAGTTATGGTCAAAATAACACACAAAAAAAAAACGGTAAAATCATCTTTATTGACTATTTATATCTTTTCTTTATTGAATATCTTTTCAACGGAGCATCAGATCGGGATGAATGTGGTATCGTTGGCTGCGAATTTAAAGCCAGAAGACATCAGTACTTACATCATTTATGTAGCTTAAGTCGTTTAGAAGTTATGGGCAGAATAAACAAAAAAAAAACAATGGTAAAATCATCTTTTTGACTATCTATATCTATTCTTTATTGAATATCTTTTCAACGGAGCATCAGATCGGGATGAATGTGGTATCGTTGGCTGCGTATTCAACGCCAAAAGACATCAGTACTTACATCATTTCTGTAGCTTAAGTCGTTTAGACGTTATGGGCAAAATAACACACAAAAAACAACGGTAAAATCATCTTTATTGACTATTTATATCTTTTCTTTATTGAATATCTTTTCAACGGAGCATCAGATCGGGATGAATGTGGTATCGTTGGCTGCGTATTTAACGCCAGAAGACCTCAGTACTTACATCACTTCTATAGCTTAAGTCGTTTGGAAGTTATGGGCAGCATAAACCAAAAAAACAACGGTAAAATCATCTTTATTGACTATCTATATCTATTCTTTATTGAATATCTTTTCAACGGAGCATCAGATCGGGATGAATGTGGTATCGTTGGCTGCGTATTCAACGCCAAAAGACATCAGTACTTACATCATTTCTGTAGCTTAAGTCGTTTAGAAGTTATGGGCAGAACAAAACAAAAAAACAGCGGTAAAATCATCTTTATTGACTATCTATATCTATTCTTTATTGAATATCTTTTCAACGGAGCATCAGATAGGGATGAATGTAGTATCGTTGGCTGCGTATTTAACGCCAGAAGACATCAGTACTTACATCGTTTCTGTAGCTTAAGTCGTTTAGAAGTTATGGGCAGAATAACACAAAAAAAAAAAAACGATAAAATCATATTTATTGACTATCTATATCTATTCTTTATTGAATATATTTTCAACGGAGCATCAGATCGGGATGAATGTGGTATCGTTGGCTGCGTATTTAACGCCAGAAGACATCAGTACTTACCTCATTTCTGTAGCTTAAGTCGTTTAGAAGTTATGGGCAGAATAAACAAAAAAAAAACAATGGTAAAATCATCTTTTTGACTATCTATATCTATTCTTTATTAAATATCTTTTTAACGGAGCATCAGATCGGGATGAATGTGGTATCGTTGGCTGCGTATTTAACGCCAGAAGACATCAGTACTTACATCATTTCTGTAGCTTAAGTCGTTTAGAAGTTATGGGCAGAACAAAACAAAAAAACAGCGGTAAAATCATCTTTATTGACTATCTATATCTATTCTTTATTGAATATCTTTTCAACGGGGCATCAGATCGGGATGAATGTGGTATCGTTGGCTGCGTATTTAACGCCAGAAGACATCAGTACTTACCTCATTTCTGTAGCTTAAGTCGTTTAGAAGTTATGGGCAGAATAAACAAAAAAAAAAAATGGTAAAATCATCTTTTTGACTATCTATATCTATTCTTTATTGAATATCTTTTCAACGGAGCATCAGATCGGGATGAATGTGGTATCGTTGGCTGCGTATTCAACGCCAAAAGACATCAGTACTTACATCATTTCTGTAGCTTAAGTCGTTTAGACGTTATGGGCAAAATAACACACAAAAAAACAACGGTAAAATCTTCTTTATTGACTATTTATCTCTTTTCTTTATTGAATATCTTTTCAACGGAGCATCAGATCGGGATGAGTGTAGTATCGTTGGCTGCGTATTTAACGCCAGAAGACATCAGTACTTACGTCATTTCTGTAGCTTAAGTCGTTTAGAAGTTATGGGCAGAATAAACCAAAAAAAACAACGGTAAAATCATCTTTATTGACTATCTATATCTATTCTTTATTAAATATCTTTTTAACGGAGCATCAGATCGGGATGAATGTGGTATCGTTGGCTGCGTATTTAATGCCAGAAGACATCAGTACTTACATTATTTATGTAGCTTAAGTCGTTTAGAAGTTATGGGCAGAATAACAAAAAAAAAAAAAACGGTAAAATCATCTTTATTGAATGTCTACATCTATTCTTTATTGAATATATTTTCAACGGAGAATCTGATCAGGATGTATGTGAAATCATTGGCTGCGTATTTAACGCCAAAATACATCAGTACTTACATCATTTCTGTAGCTTAAGTCGTTTAGAAGTTATGGGCAGAATAACACAAAAAAACAACGGTAAAGTCATCTTTATTGACTATCTATATATATTTTTTATTGAATATATTTTCAACGGAGCATCAGATCGAGATGAATTTGATATCCTTGGCTGCGTATTTAACGCCAGAAGACATCAATACTTACATCGTTTCTGTAGCTTAAGTCGTTTAGAAGTTATGGGCAGAATAACACAAAAAAAAAAAAAACGATAAAATCATCTTTATTGACTATCTATATCTATTCTTTATTGAATATATTTTCAACGGAGCATCAGATCGGGAAGAATGTGGTATCGTTGGCTGCGTATTTAACGCCAGAAGACATCAGTACTTACATCATTTCTGTAGCTTAAGTCGTTTAGAAGTTATGCTCAAAATAACACAAAAAAAAAACGGTAAAATCATCTTTATTGACTATTTATATATTTTCTTTATTGAATATCTTTTCAACGGAGCATCAGATCGGGATGAATGTAGTATCGTTGGCTGCGTATTTAACGCCAAAAGACATCAGTACTTACGTCATTTCTGTAGCTTAAGTCGTTTAGAAGTTATGGGCAGAATAAACAAAAAAAAAAAATGGTAAAATCATCTTTTTGACTATCTATATCTATTCTTTATTGAATATCTTTTCAACGGAGCATCAGATCGGGATGAATGTGGTATCGTTGGCTGCGTATTCAACGCCAAAAGACATCAGTACTTACATCATTTCTGTAGCTTAAGTCGTTTAGACGTTATGGGCAAAATAACACACAAAAAAACAACGGTAAAATCTTCTTTATTGACTATTTATCTCTTTTCTTTATTGAATATCTTTTCAACGGAGCATCAGATCGGGATGAGTGTAGTATCGTTGGCTGCGTATTTAACGCCAGAAGACATCAGTACTTACGTCATTTCTGTAGCTTAAGTCGTTTAGAAGTTATGGGCAGAATAAACCAAAAAAAACAACGGTAAAATCATCTTTATTGACTATCTATATCTATTCTTTATTAAATATCTTTTTAACGGAGCATCAGATCGGGATGAATGTGGTATCGTTGGCTGCGTATTTAATGCCAGAAGACATCAGTACTTACATTATTTATGTAGCTTAAGTCGTTTAGAAGTTATGGGCAGAATAACAAAAAAAAAAAAACGGTAAAATCATCTTTATTGAATGTCTACATCTATTCTTTATTGAATATATTTTCAACGGAGAATCTGATCAGGATGTATGTGAAATCATTGGCTGCGTATTTAACGCCAAAATACATCAGTACTTACATCATTTCTGTAGCTTAAGTCGTTTAGAAGTTATGGGCAGAATAACACAAAAAAACAACGGTAAAGTCATCTTTATTGACTATCTATATATATTTTTTATTGAATATATTTTCAACGGAGCATCAGATCGAGATGAATTTGATATCCTTGGCTGCGTATTTAACGCCAGAAGACATCAATACTTACATCGTTTCTGTAGCTTAAGTCGTTTAGAAGTTATGGGCAGAATAACACAAAAAAAAAAAAACGATAAAATCATCTTTATTGACTATCTATATCTATTCTTTATTGAATATATTTTCAACGGAGCATCAGATCGGGAAGAATGTGGTATCGTTGGCTGCGTATTTAACGCCAGAAGACATCAGTACTTACATCATTTCTGTAGCTTAAGTCGTTTAGAAGTTATGGTCAAAATAACACACAAAAAAAAAACGGTAAAATCATCTTTATTGACTATTTATATCTTTTCTTTATTGAATATCTTTTCAACGGAGCATCAGATCGGGATGAATGTGGTATCGTTGGCTGCGAATTTAAAGCCAAAAGACATCAGTACTTACATCATTTATGTAGCTTAAGTCGTTTAGAAGTTATGGGCAAAATAACACACAAAAAAACAACGGTAAAATCATCTTTATTGACTATTTATATCTTTTCTTTATTGAATATCTTTTCAACGGAGCATCAGATCGGGATGAATGTAGTATCGTTGGCTGCGTATTTAACGCCAAAAGACATCAGTACTTACGTTATTTCTGTAGCTTAAGTCGTTTAGAAGTTATGGGCAGAATAAACAAAAAAAAACAATGGTAAAATCATCTTTTTGACTATCTATATCTATTCTTTATTGAATATCTTTTCAACGGAGCATCAGATCGGGATGAATGTGGTATCGTTGGCTGCGTATTCAACGCCAAAAGACATCAGTACTTACATCATTTCTGTAGCTTAAGTCGTTTAGACGTTATGGGCAAAATAACACACAAAAAAACAACGGTAAAATCTTCTTTATTGACTATTTATCTCTTTTCTTTATTGAATATCTTTTTAACGGAGCATCAGATCGGGATGAATGTGGTATCGTTGGCTGCGTATTTAATGCCAGAAGACATCAGTACTTACATTATTTATGTAGCTTAAGTCGTTTAGAAGTTATGGGCAGAATAAACCAAAAAAAACAATGGTAAAATCATCTTTATTGACTATCTACATCTATTCTTTATTGAATATATTTTCAACGGAGAATCTGATCAGGATGTATGTGAAATCATTGGCTGCGTATTTAACGCCAAAATACATCAATACTTACATCATTTCTGTAGCTTAAGTCGTTTAGAAGTTATAGGCAGAATAACACAAAAAAACAACGGTAAAGTCATCTTTATTGACTATCTATATATATTTTTTATTGAATATATTTTCAACGGAGCATCAGATCGAGATGAATTTGATATCCTTGGCTGCGTATTTAACGCCAGAAGACCTCAGTACTTACATAACTTCTGTAGCTTAAGTCGTTTGGAAGTTATGGGCAGCATAAACCAAAAAAACAACGGTAAAATCACCTTTATTGACTATCTATATCTATTCTTTATTGAATATCTTTTCAACGGAGCATCAGATCGGGATGAATGTAGTATCGTTGGCTGCGTATTCAACGCCAAAAGACATCAGTACTTACATCATTTCTGTAGCTTAAGTCGTTTAGAAGTTATGGGCAGAATAACACAAAAAAAAAAAAACGATAAAATCATCTTTATTGACTATCTATATCTATTCTTTATTGAATATCTTTTCAACGGAGCATCAGATCGGGAAGAATGTGGTATCGTTGGCTGCGTATTTAACGCCAGAAGACATCAGTACTTACATCATTTCTGTAGCTTAAGTCGTTTAGAAGTTATGGTCAAAATAACACACAAAAAAACAACGGTAAAATCATCTTTATTGACTATTTATATATTTTCTTTATTGAATATCTTTTCAACGGAGCATCAGATCGGGATGAATGTGGTATCGTTGGCTGCGTATTTAACGCCAAAATACATCAGTATACTCAGAAAACGAATTCGCCATAGAACTTAGAAAATCGCCATAAAACGAGAGTCACCCTTAAATTTAGAAAAAAAATTTATTTATAAGAAAATATTTCTACTTCATAGAAAAATTTTCTTAATTTCAGAAAATTTTACCCCAAAAAGTAGAAAACAGAACCCTGAAAAATAGGGCGAAACTTTTCACCATTATTTTCTATTTTTAAGAAAAATTGCTACATTTTAGAAAGTTATACCCTAAAAAATAGAAAAGTTTTTTCTGAAAACGTGGGATTGACACTGTTTCTGAAAAACGCCAAAAAATCCCGAAAAATGGCATTCTGTTTCCTGGAAGAATGCGGTGTTTTAAATATTGTCACATATGGTCACATAATACCGGTCTGTGATATTGATGTAAATTTGGCTGAAAACATCGATGTGCGTGCTCTTATTGTGAAATGCGAATTTAAACAAAATGGAAGAAGTGCTAAAAAAACTGGGTGGCCAAATGTTTGCTGATCTTTTTAAAGGTAAGTCTAAATGAAGTCCATAAGTATGCGCATGTGAAATACATTAAATACGCGCCCATCTTAAATGCGCTTTTTTTATGAAAGATGTATGCATTTAAGTATAAGTGTGATTGTTCGTATGTGTGCATATTGCCTATTGCGCCAGTTGCGCCATGATACAATAAATCAATGAGTGCGAGTGAGAGACGCGTGTCGCGTGTCGACGTGATGTATCATGATTGCAACTTCGGTTACTTGAACTTGCATGTATGTATGTACATATGTATGTATTTAAGATTATTTGTTTTATTTAGATTTAAATTTTACTGAAGCCACGCTTCTTAATTTAACATGGGCACAACTGCGCTGCGAGATTAAAAATGACTACGTTGGAGAAGCTGTAATATTTTTTGCGAACTTAGAAAAGTGGAAGAAGCAAGTTAGTACTATAATATGGAATTAAGTATGTGTGTATTTATGTACGGCTGTGTGTATATGTGCTTATTCAATGCCGAAGCCTTTGTGTTTGGCTTGCCAGATACGATTTAAAACTCGAATAACCACACTCACGACTTTTTTAATACATTTATTAATACTTTATTTATTTTTGTTTAATATAGCATAACGTTAATCAAACTGAAGAAAGTATCGAGGCAAGTAAATAAATATGTGGCGCCATATATATTATATTAAATATGTAATTCCATTAACAGATAAGCCTTGCAGAAATCCTGGCAAAAAAGCCAAAAAGCCACCATTATTTTTGGTTTTTACAAAGTAAATAAATGCTTAGCTCAAAAATACAGGAAATTATTGAGTCACATAATTTCTGAATATTTGGTGCTAAATTCAATTTTGCCGAAGCAACCTTTGCTCGAAAGAATAGCAGAGGAAATTACAGGACTGTTTCATTGTGAAATCAAGGTACGAAAACTTTTTCTTTTATTTTTATACCCTTGCAGAGGGTATTATAATTTTGACCAGATGTTTGCAACGCAGTGAAGGAGGCATCTCCGACCCCATAAAGTATATATATTCTTGATCAGCATCACCAGTCGAGTCGATCTAGCCATGTCCGTCTGTCTGTCCGTCTGTCTGTCCGTCTGTCTGTCCGTCTGTCGGTTTCTACGCGAACTAGTCTCTCAGTTTTTGAGCTATCGGGCTGAAATTTTCAGCATAGTCTTATTTCTTTAGCACGCAGTATATATGTCGGAATGACCGAAATCGGACTACTATATCCTATAGCTGCCATAGGAATGATGGCGAAATTAATGTAAAAAAAAATTTAACTTCTCTGTTTTTCAACGTATTTCTATAAATTTTCAGACATAGCAGTTTTTTATGGTTCTAGAATTACGGTTTTAATTTCATTAAGATCGGACCACTATATCATATAGCTGCCATAGAAGCGATCGGTCAATTTATATGAAAATGTAAAATTCTACATGTAAAATGTAAAATTTACAAAATTCTATATTTTTTCAACATTACTAAAATGGTTCGATTTTCAATGATCCAATTGCTGACTGCAAGGGTATACCAACTTCGGTTTACCGAAGATCTGATGCTCCGTTGAAAAGATATTCAATAAAGAATAGATATAGATAGTCAATAAAGATGGTTTTAACGTTGTTGTTTTTTTTTGTCTTATTCTGCCCATAACTTCTAAACGACTTAAGCTACAGAAATGATGTAAGTACTGTTGTCTTCTGTCGTTAAATACGCAGCCAACGACACCACATTCATCCCGATCTGATGCTCCGTTGAAAAGATATTCAATAAAGAATAGATATATATATTCAATAAAGATGATTTTACCGTTGTTTTTTTGTGTTATTCTGCCCATAACTTCTAAACGACTTAAGCTACAGAAATAATGTAAGCACCGTTGTCTTCTGTCGTTAAATACGCAGCCAACGATACCACATTCATTCCGATCTGATGCTCCGTTGAAAAGATATTCAATAAAGAATAGATATAGATAGTCAATAAAGATGGTTTTAACGTTGTTGTTATACCCTTGCAGAGGGTATTATAATTTTGACCAGATGTTTGCAACGCAGTGAAGGAGGCATCTCCGACCCCATAAAGTATATATATTCTTGATCAGCATCACCAGTCGAGTCGATCTAGCCATGTCCGTCTGTCTGTCCGTCTGTCTGTCCGTCTGTCTGTCCGTCTGTCCGTCTGTCGGTTTCTACGCGAACTAGTCTCTCAGGTTTTGAGCTATCGGGCTGAAATTTCCAGCATAGTCTTATTTCTTTAGCACGCAGTATATATGTCGGAATGACCGAAATCGGACTACTATATCCTATAGCTGCCATAGGAATGATGGCGAAATTAATGTAAAAAAAAATTTAACTTCTCTGTTTTTCAACGTATTTCTATAAATTTTCAGACATAGCAGTTCTTTATGGTTCTAGAATTACGGCTTTAATTTCATTAAGATCGGACCACTATATCATATAGCTGCCATAGAAGCGATCGGTCAATTTATATGAAAATGTAAAATTGTACATGTAAAATGTAAAATTTACAAAATTCTATATTTTTTCAACATTACTAAAATGGTTCGATTTTCAATGATCCAATTGCAGACTGCAAGGGTATACCAACTTCGGTTTACCGAAGTTAGCTTTCTTTCTCGTTTATTTATATTTATATTTTTTTTTTATTTTACAGGATACATATTTTATAAAAATAAAAGGCGTCTATTTCAAAGAAAATGTGCATTAGTTATTCTGAATTTCTCCAAGGTGTAAAAAAGGAGCATATTCTGTACAGTAAAACAAAATGTTTGCCATCGAGTTCCATTTTCAAAAATGAACTTCTGCAGATGGTTAAGGATATTGACAACATAACTTGTTTTGCTCATGTGCAAGTTCAAAACATTAAATATAGAAATGGATTTGTACTTTATAATTTTAATCCAGACTTTGTAGCAGCTGAAATTAAGGAAATTTGTGTTCGCGAAAATCAATTATTTTATTTATGTGTCGCAATTGAGGTTCTTTACTCTGACCATCTGACTTGCTATGAAAAAGTAAAATACTTAAATTTTAAATTAATTCACCAAAGCTCACTAACGTATCCCCCTATCGAATATCATAGTCTTAACAATAAGTTATACCTAAAACCAAAAATGTATTTTTAAAACATTATATTATTTTTAAGCAAAGAAAAATGAAAATATAAGTGTACATAAATATGTAAATGGAAAATAAAAGAATAGAAAAATTTGTTATACTTTTAAAAAATATTTTATTTAATAATAGAAAATGCCTTTCTAAATTTCAGAAAAACATATTTCTAAATTAAAAAAAAAAATTATATTTTCTAATTTTAAGAAAATAAAATTTCTTAAATTTAGAAAAATTTATTTCCTAATTTAAGACATTAACTACCCTAGACTTTAGAAATTTTTTTTACATTTTAGAAAATAGTTTTCTTTATTTTAAGGTCAGATGCCCTTTATCTTAGAAATAAATGTTCTCAATATTAGAAAGCAAATTTCTGCTTTTTAGGGCGAGTCGCCTTTGGAGACAAAAGTATGGCGATTTTCTAAATTTCAGGGCGATAATTTTTCTGAGTGTACTTACATAATTTCTGTAGCTTAAGTCGTTTAGAAGTTATGGGCAGAATAACACAAAAAAACAACGGTAAAGTCATCTTTATTGACTATCTATATATATTTTTTATTGAATATATTTTCAACGGAGCGTCAGATCGAGATGAATTTGATATCCTTGGCTGCGTATTTAACGCCAGAAGACATCAGTACTTACATCGTTTCTGTAGCTTAAGTCGTTTAGAAGTTATGGGCAGAATAACACAAAAAAAAAAAAACGATAAAATCATCTTTATTGACTATCTATATCTATTCTTTATTGAATATATTTTCAACGGAGCATCAGATCGGGAAGAATGTGGTATCGTTGGCTGCGTATTTAACGCCAGAAGACATCAGTACTTACATCATTTCTGTAGCTTAAGTCGTTTAGAAGTTATGGTCAAAATAACACACAAAAAAAAAACGGTAAAATCATCTTTATTGACTATTTATATCTTTTCTTTATTGAATATCTTTTCAACGGAGCATCAGATCGGGATGAATGTGGTATCGTTGGCTGCGAATTTAAAGCCAGAAGACATCAGTACTTACATCATTTATGTAGCTTAAGTCGTTTAGAAGTTATGGGCAAAATAACACACAAAAAAACAACGGTAAAATCATCTTTATTGACTATTTATATCTTTTCTTTATTGAATATCTTTTCAACGGAGCATCAGATCGGGATGAATGTAGTATCGTTGGCTGCGTATTTAACGCCAAAAGACATCAGTACTTACATCATTTCTGTAGCTTAAGTCGTTTAGACGTTATGGGCAAAATAACACACAAAAAAACAACGGTAAAATCTTCTTTATTGACTATTTATCTCTTTTCTTTATTGAATATCTTTTTAACGGAGCATCAGATCGGGATGAATGTGGTATCGTTGGCTGCGTATTCAACGCCAAAAGACATCAGTACTTACATCATTTCTGTAGTTTAAGTCGTTTAGACGTTATGGGCAAAATAACACACAAAAAAACAACGGTAAAATCTTCTTTATTGACTATTTATCTCTTTTCTTTATTGAATATCTTTCAACGGAGCATCAGATCGGGATGAATGTAGTATCGTTGGCTGCGTATTTAACGCCAAAAGACATCAGTACTTACGTCATTTCTGTAGCTTAAGTCGTTTAGAAGTTATGGGCAGAATAAACAAAAAACGAGAAAGAAAGCTAACTTCGGTAAACCGAAGTTGGTATACCCTTGCAGTCTGCAATTGGATCATTGAAAATCGAACCATTTTAGTAATGTTGAAAAAATATAGAATTTTGTAAATTTTACATTTTACATGTAGAATTTTACATTTTCATATAAATTGACCGATCGCTTCTATGGCAGCTATATGATATAGTGGTCCGATCTTAATGAAATTAAAACCGTAATTCTAGAACCATAAAAAACTGCTATGTCTGAAAATTTATAGAAATACGTTGAAAAACAGAGAAGTTAAATTTTTTTTTACATTAATTTCGCCATCATTCCTATGGCAGCTATAGGATATAGTAGTCCGATTTCGGTCATTCCGACATATATACTGCGTGCTAAAAAAATAAGACTATGCTGGAAATTTCAGCCCGATAGCTCAAAAACTGAGAGACTAGTTCGCGTAGAAACCGACAGACGGACAGACGGACAGACAGACGGACAGACAGACGGACATGGCTAGATCGACTCGACTGGTGATGCTGATCAAGAATATATATACTTTATGGGGTCGGAGATGCCTCCTTCACTGCGTTGCAAACATCTGGTCAAAATTATAATACCCTCTGCAAGGGTATAAAAACAATGGTAAAATCATCTTTTTGACTATCTATATCTATTCTTTATTGAATATCTTTTCAACGGAGCATCAGATCGGGATGAATGTGGTATCGTTGGCTGCGTATTCAACGCCAAAAGACATCAGTTTTTACATCATTTCTGTAGCTTAAGTCGTTTAGACGTTATGGGCAAAATAACACACAAAAAAACAACGGTAAAATCTTCTTTATTGACTATTTATCTCTTTTCTTTATTGAATATCTTTTTAACGGAGCATCAGATCGGGATGAATGTTGTATCGTTGGCTGCGTATTTAATGCCAGAAGACATCAGTACTTACATTATTTATGTAGCTTAAGTCGTTTAGAAGTTATGGGCAGAATAAACCAAAAAAAACAATGGTAAAATCATCTTTATTGACTATCTACATCTATTCTTTATTGAATATATTTTCAACGGAGAATCTGATCAGGATGTATGTGAAATCATTGGCTGCGTATTTAACGCCAAAATACATCAATACTTACATCATTTCTGTAGCTTAAGTCGTTTAGAAGTTATAGGCAGAATAACACAAAAAAACAACGGTAAAGTCATCTTTATTGACTATCTATATATATTTTTATTGAATATATTTTCAACGGAGCATCAGATCGAGATGAATTTGATATCCTTGGCTGCGTATTTAACGCCAGAAGACCTCAGTACTTACATAACTTCTGTAGCTTAAGTCGTTTGGAAGTTATGGGCAGCATAAACCAAAAAAACAACGGTAAAATCACCTTTATTGACTATCTATATCTATTCTTTATTGAATATCTTTTCAACGGAGCATCAGATCGGGATGAATGTGGTATCGTTGGCTGCGTATTCAACGCCAAAAGACATCAGTACTTACATCATTTCTGTAGCTTAAGTCGTTTAGAAGTTATGGGCAGAACAAAACAAAAAAACAACGGTAAAATCATCTTTATTGACTATCTATATCTATTCTTTATTGAATATCTTTTCAACGGAGCATCAGATAGGGATGAATGTAAAATCGTTGGCTGCGTATTTAACGCCAGAAGACATCAGTACTTACATCGTTTCTGTAGCTTAAGTCGTTTAGAAGTTATGGGCAGAATAACACAAAAAAAAAAAAACGATAAAATCATCTTTATTGACTATCTATATCTATTCTTTATTGAATATATTTTCAACGGAGCATCAGATCGGGAAGAATGTGGTATCGTTGGCTGCGTATTTAACGCCAGAAGACATCAGTACTTACATCATTTCTGTAGCTTAAGTCGTTTAGAAGTTATGGTCAAAATAACACACAAAAAAACAACGGTAAAATCATCTTTATTGACTATTTATATCTTTTCTTTATTGAATATCTTTTCAACGGAGCATCAGATCGGGATGAATGTGGTATCGTTGGCTGCGTATTTAATGCCAGAAGACATCAGTACTTACATAATTTCTGTAGCTTAAGTCGTTTAGAAGTTATGGGCAGAATAAACCAAAAAACAGCGGTAAAATCATCTTTATTGACTATCTATATCTTATCTTTATTGAATATCTTTTCAACGGAGCATCAGATCGGGATGAGTGTGGTATCGTTGGCTGCGTATTTAACGCCAAAAGACATCAGTACTTACATCATTTCCGTAGCTTAAGTCGTTTAGAAGTTATGGGCAGAACAAAACAAAAAAACAACGGTAAAATCATCTTTATTGACTATCTATATCTATTCTTTATTGAATATCTTTTCAACGGGGCATCAGATCGGGATGAATGTGGTATCGTTGGCTGCGTATTTAACGCCAGAAGACATCAGTTTTTACAACGTTTCTATAGCTCAAGTCGTTTAGAAGTTATGGGCAGAATAAAACAAAAAAAAAAAAACGATAAAATCATCTTTATTGACTATCTATATCTATTCTTTATTGAATATATTTTCAACGGAGCATCAGATCGGGAAGAATGTGGTATCGTTGGCTGCGTATTTAATGCCAGAAGACATCAGTACTTATATTATTTATGTAGCTTAAGTCGTTTAGAAGTTATGGGCAGAATAAACAAAAAAAAACAATGGTAAAATCATCTTTATTGACTATCTACATCTATTCTTTATTGAATATATTTTCAACGGAGAATCTGATCAGGATGTATGTGAAATCATTGGCTTTGTATTTAACGCCAAAATACATCAATACTTACATCATTTCTGTAGCTTAAGTCGTTTAGAAGTTATAGGCAGAATAACACAAAAAAACAACGGTAAAGTCATCTTTATTGACTATCTATATATATTTTTTATTGAATATATTTTCAACGGAGCATCAGATCGAGATGAATTTGATATCCTTGGCTGCGTATTTAACGCCAGAAGACATCAGTACTTACATCACTTCTGTAGCTTAAGTCGTTTGGAAGTTATGGGCAGCAAAAACCAAAAAAACAACGGTAAAATCATCTTTATTGACTATCTATATATATTCTTTATTGAATATCTTTTCAACGGAGCATCAGATCGGGATGAATGTGGTATCGTTGGCTGCGTATTCAACGCCAAAAGACATCAGTACTTACATCATTTCTGTAGCTTAAGTCGTTTAGAAGTTATGGGCAGAACAAAACAAAAAAACAACGGTAAAATCATCTTTATTGACTATCTATATCTATTCTTTATTGAATATCTTTTCAACGGAGCATCAGATAGGGATGAATGTAGTATCGTTGGCTGCGTATTTAACGCCAAAAGACATCAGTACTTACATCGTTTCTGTAGCTTAAGTCGTTTAGAAGTTATGGGCAGAATAACACAAAAAAAAAAAACGATAAAATCATCTTTATTGACTATCTATATCTATTCTTTATTGAATATATTTTCAACGGAGCATCAGATCGGGAAGAATGTGGTATCGTTGGCTGCGTAATTAACGCCAGAAGACATCAGTACTTACATCATTTCTGTAGCTTAAGTCGTTTAGAAGTTATGGTCAAAATAACACACAAAAAACAACGGTAAAATCATCTTTATTGACTATTTATATCTTTTCTTTATTGAATATCTTTTCAACGGAGCATCAGATCGGGATGAATGTGGTATCGTTGGCTGCGTATTTAATGCCAGAAGACATCAGTACTTACATAATTTCTGTGGCTTAAGTCGTTTAGAAGTTATGGGCAGAATAAACCAAAAAACAGCGGTAAAATCATCTTTATTGACTATCTATATCTAATCTTTATTGAATATCTTTTCAACGGGGCATCAGATCGGGAAGAATGTGGTATCGTTGGCTGCGTATTTAACGCCAGAAGACATCAGTACTTACATCATTTCTGTAGCTTAAGTCGTTTAGAAGTTATGGTCAAAATAACACACAAAAAACAACGGTAAAATCATCTTTATTGACTATTTATATCTTTTCTTTATTGAATATCTTTTCAACGGAGCATCAGATCGGGATGAATGTGGTATCGTTGGCTGCGTATTTAACGCCAAAAGACATCAGTACTTACATCATTTCTGTAGCTTAAGTCGTTTAGAAGTTATGGGCAGAACAAAACAAAAAAACAACGGTAAAATCATCTTTATTGACTATCTATATCTAATCTTTATTGAATATCTTTTCAACGGGGCATCAGATCGGGATGAATGTGGTATCGTTGGCTGCGTATTTAACGCCAGAAGACATCAGTACTTACATCGTTTCTGTAGCTTAAGTCGTTTAGAAGTTATGGGCAGAGCAACACAAAAAAAAAAACGTTAAAATCATCTTTATTGACTATCTATATCTATTCTTTATTGAATATATTTTCAACGGAGCATCAGATCGGAATGAATGTGGTATCGTTGGCTGCGTATTTAACGCCAGAAGACATCAGTACTTACATCATTTCTGTAGCTTAAGTCGTTTAGAAGTTATGGTCAAAATAACACACAAAAAAAAAACGGTAAAATCATCTTTATTGATTATTTGTATATTTTCTTTATTGAATATCTTTTCAACGGAGCATCAGATCGGGATTAATGTGGTATCGTTGACTGCGAATTTAAAGCCAGAAGACATTAGTACTTACATCATTTCTGTAGCTTAAGTCGTTTAGAAGTTATTTGCAAAATAACACACAAAAAAACAACGGTAAAATCATCTTTATTGACTATTTATATCTTTTCTTTATTGAATATCTTTTCAACGGAGCATCAGATCGGGAAGAATGTAGTATCGTTGGCTGCGTATTTAACGCCAGAAGACATCAGTACTTACATCGTTTCTGTAGCTTAAGTCGTTTAGAAGTTATGGGCAGAGCAACACAAAAAAAAAAAACGTTAAAATCATCTTTATTGACTATCTATATCTATTCTTTATTGAATATATTTTCAACGGAGCATCAGATCGGAATGAATGTGGTATCGTTGGCTGCGTATTTAACGCCAGAAGACATCAGTACTTACATCATTTCTGTAGCTTAAGTCGTTTAGAAGTTATGGGCAAAATAACACACAAAAAAACAACGGTAAAATCATCTTTATTGACTATTTATATCTTTTCTTTATTGAATATCTTTTCAACGGAGCATCAGATCGGGATGAATGTGTTATCGTTGGCTGCGAATTTAAAGCCAGAAAACATCAGTACTTACATCATTTCTGTAGCTTAAGTCGTTTAGAAGTTATGTGCAAAATAACACACAAAAAAACAACGGTAAAATCATCTTTATTGACTATTTATATCTTTTCTTTATTGAATATCTTTTCAACGGAGCATCAGATCGGGATGAATGTAGTATCGTTGGCTGCGTATTCAACGCCAAAAGACATCAGTACTTACATCATTTCTGTAGTTTAAGTCGTTTAGAAGTTATGGGCAAAATAACACACAAAAAAACAACGGTAAAATCTTCTTTATTGACTATTTATCTCTTTTCTTTATTGAATATCTTTTCAACGGAGCATCAGATCGGGAAGAATGTAGTATCGTTGGCTGCGTATTTAACGCCAAAAGACATCAGTACTTACGTCATTTCTGTAGCTTAAGTCGTTTAGAAGTTATGGGCAGAATAAACAAAAAAAAAGCAATGGTAAAATCATCTTTTTGACTATCTATATCTATTCTTTATTGAATATCTTTTCAACGGAGCATCAGATCGGGATGAATGTGGTATCGTTGGCTGCGTATTCAACGCCAAAAGACATCAGTACTTACATCATTTCTGTAGCTTAAGTCGTTTAGACGTTATGGGCAAAATAACACACAAAAAAACAACGGTAAAATCTTCTTTATTGACTATTTATCTCTTTTCTTTATTGAATATCTTTTCAACGGAGCATCAGATCGGGATGAATGTAGTATCGTTGGCTGCGTATTTAACGCGAAAAGACATCAGTACTTACGTCATTTCTGTAGCTTAAGTCGTTTAGAAGTTATGGGCAGAATAAACCAAAAAGAACAACGGTAAAATCATCTTTATTGACTATCTATATCTATTCTTTATTAAATATCTTTTTAACGGAGCATCAGATCGGGATGAATGTGGTATCGTTGGCTGCGTATTTAATGCCAGAAGACATCAGTTTTTTCATTATTTATGTAGCTTAAGTCGTTTAGAAGTTATGGGCAGAACACCACAAAAAAAAAACGGTAAAATCATCTTTATTGAATGTCTACATCTATTCTTTATTGAATATATTTTCAACGGAGAATCTGATCAGGATGTATGTGAAATCATTGGCTGCGTATTTAACGCCAAAATACATCAGTACTTACATCATTTCTGTAGCTTAAGTCGTTTAGAAGTTATGGGCAGAATAACACAAAAAAACAACGGTAAAGTCATCTTTATTGACTATCTATATATATTTTTTATTGAATATATTTTCAACGGAGCATCAGATCGAGATGAATTTGATATCCTTGGCTGCGTATTTAACGCCAGAAGACCTCAGTACTTACATCACTTCTGAAGCTTAAGTCGTTTGGAAGTTATGGGCAGCATAAACCAAAAAAACAACGGTAAAATCATCTTTATTGACTATCTATATCTATTCTTTATTGAATATCTTTTCAACGGAGCATTAGATCGGAATGAATGTGGTATCGTTGGCTGCGTATTCAACGCCAAAAGACTTCAGTACTTACATCATTTCTGTAGCTTAAGTCGTTTAGAAGTTATGGGCAGCATAAACCAAAAAAACAACGGTAAAATCATCTTTATTGACTATCTATATCTATTCTTTATTGAATATCTTTGCAACGGAGCATCAGATCGGGATGAATGTGGTATCGTTGGCTGCGTATTTAACGCCAAAAGACATCAGTACTTACATCATTTCTGTAGCCTAAATCGTTTAGAAGTTATGGGCAGAATAAACCAAAAAAACAACTGTAAAATCATCTTTATTGACTATCTATATCTATTCCTTATTGAATATCTTTTCAACGGAGCATCAGATCGGGATGAATGTAGTATCGTTGGCTGCGTATTTAACGCCAGAAGACATCAGTTTTTACGTCATTTCTGTAGCTTAAGTCGTTTAGAAGATATGGGCAGAATAACACAAAAAAAAAACGGTAAAATCATTATTTATTGAATATATTTTCGACGGAGAATCTGATCAGGATGTATGTGAAATCATTGGCTGCGTATTTAACGCCAAAATACATCAGTACTTACATCATTTCTGTAGCTTAAGTCGTTTAGAAGTTATGGGCAGAATAACACAAAAAAACAACGGTAAAGTCATCTTTATTGACTATCTATATATATTTTTTATTGAATATATTTTCAACGGAGCATCAGATCGAGATGAATTTGATATCCTTGGCTGCGTATTTAACGCCAGAAGACCTCAGTACTTACATTACTTCTGTAGCTTAAGTCGTTTGGAAGTTATGGGCAGCATAAATCAAAAAAACAACGGTAAAATCATCTTTATTGACAATCTATATCTATTCTTTATTGAATATTTTTCAACGGAGCATCAGATCGGGATGAATGTGGTATCGTTGGCTGCGTATTTAATGCCAGAACACATCAGTACTTACATTATTTCTGTACCTTAAGTCGTTTAGAAGTTATGGGCAGAATAACACAAAAAAAAAAACGGTAAAATCATCTTTATTGACTATCTATATCTATTGTTTATTGAATATATTTTCAACGGAGCATCAGATCGAGATGAATTTGATATCCTTGGCTGCGTATTTAACGCTAGAAAACATCAGTACTTACATCATTTCTGTAGCTTAAGTCGTTTAGAAGTTATAGGCAGCATAAACCAAAAAAACAACGGTAAAATCATATTTATTGACTATCTATATCTATTCTTTATTGAATATCTTTTCAACGGAGCATCAGATCGGGATAAATGTGGCATCGTTGGCTGCGTATTTAACGCCAAAAGACATCAGTACTTACATCATTTCTGTAGCTTAAGTCGTTTAGAAGTTATGAGCAGAATAACACAAAAAAAAAAAAACAACGGTAAAATCATCTTTATTGACTATCTATATCTTTTCTTTATTTAATATCTTTTCAACGGAGCATTAGATCGGGATGAATGTAGAATCGTTGGCTGCGTATTTAACGCCAGAAGACATCAGTTTTTACATCATTTCTGTAGCTTAAGTCGTTTAGAAGTTATGGGCAGAATAAACCAAAAAAAACAACGGTAAAATCATCTTTATTGACTATCTATATATATTCTTTATTGAATATTTTTCAACGGAGCATCAGATCGGGATGAATGTGGTATCGTTGGCTGCGTATTTAATGCCAGAAGACATCAGTACTTACATTATTTCTGTAGCTTAAGTCGTTTAGAAGTTATGGGCAGAATAACACAAAAAAAAAACGGTAAAATCGTCTTTATTGACTATCTATATCTAATGTTTATTGAATATATTTTCAACGGAGCGTCAGATCGAGATGAATTTGATATCCTTGGCTGCGTATTTAACGCTAGAAAACATCAGTACTTACATTATTTCTGTAGCTTAAGTCGTTTAGAAGTTATGGGCAGCATAAACCAAAAAAAACAACGGTAAAATCATCTTTATTGACTATCTATATCTATTCTTTATTGAATATCTTTTCAACGGAGCATCAGATCGGGATGAATGTGGTATCGTTGGCTACGTATTTAACGCCAAAAGACATCAGTATTTACATCATTTCTGTAGCTTAAGTCGTTTAGAAGTTATGGGCAGAATAACACACAAAAAAAAACAACGGTAAAATCAACTTTATTGACTATCTATATATTTTCTTTATTTAATATCTTTTCAACGGAGCATTAGATCGGGATGAATGTAGAATCGTTGGCTGCGTATTTAACGCCAGAAGACATCAGTACTTACATCATTTCTGTAGCCTAAATCGTTTAGAAGTTATGTGCAGAATAAACCAAAAAAACAACGGTAAAATCATCTTTATTGACTATCTATATCTATTCCTTATTGAATATCTTTTCAACGGAGCATCAGATCGGGATGAATGTAGTATCGTTGGCTGCGTATTTAACGCCAGAAGACATCAGTTTTTACGTCATTTCTGTAGCTTAAGTCGTTTAGAAGATATGGGAAGAATAACACAAAAAAAAAACGGTAAAATCATCTTTATTGAATGTCTACATCTATTATTTATTGAATATATTTTCGACGGAGAATCTGATCAGGATGTATGTGAAATCATTGGCTGCGTATTTAACGCCAAAATACATCAGTACTTACATCATTTCTGTAGCTTAAGTCGTTTAGAAGTTATGGGCAGAATAACACAAAAAAACAACGGTAAAGTCATCTTTATTGACTATCTATATATATTTTTTATTGAATATATTTTCAACGGAGCATCAGATCGAGATGAATTTGATATCCTTGGCTGCGTATTTAACGCCAAAAGACATCAGTACTTACATCATTTCTGTAGCTTAAGTCGTTTAGAAGTTATGGGCAGAATAACACAAAAAAAAAAAAAACAACGGTAAAATCATCTTTATTGACTATCTATATCTTTTCTTTATTTAATATCTTTTCAACGGAGCATCAGATCGGGATGAATGTAGAATCGTTGGCTGCGTATTTAACGCCAGAAGACATCAGTACTTACATCATTTCTGTAGCTTAAGTCGTTTAGAAGTTATGGGCAGAATAAACCAAAAAAAACAACGGTAAAATCATCTTTATTGACTATCTATATCTATTCTTTATTGAATATTTTTCAACGGAGCATCAGATCGGGTTGAATGTGAAATCGTTGGCTGCGTATTTAATGCCAGAAGACATCAGTACTTACATTATTTCTGTAGCTTAAGTCGTTTAGAAGTTATGGGCAGAATAACACAAAAAAAAAAACGGTAAAATCATCTTTATTGACTATCTATATCTATTGTTTATTGAATATATTTTCAACGGAGCATCAGATCGAGATGAATTTGATATCCTTGGCTGCGTATTTAACGCCAGAAAACATCAGTACTTACATCATTTCTGTAGCTTAAGTCGTTTAGAAGTTATGGGCAGCATAAACAAAAAAAACAACGGTAAAATCATCTGTATTGACTATCTATTTCTATTCTTTATTGAATATCTTTTCAACGGAGCATCAGATCGGGATGAATGTGGTATCGTTGGCTGCGTATTTAACGCCAAAAGACATCAGTACTTACATCACTTCTGTAGCTTAAGTCGTTTAGAAGTTATGGGCAGAATAAACCAAAAAACAACGGTAAAATCATCTTTATTGACTATCTATATCTATTCCTTACTGAATATCTTTTCAACGGAGCATCAGATCGGGATGAATGTGGTATCGTTGGCTGCGTATTTAACGCCAAAATACATCAGTACTTACACCATTTCTGTAGCTTAAGTCGTTTAGAAGTTATGGGCAGAATAACACAAAAAAAAAACGGTAAAATCATCTTTATTGAATGTCTACATCTATTCTTTATTGAATATATTTTCAACGGAGAATCTGATCAGGATGTATGTGAAATCATTGGCTGCGTATTTAACGCCAAAATACATCAGTACTTACATCATTTCTGTAGCTTAAGTCGTTTAGAAGTTATGGGCAGAATAACACAAAAAAACAACGGTAAAGTCATCTTTATTGACTATCTATATATATTTTTTATTGAATATATTTTCAACGGACCATCAGATCAAGATGAATTTGATATCCTTGGCTACGTACTTAACGCCAGAAGACATCAGTATTTACATCATTTCTGTAGCTTAAGTCGTTTAGAAGTTATGGGCAGCATAAACCAAAAAAACAACGGTAAAATCATCTTTATTGACTATCTATATCTATTCTTTATTGAATATCTTTTCAACGGAGCATCAGATCGGGATGAATGTGATATCGTTGGCTGCGTATTCAACGCCAAAAGACATCAGTACTTACATCATTTCTGTAGCTTAAGTCGTTTAGAAGTTATGGGCAGCATAAACCAAAAAAACAACGGTAAAATCATCTTTATTGACTATCTATATCTATTCTTTATTGAATATCTTTTCAACGGAGCATCAGATCGGGATGAATGTGATATCGTTGGCTGCGTATTCAACGCCAAAAGACATCAGTACTTACATCATTTCTGTAGCTTAAGTCGTTTAGAAGTTATGGGCAGAATAACACAAAAAAAAACAACGGTAAAATCATCTTTATTGACTATCTATATCTTTTCTTTATTTAATATCTTTTCAACGGAGCATTAGATCGGGATGAATGTAGAATCGTTGGCTGCGTATTTAACGCCAGAAGACATCAGTACTTACATCATTTTTGTAGCTTAAGACATTTAGAAGTTATGGGCAGAATAAACCAAAAACGAGAAAGAAAGCTAACTTCGGTAAACCGAAGTTGGTATACCCTTGCAGTCTGCAATTGGATCATTGAAAATCGAACCATTTTAGTAATGTTGAAAAAATATAGAATTTTGTAAATTTTACATTTTACATGTAGAATTTTACATTTTCATATAAATTGACCGATCGCTTCTATGGCAGCTATATGATATAGTGGTCCGATCTTAATGAAATTAAAACCGTAATTCTAGAACCATAAAAAACTGCTATGTCTGAAAATTTATAGAAATACGTTGAAAAACAGAGAAGTTAAATTTTTTTTTACATTAATTTCGCCATCATTCCTATGGCAGCTATAGGATATAGTAGTCCGATTTCGGTCATTCCGACATATATACTGCGTGCTAAAGAAATAAGACTATGCTGGAAATTTCAGCCCGATAGCTCAAAAACTGAGAGACTAGTTCGCGTAGAAACCGACAGACGGACAGACGGACAGACAGACGGACAGACAGACGGACATGGCTAGATCGACTCGACTGGTGATGCTGATCAAGAATATATATACTTTATGGGGTCGGAGATGCCTCCTTCACTGCGTTGCAAACATCTGGTCAAAATTATAATACCCTCTGCAAGGGTATAAAAACAACGGTAAAATCATCTTTATTGACTATCTATATCTATTCTTTATTGAATATCTTTTCAACGGAGCATCAGATCGGGATGAGTGTGGTATCGTTGGCTGCGTATTTAATGCCAGAAGACATAAGTACTTACATTATTTCTGTAGCTTAAGTCGTTTAGAAGTTATGGGCAGAATAACACAAAAAAAAAACGGTAAAATCATCTTTATTGACTATCTATATCTATTGTTTATTGAATATATTTTCAACGGAGCATCAGATCGAGATGAATTTGATATCCTTGGCTGCGTATTTAACGCCAGAAGACATCAGTACTTACATCATTTCTGTAGCTTAAGTCGTTTAGAAGTTATGGGCAGCATAAACCAAAAAAACAACGGTAAAATCATCTTTATTGACTATCTATATCTATTCTTTATTGAATATCTTTTCAACGGAGCATCAGATCGAGATGAATGTGGTATCGTTGGCTGCGTATTCAACGCCAAAAGACATCAGTACTTTCATTATTTCTGTAGCTGAAGTCGTTTAGAAGTTATGGGCAGAAAAACACAAAAAAACAACGGTAAAATCATCTTTATTGACTATCTATATCTATTCTTTATTGAATATCTTTTCAACGGAGCATTAGATCGGGATGAATATAGAATCGTTGGCTGCGTATTTAACGCCAGAAGACATCAGTACTTACATCATTTCTGTAGCTTAAGTCGTTTAGAAGTTATGGGCAGAATAAACCAAAAAAAACAACGGTAAAATCATCTTTATTGACTATCTATATCTTTTCTTTATTTAATATCTTTTCAACGGAGCATTAGATCGGGATGAATATAGAATCGTTGGCTGCGTATTTAACGCCAGAAGACATCAGTACTTACATCATTTCTGTAGCTTAAGTCGTTTAGAAGTTATGGGCAGAATAAACCAAAAAAAACAACGGTAAAATCATCTTTATTGACTATCTATATCTATTCTTTATTGAATATCTTTTCAACGGAGCATCAGATCGGGATGAGTGTGGTATCGTTGGCTGCGTATTTAATGCCAGAAGACATGAGTACTTACATTATTTCTGTAGCTTAAGTCGTTTAGAAGTTATGGGCAGAATAACACAAAAAAAAAACGGTAAAATCATCTTTATTGACTATCTATATCTATTGTTTATTGAATATATTTTCAACGGAGCATCAGATCGAGATGAATTTGATATCGTTGGCTGCGTATTTAACGCCAGAAGACATCAGTACTTACATCATTTCTGTAGCTTAAGTCGTTTAGAAGTTATGGGCAGCATAAACCAAAAAAACAACGGTAAAATCATCTTTATTGACTATCTATATCTATTCTTTATTGAATATCTTTTCAACGGAGCACCAGATCGAGATGAATGTGGTATCGTTGGCTGCGTATTCAACGCCAAAAGACATCAGTACTTTCATTATTTCTGTAGCTTAAGTCGTTTAGAAGTTATGGGCAGAAAAACGCAAAAAAACAACGGTAAAATCATCTTTATTGACTATCTATATCTATTCTTTATTGAATATCTTTTCAACGGAGCATCAGATCAGGATGAATGTGGTATCGTTGGCTGCGTATTCAACGCCAAAAGATATCAGTACTTACATCATTTCTGTAGCTTAAGTCGTTTAGAAGTTATGGGCAGAATAACACAAAAAAAAAACAACGGTAAAATCATCTTTATTGACTATCTATATCTATTGTTTATTGAATATATTTTCAACGGATCATCAGATCGGGATGAATTTGATATCCTTGGCTGCGTATTTAACGCCAGAAGACATCAGTTCTTACATCATTTCTGTAGCTTAAGTCGTTTAGAAGTTATGGGCAGCATAAACCAAAAAAACAACGGTAAAATCATCTTTATTGACTATCTATATCTATTCTTTATTGAATATCTTTTCAACGGAGCATCAGATCGGGATGAATAAGGTATCGTTGGCTGCGTATTCAACGCCAAAAGACATCAGTACTTACATCATTTCTGTAGCTTAAGTCGTTTAGAAGTTATGGGCAGAAAAACACAAAAAAAAACAACGGTAAAATCATCTTTATTGACTATCTATATCTATTCTTTATTGAATATCTTTTCAACGGAGCACCAGATCGAGATGAATGTGGTATCGTTGGCTGCGTATTCAACGCCAAAAGACATCAGTACTTTCATTATTTCTGTAGCTTAAGTCGTTTAGAAGTTATGGGCAGAAAAACACAAAAAAACAACGGTAAAATCATCTTTATTGACTATCTATATCTATTCTTTATTGAATATCTTTTCAACGGAGCATCAGATCAGGATGAATGTGGTATCGTTGGCTGCGTATTTAACGCCAAAAGACATCAGTACTTACATCATTTCTGTAGCTTAAGTCGTTTAGAAGTTATGGGCAGAATAACACAAAAAAAAAAAAACGGTAAAATCATCTTTATTGACTATCTATATCTATTCTTTATTGAATATCTTTTCAACGGAGCATCAGATCAGGATGAATGTGGTATCGTTGGCTGCGTATTTAACGCCAAAAGACATCAGTACTTACATCATTTCTGTAGCTTAAGTCGTTTAGAAGTTATGGGCAGAATAAGACAAAAAAAAACAACGGTAAAATCATCTTTATTGACTATCTATATCTATTGTTTATTGAATATATTTTCAACGGATCATCAGATCGGGATGAATTTGATATCCTTGGCTGCGTATTTAACGCCAGAAGACATCAGTGCTTACATCATTTCTGTAGCTTAAGTCGTTTAGAAGTTATGGGCAGCATAAACCAAAAAAACAACGGTAAAATCATCTTTATTGACTATCTATATCTATTCTTTATTGAATATCTTTTCAACGGAGCATCAGATCGGGATGAATAAGGTATCGTTGGCTGCGTATTCAACGCCAAAAGACATCAGTACTTACATCATTTCTGTAGCTTAAGTCGTTTAGAAGTTATGGGCAGAAAAACACAAAAAAACAACGGTAAAATCATCTTTATTGACTATCTATATCTATTCTTTATTGAATATCTTTTCAACGGAGCATTAGATCGGGATGAATGTAAAATCGTTGGCTGCGTATTTAACGCCAGAAGACATCAGTACTTACATCATTTCTGTAGCTTAAGTCGTTTAGAAGTTATGGGCAGAATAAACAAAAAAAAACAACGGTAAAATCATCTTTATTGACAATCTATATCTATTCTTTATTGAATATCTTTTCAACGGAGCATCAGATCAGGATGAATGTGGTATCATTGGCTGCGTATTTAACGCCAAAAGACATCAGTACTTACATCATTTCTGTAGCTTAAGTCGTTTAGAAGTTATGGGCAGAATAACACAAAAAAAAAAACAACGGTAAAATCATCTTTATTGACTATTTATATCTATTCTTTATTTAATATCTTTTCAACGGAGCATCAGATCGAGATGAATTTGATATATTTGGCTGCGTATTTAACGCCAGAAGACATCAGTACTTACATCATTTCTGTAGCTTAAGTCGTTTAGAAGTTATGGGCAGCATAATCCAAAAAAACGAGAAAGAAAGCTAACTTCGGTAAACCGAAGTTGGTATACCCTTGCAGTCTGCAATTGGATCATTGAAAATCGAACCATTTTAGTAATGTTGAAAAAATATAGAATTTTGTAAATTTTACATTTTACATGTACAATTTTACATTTTCATATAAATTGACCGATCGCTTCTATGGCAGCTATATGATATAGTGGTCCGATCTTAATGAAATTAAAGCCGTAATTCTAGAACCATAAAGAACTGCTATGTCTGAAAATTTATAGAAATACGTTGAAAAACAGAGAAGTTAAATTTTTTTTTACATTAATTTCGCCATCATTCCTATGGCAGCTATAGGATATAGTAGTCCGATTTCGGTCATTCCGACATATATACTGCGTGCTAAAGAAATAAGACTATGCTGGAAATTTCAGCCCGATAGCTCAAAACCTGAGAGACTAGTTCGCGTAGAAACCGACAGACGGACAGACAGACGGACAGACAGACGGACAGACAGACGGACATGGCTAGATCGACTCGACTGGTGATGCTGATCAAGAATATATATACTTTATGGGGTCGGAGATGCCTCCTTCACTGCGTTGCAAACATCTGGTCAAAATTATAATACCCTCTGCAAGGGTATAACAACAACGTTAAAACCATCTTTATTGACTATCTATATCTATTCTTTATTGAATATCTTTTCAACGGAGCATCAGATCGGAATGAATGTGGTATCGTTGGCTGCGTATTTAACGACAGAAGACAACGGTGCTTACATTATTTCTGTAGCTTAAGTCGTTTAGAAGTTATGGGCAGAATAACACAAAAAAACAACGGTAAAATCATCTTTATTGAATATATATATCTATTCTTTATTGAATATCTTTTCAACGGAGCATCAGATCGGGATGAATGTGGTGTCGTTGGCTGCGTATTTAACGACAGAAGACAACAGTACTTACATCATTTCTGTAGCTTAAGTCGTTTAGAAGTTATGGGCAGAATAAGACAAAAAAAACAACAACGTTAAAACCATCTTTATTGACTATCTATATCTATTCTTTATTGAATATCTTTTCAACGGAGCATCAGATCTTCGGTAAACCGAAGTTGGTATACCCTTGCAGTCAGCAATTGGATCATTGAAAATCGAACCATTTTAGTAATGTTGAAAAAATATAGAATTTTGTAAATTTTACATTTTACATGTAGAATTTTACATTTTCATATAAATTGACCGATCGCTTCTATGGCAGCTATATGATATAGTGGTCCGATCTTAATGAAATTAAAACCGTAATTCTAGAACCATAAAAAACTGCTATGTCTGAAAATTTATAGAAATACGTTGAAAAACAGAGAAGTTAAATTTTTTTTACATTAATTTCGCCATCATTCCTATGGCAGCTATAGGATATAGTAGTCCGATTTCGGTCATTCCGACATATATACTGCGTGCTAAAGAAATAAGACTATGCTGAAAATTTCAGCCCGATAGCTCAAAAACTGAGAGACTAGTTCGCGTAGAAACCGACAGACGGACAGACAGACGGACAGACAGACGGACAGACAGACGGACATGGCTAGATCGACTCGACTGGTGATGCTGATCAAGAATATATATACTTTATGGGGTCGGAGATGCCTCCTTCACTGCGTTGCAAACATCTGGTCAAAATTATAATACCCTCTGCAAGGGTATAACAACGGTAAAATCATCTTTTTTGACTATCTATATCTATTCTTTATTGAATATCTTTTCAACGAAACATCCGATCGGGATGAATGTGAAATCGTTGGCTGCGTATTTAATGCCAGAAGACATGAGTATTTACATTATTTCTGTAGCTTAAGTCGTTTAGAAGTTATGGGCAGAATAACACACAAAAAAAAACAACGGTAAAATCATCTTTATTGACAATCTATATCTATTCTTTATTGAATATCTTTTCAACGGAGCATCAGATCAGGATGAATGTGGTATCGTTGGCTGCGTATTTAACGCCAAAAGACATCAGTACTTACATCATTTCTGTAGTTTAAGTCGTTTAGAAGTTATGGGCAGAATAACACAAAAAACAAAAAAAACGGTAAAATCATCTTTATTGACTATCTATATCTTTTCTTTATTTAATATATTTTCAACGGAGCATTAGATCGGGATAAATATAGAATCGTTGGCTGCGTATTTAACGCCAGAAGACATCAGTACTTACATCATTTCTGTAGCTTAAGTCGTTTAGAAGTTATGGGCAGAATAACACAAAAAAAAAAACGGTAAAATCATCTTTATTGACTATCTATATCTATTGTTTATTGAATATATTTTCAACGGAGCATCAGATCGAGATGAATTTGATATATTTGGCTGCGTATTCAACGCCAAAAGACATCAGTACTTACATTATTTCTGTAGCTTAATTCGTTTAGATGTTATGTGCAGAATAACACAAAAAAAAAACGGTAAAATCATCTTTATTGACTATCTATATCTATTGTTTATTGAATATATTTTCAACGGAGCGTCAGATCGAGATGAATTTGATATCCTTGGCTGCGTATTTAACGCTAGAAAACATCAGTACTTACATTATTTCTGTAGCTTAAGTCGTTTAGAAGTTATGGGCAGCATAAACCAAAAAAAACAACGGTAAAATCATCTTTATTGACTATCTATATCTATTCTTTATTGAATATCTTTTCAACGGAGCATCAGATCGGGATGAATATGGTATCGTTGGCTACGTATTTAACGCCAAAAGACATCAGTATTTACATCATTTCTGTAGCTTAAGTCGTTTAGAAGTTATGGGCAGAATAACACACAAAAAAAAACAACGGTAAAATCAACTTTATTGACTATCTATATCTTTTCTTTATTTAATATCTTTTCAACGGAGCATTAGATCGGGATGAATGTAGAATTTTTTACATCATTTCTGTAGCTTAAGTCGTTTAGAAGTTATGGGCAGAATAAACCAAAAAAAACAACGGTAAAATCATCTTTATTGACTATCTATATCTATTCTTTATTGAATATTTTTCAACGGAGCATCAGATCGGGATGAATGTGGTATCGTTGGCTGCGTATTTAATGCCAGAAGACATCAGTACTTACATTATTTCTGTAGCTTAAGTCGTTTAGAAGTTATGGGCAGAATAACACAAAAAAAACGGTAAAATCATCTTTATTGACTATCTATATCTATTGTTTATTTAATATCTTTTCAACGGAGCATTAGATCGGGATGAATGTAAAATCGTTGGCTGCGTATTTAACGCCAGAAGACATCAGTACTTACATCATTTCTGTAGCTTAAGTCGTTTAGAAGTTATGGGCAGAATAAACAAAAAAAACAACGGTAAAATCATCTTTATTGACAATCTATATCTATTCTTTATTGAATATCTTTTCAACGGAGCATCAGATCAGGATGAATGTGGTATCGTTGGCTGCGTATTTAACGCCAAAAGACATCAGTACTTACATCATTTCTGTAGCTTAAGTCGTTTAGAAGTTATGGGCAGAATAACAAAAAAAAAACAACGGTAAAATCATCTTTATTGACTATCTATATCTATTCTTTATTTAATATCTTTTCAACGGAGAATCAGATCGAGATGAATTTAATATATTTGGCTGCGTATTTAACGCCAGAAGACATCAGTACTTACATCATTTCTGTAGCTTAAGTCGTTTAGAAGTTATGGGCAGCATAATCCAAAAAAACAACGGTAAAATCATCTTTATTGACTATCTATATCTATTCTTTATTGAATATCTTTTCAACGAAACATCCGATCGGGATGAATGTGGTATCGTTGGCTGCGTATTTAATGCCAGAAGACATAAGTACTTACATTATTTCTGTAGCTTAAGTCGTTTAGAAGTTATGGGCAGAATAACACACAAAAAAAAACAACGGTAAAATCATCTTTATTGACAATCTATGTCTATTCTTTATTGAATATCTTTTCAACGGAGCATCAGATCAGGATGAATGTGGTATCGTTGGCTGCGTATTTAACGCCAAAAGACATCAGTACTTACATCATTTCTGTAGTTTAAGTCGTTTAGAAGTTATGGGCAGAATAACACAAAAAAAAAAAAAACGGTAAAATCATCTTTATTGACTATCTATATCTTTTCTTTATTTAATATATTTTCAACGGAGCATTAGATCGGGATGAATATAGAATCGTTGGCTGCGTATTTAACGCCAGAAGACATCAGTACTTACATCATTTCTGTAGCTTAAGTCGTTTAGAAGTTATGGGCAGAATAACACAAAAAAAAAAACGTTAAAATCATCTTTATTGACTATCTATATCTATTGTTTATTGAATATATTTTCAACGGAGCATCAGATCGAGATGAATTTGATATATTTGGCTGCGTATTCAACGCCAAAAGACATCAGTACTTACATTATTTCTGTAGCTTAAGTCGTTTAGAAGTTATGGGCAGAATAACACAAAAAAAAAACGGTAAAATCATCTTTATTGACTATCTATATCTATTGTTTATTGAATATATTTTCAACGGAGCGTCAGATCGAGATGAATTTGATATCCTTGGCTGCGTATTTAACGCTAGAAAAACATCAGTACTTACATTATTTCTGTAGCTTAAGTCGTTTAGAAGTTATGGGCAGCATAAACCAAAAAAAAAACGGTAAAATCATCTTTATTGACTATCTATATCTATTGTTTATTGAATATATTTTCAACGGAGCGTCAGATCGAGATGAATTTGATATCCTTGGCTGCGTATTTAACGCTAGAAAACATCAGTACTTACATTATTTCTGTAGCTTAAGTCGCTTAGAAGTTATGGGCAGCATAAACCAAAAAAAACAACGGTAAAATCATCTTTATTGACTATCTATATCTATTCTTTATTGAATATCTTTTCAACGGAGCATCAGATCGGGATGAATATGGTATCGTTGGCTACGTATTTAACGCCAAAAGACATCAGTATTTACATCATTTCTGTAGCTTAAGTCGTTTAGAAGTTATGGGCAGAATAACACACAAAAAAAAACAACGGTAAAATCAACTTTATTGACTATCTATATCTTTTCTTTATTTAATATCTTTTCAACGGAGCATTAGATCGGGATGAATGTAGAATTTTTTACATCATTTCTGTAGCTTAAGTCGTTTAGAAGTTATGGGCAGAATAAACCAAAAAAAACAACGGTAAAATCATCTTTATTGACTATCTATATCTATTCTTTATTGAATATTTTTCAACGGAGCATCAGATCGGGATGAATGTGGTATCGTTGGCTGCGTATTTAATGCCAGAAGACATCAGTACTTACATTATTTCTGTAGCTTAAGTCGTTTAGAAGTTATGGGCAGAATAACACAAAAAAAAACGGTAAAATCATCTTTATTGACTATCTATATCTATTGTTTATTTAATATCTTTTCAACGGAGCATTAGATCGGGATGAATGTAAAATCGTTGGCTGCGTATTTAACGCCAGAAGACATCAGTACTTACATCATTTCTGTAGCTTAAGTCGTTTAGAAGTTATGGGCAGAATAAACAAAAAAAAACAACGGTAAAATCATCTTTATTGACAATCTATATCTATTCTTTATTGAATATCTTTTCAACGGAGCATCAGATCAGGATGAATGTGGTATCGTTGGCTGCGTATTTAACGCCAAAAGACATCAGTACTTACATCATTTCTGTAGCTTAAGTCGTTTAGAAGTTATGGGCAGAATAACACAAAAAAAAAAACAACGGTAAAATCATCTTTATTGACTATCTATATCTATTCTTTATTTAATATCTTTTCAACGGAGAATCAGATCGAGATGAATTTAATATATTTGGCTGCGTATTTAACGCCAGAAGACATCAGTACTTACATCATTTCTGTAGCTTAAGTCGTTTAGAAGTTATGGGCAGCATAATCCAAAAAAACAACGGTAAAATCATCTTTATTGACTATCTATATCTATTCTTTATTGAATATCTTTTCAACGAAACATCCGATCGGGATGAATGTGGTATCGTTGGCTGCGTATTTAATGCCAGAAGACATAAGTACTTACATTATTTCTGTAGCTTAAGTCGTTTAGAAGTTATGGGCAGAATAACACACAAAAAAAACAACGGTAAAATCATCTTTATTGACAATCTATGTCTATTCTTTATTGAATATCTTTTCAACGGAGCATCAGATCAGGATGAATGTGGTATCGTTGGCTGCGTATTTAACGCCAAAAGACATCAGTACTTACATCATTTCTGTAGTTTAAGTCGTTTAGAAGTTATGGGCAGAATAACAAAAAAAAAAAAAAACGGTAAAATCATCTTTATTGACTATCTATATCTTTTCTTTATTTAATATATTTTCAACGGAGCATTAGATCGGGATGAATATAGAATCGTTGGCTGCGTATTTAACGCCAGAAGACATCAGTACTTACATCATTTCTGTAGCTTAAGTCGTTTAGAAGTTATGGGCAGAATAACACAAAAAAAAAAACGTTAAAATCATCTTTATTGACTATCTATATCTATTGTTTATTGAATATATTTTCAACGGAGCATCAGATCGAGATGAGTTTGATATATTTGGCTGCGTATTCAACGCCAAAAGACATCAGTACTTACATTATTTCTGTAGCTTAAGTCGTTTAGAAGTTATGGGCAGAATAACACAAAAAAAAAACGGTAAAATCATCTTTATTGACTATCTATATCTATTGTTTATTGAATATATTTTCAACGGAGCGTCAGATCGAGATGAATTTGATATCCTTGGCTGCGTATTTAACGCTAGAAAAACATCAGTACTTACATTATTTCTGTAGCTTAAGTCGTTTAGAAGTTATGGGCAGCATAAACCAAAAAAAACAACGGTAAAATCATCTTTATTGACTATCTATATCTATTCTTTATTGAATATCTTTTCAACGGAGCATCAGATCGGGATGAATATGGTATCGTTGGCTACGTATTTAACGCCAAAAGACATCAGTATTTACATCATTTCTGTAGCTTAAGTCGTTTAGAAGTTATGGGCAGAATAACACACAAAAAAAAACAACGGTAAAATCAACTTTATTGACTATCTATATCTTTTCTTTATTTAATATCTTTTCAACGGAGCATTAGATCGGGATGAATGTAGAATTTTTTACATCATTTCTGTAGCTTAAGTCGTTTAGAAGTTATGGGCAGAATAAACCAAAAAAAACAACGGTAAAATCATCTTTATTGACTATCTATATCTATTCTTTATTGAATATTTTTCAACGGAGCATCAGATCGGGATGAATGTGGTATCGTTGGCTGCGTATTTAATGCCAGAAGACATCAGTACTTACATTATTTCTGTAGCTTAAGTCGTTTAGAAGTTATGGGCAGAATAACACAAAAAAAACGGTAAAATCATCTTTATTGACTATCTATATCTATTGTTTATTTAATATCTTTTCAACGGAGCATTAGATCGGGATGAATGTAAAATCGTTGGCTGCGTATTTAACGCCAGAAGACATCAGTACTTACATCATTTCTGTAGCTTAAGTCGTTTAGAAGTTATGGGCAGAATAAACAAAAAAAAAACAACGGTAAAATCATCTTTATTGACAATCTATATCTATTCTTTATTGAATATCTTTTCAACGGAGCATCAGATCAGGATGAATGTGGTATCGTTGGCTGCGTATTTAACGCCAAAAGACATCAGTACTTACATCATTTCTGTAGCTTAAGTCGTTTAGAAGTTATGGGCAGAATAACAAAAAAAAAAACAACGGTAAAATCATCTTTATTGACTATCTATATCTATTCTTTATTTAATATCTTTTCAACGGAGAATCAGATCGAGATGAATTTAATATATTTGGCTGCGTATTTAACGCCAGAAGACATCAGTACTTACATCATTTCTGTAGCTTAAGTCGTTTAGAAGTTATGGGCAGCATAATCCAAAAAAACAACGGTAAAATCATCTTTATTGACTATCTATATCTATTCTTTATTGAATATCTTTTCAACGAAACATCCGATCGGGATGAATGTGGTATCGTTGGCTGCGTATTTAATGCCAGAAGACATGAGTACTTACATTATTTCTGTAGCTTAAGTCGTTTAGAAGTTATGGGCAGAATAACACACAAAAAAAACAACGGTAAAATCATCTTTATTGACAATCTATGTCTATTCTTTATTGAATATCTTTTCAACGGAGCATCAGATCAGGATGAATGTGGTATCGTTGGCTGCGTATTTAACGCCAAAAGACATCAGTACTTACATCATTTCTGTAGTTTAAGTCGTTTAGAAGTTATGGGCAGAATAACACAAAAAAAAAAAAAACGGTAAAATCATCTTTATTGACTATCTATATCTTTTCTTTATTTAATATATTTTCAACGGAGCATTAGATCGGGATGAATATAGAATCGTTGGCTGCGTATTTAACGCCAGAAGACATCAGTACTTACATCATTTCTGTAGCTTAAGTCGTTTAGAAGTTATGGGCAGAATAACACAAAAAAAAAAACGTTAAAATCATCTTTATTGACTATCTATATCTATTGTTTATTGAATATATTTTCAACGGAGCATCAGATCGAGATGAATTTGATATATTTGGCTGCGTATTCAACGCCAAAAGACATCAGTACTTACATTATTTCTGTAGCTTAAGTCGTTTAGAAGTTATGGGCAGAATAACACAAAAAAAAAACGGTAAAATCATCTTTATTGACTATCTATATCTATTGTTTATTGAATATATTTTCAACGGAGCGTCAGATCGAGATGAATTTGATATCCTTGGCTGCGTATTTAACGCTAGAAAAACATCAGTACTTACATTATTTCTGTAGCTTAAGTCGTTTAGAAGTTATGGGCAGCATAAACCAAAAAAAACAACGGTAAAATCATCTTTATTGACTATCTATATCTATTCTTTATTGAATATCTTTTCAACGGAGCATCAGATCGGGATGAATATGGTATCGTTGGCTACGTATTTAACGCCAAAAGACATCAGTATTTACATCATTTCTGTAGCTTAAGTCGTTTAGAAGTTATGGGCAGAATAACACACACAAAAAAACAACGGTAAAATCAACTTTATTGACTATCTATATCTTTTCTTTATTTAATATCTTTTCAACGGAGCATTAGATCGGGATGAATGTAGAATTTTTTACATCATTTCTGTAGCTTAAGTCGTTTAGAAGTTATGGGCAGAATAAACCAAAAAAAACAACGGTAAAATCATCTTTATTGACTATCTATATCTATTCTTTATTGAATATTTTTCAACGGAGCATCAGATCGGGATGAATGTGGTATCGTTGGCTGCGTATTTAATGCCAGAAGACATCAGTACTTACATTATTTCTGTAGCTTAAGTCGTTTAGAAGTTATGGGCAGAATAACACAAACAAAAACGGTAAAATCATCTTTATTGACTATCTATATCTATTGTTTATTGAATATATTTTCAACGGAGCGTCAGATCGAGATGAATTTGATATCCTTGGCTGCGTATTTAACGCTAGAAAACATCAGTACTTACATTATTTCTGTAGCTTAAGTCGTTTAGAAGTTATGGGCAGCATAAACCAAAAAAAACAACGGTAAAATCATCTTTATTGACTATCTATATCTATTCTTTATTGAATATCTTTTCAACGGAGCATCAGATCGGGATGAATATGGTATCGTTGGCTACGTATTTAACGCCAAAAGACATCAGTATTTACATCATTTCTGTAGCTTAAGTCGTTTAGAAGTTATGGGCAGAATAACACACAAAAAAAAACAACGGTAAAATCAACTTTATTGACTATCTATATCTTTTCTTTATTTAATATCTTTTCAACGGAGCATTAGATCGGGATGAATGTAGAATCGTTGGCTGCGTATTTAACGCCAGAAGACATCAGTTTTTACATCATTTCTGTAGCTTAAGTCGTTTAGAAGTTATGGGCAGAATAAACAAAAAAAAACAACGGTAAAATCATCTTTATTGACTATCTATATCTATTCTTTATTGAATATTTTTCAACGAAGCATCAGATCGGGATGAATGTGGTATCGTTAGCTGCGTATTTAATGCCAGAAGACATCAGTACTTACATTATTTCGGTAGCTTAAGTCGTTTAGAAGTTATGGGCAGAATAACACAAAAAAAAACGGTAAAATCATCTTTATTGACTATCTTATCTTTTGTTTATTGAATATATTTTCAACGGAGCGTCAGATAGAGATGAATTTGATATCCTTGGCTGCGTATTTAACGCTAGAAAACATCAGTGTTTACATTATTTCTGTAGCTTAAGTCGTTTAGAAGTTATGGGCAGCATAAACCAAAAAAAACAACGGTAAAATCATCTTTATTGACTATCTATATCTATTCTTTATTGAATATCTTTTCAACGGAGCATCAGATCGGGATGAATCTGGTATCGTTGGCTACGTATTTAACGCCAAAAGACATCAGTATTTACATCATTTCTGTAGCTTAAGTCGTTTAGAAGTTATGGGCAGAATAACACAAAAAAAAAACAACGGTAAAATCAACTTTATTGACTATCTATATCTTTTCTTTATTTAATATCTTTTCAACGGAGCATTAGATCGGGATGAATGTAGAATCGTTGGCTGCGTATTTAACGCCAGAAGACATCAGTACTTACATCATTTCTGTAGCCTAAATCGTTTAGAAGTTATGTGCAGAATAAACCAAAAAAACAACGGTAAAATCATCTTTATTGACTATCTATATCTATTCCTTATTGAATATCTTTTCAACGGAGCATCAGATCGGGATGAATCTAGTATCGTTGGCTGCGTAATTAACGCCAGAAGACATCAGTTTTTACGTCATTTCTGTAGCTTAAGTCGTTTAGAAGATATGGGAAGAATAACACAAAAAAAAAAAACGGTGAAATCATCTTTATTGAATGTCTACATCTATTATTTATTGAATATATTTTCGACGGAGAATCTGATCAGGATGTATGTGAAATCATTGGCTGCGTATTTAACGCCAAAATACATCAGTACTTACATCATTTCTGTAGCTTAAGTCGTTTAGAAGTTATGGGCAGAATAACACAAAAAAACAACGGTAAAGTCATCTTTATTGACTATCTATATATATTTTTATTGAATATATTTTCAACGGAGCATCAGATCGAGATGAATTTGATATCCTTGGCTGCGTATTTAACGCCAGAAGACATCAGTACTTACATCATTTCTGTAGCTTAAGTCGTTTAGAAGTTATGGGCAGAATAACACAAAAAAAAAAAACAACGGTAAAATCATCTTTATTGACTATCTATATCTTTTCTTTATTTAATATCTTTTCAACGGAGCATTAGATCGGGATGAATGTAGAATCGTTGGCTGCGTATTTAACGCCAGAAGACATCAGTACTTACATCATTTCTGTAGCTTAAGTCGTTTAGAAGTTATTTTCAGAATAAACCAAAAAAACAACGGTAAAATCATCTTTATTGACTATCTATATCTATTCTTTATTGAATATTTTTCAACGGAGCATCAGATCGGGTTGACTGTGGTATCGTTGGCTGCGTATTTAATGCCAGAAGACATCAGTACTTACATTATTTCTATAGCTTAAGTCGTTTAGAAGTTATGGGAAGAATAACACACAAAAAAAAACGGTGAAATCATCTTTATTGAATGTCTACATCTATTATTTATTGAATATATTTTCGACGGAGAATCTGATCAGGATGTATGTGAAATCATTGGCTGCGTATTTAACGCCAAAATACATCAGTACTTACATCATTTCTGTAGCTTAAGTCGTTTAGAAGTTATGGGCAGAATAACACAAAAAAACAACGGTAAAGTCATCTTTATTGACTATCTATATATATTTTTTATTGAATATATTTTCAACGGAGCATCAGATCGAGATGAATTTGATATCCTTGGCTGCGTATTTAACGCCAGAAGACATCAGTACTTACATCATTTCTGTAGCTTAAGTCGTTTAGAAGTTATGGGCAGAATAACACAAAAAAACAAAAAAAAAAACAACGGTAAAATCATCTTTATTGACTATCTATATCTTTTCTTTATTTAATATCTTTTCAACGGAGCATTAGATCGGGATGAATGTAGAATCGTTGGCTGCGTATTTAACGCCAGAAGACATCAGTACTTACATCATTTCTGTAGCTTAAGTCGTTTAGAAGTTATTTTCAGAATAAACCAAAAAAAACAACGGTAAAATCATCTTTATTGACTATCTATATCTATTCTTTATTGAATATTTTTCAAAGGAGCATCAGATCGGGTTGACTGTGGTATCGTTGGCTGCGTATTTAATGCCAGAAGACATCAGTACTTACATTATTTCTATAGCTTAAGTCGTTTAGAAGTTATGGGAAGAATAACACAAAAAAAAAAACGGTGAAATCATCTTTATTGAATGTCTACATCTATTATTTATTGAATATATTTTCGACGGAGAATCTGATCAGGATGTATGTGAAATCATTGGCTGCGTATTTAACGCCAAAATACATCAGTACTTACATCATTTCTGTAGCTTAAGTCGTTTAGAAGTTATGGGCAGAATAACACAAAAAAACAACGGTAAAGTCATCTTTATTGACTATCTATATATATTTTTTATTGAATATATTTTCAACGGAGCATCAGATCGAGATGAATTTGATATCCTTGGCTGCGTATTTAACGCCAGAAGACATCAGTACTTACATCATTTCTGTAGCTTAAGTCGTTTAGAAGTTATGGGCAGAATAACACAAAAAAAAAACAACGGTAAAATCAACTTTATTGACTATCTATATCTTTTCTTTATTTAATATCTTTTCAACGGAGCATTAGATCGGGATGAATGTAGAATCGTTGGATGCGTATTTAACGCCAGAAGACATCAGTACTTACATCATTTCTGTAGCCTAAATCGTTTAGAAGTTATGTGCAGAATAAACCAAAAAAACAACGGTAAAATCATCTTTATTGACTATCTATATCTATTCCTTATTGAATATCTTTTCAACGGAGCATCAGATCGGGATGAATCTAGTATCGTTGGCTGCGTAATTAACGCCAGAAGACATCAGTTTTTACGTCATTTCTGTAGCTTAAGTCGTTTAGAAGATATGGGAAGAATAACACAAAAAAAAAAACGGTGAAATCATCTTTATTGAATGTCTACATCTATTATTTATTGAATATATTTTCGACGGAGAATCTGATCAGGATGTATGTGAAATCATTGGCTGCGTATTTAACGCCAAAATACATCAGTACTTACATCATTTCTGTAGCTTAAGTCGTTTAGAAGTTATGGGCAGAATAACACAAAAAAACAACGGTAAAGTCATCTTTATTGACTATCTATATATATTTTTTATTGAATATATTTTCAACGGAGCATCAGATCGAGATGAATTTGATATCCTTGGCTGCGTATTTAACGCCAGAAGACATCAGTACTTACATCATTTCTGTAGCTTAAGTCGTTTAGAAGTTATGGGCAGAATAACACAAAAAAAAAAAACAACGGTAAAATCATCTTTATTGACTATCTATATCTTTTCTTTATTTAATATCTTTTCAACGGAGCATTAGATCGGGATGAATGTAGAATCGTTGGCTGCGTATTTAACGCCAGAAGACATCAGTACTTACATCATTTCTGTAGCTTAAGTCGTTTAGAAGTTATTTTCAGAATAAACTAAAAAAAAACAACGGTAAAATTATCTTTATTGACTATCTATATCTATTCTTTATTGAATATTTTTCAACGGAGCATCAGATCGGGTTGACTGTGGTATCGTTGGCTGCGTATTTAATGCCAGAAGACATCAGTACTTACATTATTTCTATAGCTTAAGTCGTTTAGAAGTTATGGGCAGAATAACACAAAAAAAAAACGGTAAAATCATCTTTATTGACTATTTATATCTATTGTTTATTGAATATATTTTCAACGGAGCATCAGATCGAGATGAATTTGATATCCTTGGCTGCGTATTTAACGCCAGAAAACATCAGTACTTACATCATTTCTGTAGCTTAAGTCGTTTAGAAGTTATGGGCAGCATAAACAAAAAAAACAACGGTAAAATCATCTGTATTGACTATCTATTTCTATTCTTTATTGAATATCTTTTCAACGGAGCATCAGATCGGGATGAATGTGGTATCGCTGGCTGCGTATTTAACGCCAAAATACATCAGTACTTACATCATTTCTGTAGCTTAAGTCGTTTAGAAGTTATGTGCAGAATAAACCAAAAAACAACGGTAAAATCATCTTTATTGACTATCTATATCTATTCCTTACTGAATATCTTTTCAACGGAGCATCAGATCGGGATGAATGTGGTATCGTTGGCTGCGTATTTAACGCCAAAATACATCAGTACTTACACCATTTCTGTAGCTTAAGTCGTTTAGAAGTTATGGGCAGAATAACATAAAAAAACAACGGTAAAATCATTTTTATTGACTATCTATATCTTTTCTTTATTTAATATCTTTTCAACGGAGCATTAGATCGGGATGAATGTAGAATCGTTGGCTGTGTATTTAACGCCAGAAGACATCAGTACTTACATCATTTCTGTAGCCTAAATCGTTTAGAAGTTATGGGCAGAATAAACCAAAAAAACAACGGTAAAATCATCTTTATTGTCTATCTATATCTATTCCTTATTGAATATCTTTTCAACGGAGCATCAGATCGGGATGAATGTAGTATCGTTGGCTGCGTATTTAACGCCAGAAGACATCAGTACTCAGTCATTTCTGTAGCTTAAGTCGTTTAGAAGTTATGGGCAGAATAACACAAAAAAAAAACGGTAAAATCATCTTTATTGAATGTCTACATCTATTCTTTATTGAATATATTTTCAACGGAGAATCTGATCAGGATGTATGTGAAATCATTGGCTGCGTATTTAACGCCAAAATACATCAGTACTTACATCATTTCTGTAGCTTAAGTCGTTTAGAAGTTATGGGCAGAATAACACAAAAAAACAACGGTAAAGTTATCTTTATTGACTATCTATATATATTTTTTATTGAATATATTTTCAACGGAGCATCAGATCAAGATGAATTTGATATCCTTGGCTACGTACTTAACGCCAGAAGACATCAGTATTTACATCATTTCTGTAGCTTAAGTCGTTTAGAAGTTATGGGCAGCATAAACCAAAAAAACAACGGTAAAATCATCTTTATTGACTATCTATATCTATTCTTTATTGAATATCTTTTCAACGGAGCATCAGATCGGGATGAATGTGATATCGTTGGCTGCGTATTCAACGCCAAAAGACATCAGTACTTACATCATTTCTGTAGCTTAAGTCGTTTAGAAGTTATGGGCAGAAAAACACAAAAAAACAACGGTAAAATCAACTTTATTGACTATCTATATCTATTCTTTATTGAATATCTTTTCAACGGAGCATCAGATCAGGATGAATGTGGTATCGTTGGCTGCGTATTCAACGCCAAAAGACATCAGTACTTACATCATTTCTGTAGCTTAAGTCGTTTAGAAGTAATGGGCAGAATAACACAAAAAAAAAAACAACGGTAAAATCATCTTTATTGACTATCTATATCTTTTCTTTATTTAATACCTTTTCAACGGAGCATTAGATCGGGATGAATGTAGAATCGTTGGCTGCGTATTTAACGCGAGAAGACATCAGTACTTACATCATTTTTGTAGCTTTAGTCGTTTAGAAGTTATGGGCAGAATAAACCAAAAAAAACAACGGTAAAATCATCTTTATTGACTATCTATATCTATTCTTTATTGAATATCTTTTCAACGGAGCATCAGATCGGGATGAGTGTGGTATCGTTGGCTGCGTATTTAATGCCAGAAGACATGAGTACTTACATTATTTCTGTAGCTTAAGTCGTTTAGAAGTTATGGGCAGAATAACACAAAAAAAAAAACGGTAAAATCATCTTTATTGACTATCTATATCTATTGTTTATTGAATATATTTTCAACGGAGCATCAGATCGAGATGAATTTGATATCCTTGGCTGCGTATTTAACGCCAGAAGACATCAGTACTTACATCATTTCTGTAGCTTAAGTCGTTTAGAAGTTATGGGCAGAAAAACACAAAAAAACAACGGTAAAATCATATTTATTGACTATCTATATCTATTCTTTATTGAATATCTTTTCAACGGAGCATCAGATCGGGATGAATGTGATATCGTTGGCTGCGTATTCAACGCCAAAAGACATCAGTACTTACATCATTTCTGTAGCTTAAGTCGTTTAGAAGTTATGGGCAGAAAAACACAAAAAAACAACGGTAAAATCATCTTTATTGACTATCTATATCTATTCTTTATTGAATATCTTTTCAACGGAGCATCAGATCAGGATGAATGTGGTATCGTTGGCTGCGTATTCAACGCCAAAAGACATCAGTACTTACATCATTTCTGTAGCTTAAGTCGTTTAGAAGTTATGGGCAGAATAACACAAAAAAAAAAACAACGGTAAAATCATCTTTATTGACTATCTATATCTTTTCTTTATTTAATATCTTTTCAACGGAGCATTAGATCGGGATGAATGTAGAATCGTTGGCTGCGTATTTAACGCGAGAAGACATCAGTACTTACATCATTTTTGTAGCTTTAGTCGTTTAGAAGTTATGGGCAGAATAAACCAAAAAAAACAACGGTAAAATCATCTTTATTGACTATCTATATCTATTCTTTATTGAATATCTTTTCAACGGAGCATCAGATCGGGATGAGTGTGGTATTGTTGGCTGCGTATTTAATGCCAGAAGACATGAGTACTTACATTATTTCTGTAGCTTAAGTCGTTTAGAAGTTATGGGCAGAATAACACAAAAAAAAAAACGGTAAAATCATCTTTATTGACTATCTATATCTATTGTTTATTGAATATATTTTCAACGGAGCATCAGATCGAGATGAATTTGATATCCTTGGCTGCGTATTTAAGGCCAGAAGACATCAGTGCTTACAGCATTTCTGTAGCTTAAGTCGTTTAGAAGTTATGGGCAGAATAAACCAAAAAAAACAACGGTAAAATCATCTTTATTGACTATCTATATCTTTTTTTTATTTAATACCTTTTCAACGGAGCATTAGATCGGGATGAATATAGAATCGTTGGCTGCGTATTTAACGCCAGAAGACATCAGTACTTACATCATTTCTGTAGCTTAAGTCGTTTAGAAGTTATGGGCAGAATAAACCAAAAAAACAACGGTAAAATCATCTTTATTGACTATCTATATCTTTTTTTATTTAATACCTTTTCAACGGAGCATTAGATCGGGATGAATATAGAATCGTTGGCTGCGTATTTAACGCCAGAAGACATCAGTACTTACATCATTTCTGTAGCTTAAGTCGTTTAGAAGTTATGGGCAGAATAAACCAAAAAAAACAACGGTAAAATCATCTTTATTGACTATCTATATCTATTCTTTATTGAATATCTTTTCAACGGAGCATCAGATCGGGATGAGTGTGGTATCGTTGGCTGCGTATTTAATGCCAGAAGACAAGAGTACTTACATTATTTCTGTAGCTTAAGTCGTTTAGAAGTTATGGGCAGAATAACACAAAAAAAAAAAAACGGTAAAATCATCTTTATTGACTATCTATATCTATTGTTTATTGAATATATTTTCAACGGAGCATCAGATCGAGATGAATTTGATATCCTTGGCTGCGTATTTAACGCCAGAAGACATCAGTACTTACATCATTTCTGTAGCTTAAGTCGTTTAGAAGTTATGGGCAGCATAAACCAAAAAAACAACGGTAAAATCATCTTTATTGACTATCTATATCTATTCTTTATTGAATATCTTTTCAACGGAGCATCAGATCGAGATGAATGTGGTATCGTTGGCTGCGTATTCAACGCCAAAAGACATCAGTACTTTCATTATTTCTGTAGCTTAAGTCGTTTAGAAGTTATGGGCAGAAAAACACAAAAAAACAACGGTAAAATCATCTTTATTGACTATCTATATCTTTTCTTTATTTAATATCTTTTCAACGGAGCATTAGATCGGGATGAATGTAGAATCGTTGGCTGCGTATTTAACGCGGGAAGACATCAGTACTTACATCATTTTTGTAGCTTTAGTCGTTTAGAAGTTATGGGCAGAATAAACCAAAAAAAACAACGGTAAAATCATCTTTATTGACTATCTATATCTATTCTTTATTGAATATCTTTTCAACGGAGCATCAGATCGGGATGAGTGTGGTATCGTTGGCTGCGTATTTAATGCCAGAAGACATGAGTACTTACATTATTTCTGTAGCTTAAGTCGTTTAGAAGTTATGGGCAGAATAACACAAAAAAAAAAAACGGTAAAATCATCTTTATTGACTATCTATATCTATTGTTTATTGAATATATTTTCAACGGAGCATCAGATCGAGATGAATTTGATATCCTTGGCTGCGTATTTAACGCCAGAAGACATCAGTACTTACATCATTTCTGTAGCTTAAGTCGTTTAGAAGTTATGGGCAGAAAAACACAAAAAAACAACGGTAAAATCATATTTATTGACTATCTATATCTATTCTTTATTGAATATCTTTTCAACGGAGCATCAGATCGGGATGAATGTGATATCGTTGGCTGCGTATTCAACGCCAAAAGACATCAGTACTTACATCATTTCTGTAGCTTAAGTCGTTTAGAAGTTATGGGCAGAAAAACACAAAAAAACAACGGTAAAATCATCTTTATTGACTATCTATATCTATTCTTTATTGAATATCTTTTCAACGGAGCATCAGATCAGGATGAATGTGGTATCGTTGGCTGCGTATTCAACGCCAAAAGACATCAGTACTTACATCATTTCTGTAGCTTAAGTCGTTTAGAAGTTATGGGCAGAATAACACAAAAAAAAAACAACGGTAAAATCATCTTTATTGACTATCTATATCTTTTCTTTATTTAATATCTTTTCAACGGAGCATTAGATCGGGATGAATGTAGAATCGTTGGCTGCGTATTTAACGCGAGAAGACATCAGTACTTACATCATTTTTGTAGCTTTAGTCGTTTAGAAGTTATGGGCAGAATAAACCAAAAAAAACAACGGTAAAATCATCTTTATTGACTATCTATATCTATTCTTTATTGAATATCTTTTCAACGGAGCATCAGATCGGGATGAGTGTGGTATCGTTGGCTGCGTATTTAATGCCAGAAGACATGAGTACTTACATTATTTCTGTAGCTTAAGTCGTTTAGAAGTTATGGGCAGAATAACAAAAAAAAAAAAACGGTAAAATCATCTTTATTGACTATCTATATCTATTGTTTATTGAATATATTTTCAACGGAGCATCAGATCGAGATGAATTTGATATCCTTGGCTGCGTATTTAAGGCCAGAAGACATCAGTACTTACATCATTTCTGTAGCTTAAGTCGTTTAGAAGTTATGGGCAGAATAAACCAAAAAAAACAACGGTAAAATCATCTTTATTGACTATCTATATCTTTTTTTATTTAATACCTTTTCAACGGAGCATTAGATCGGGATGAATATAGAATCGTTGGCTGCGTATTTAACGCCAGAAGACATCAGTACTTACATCATTTCTGTAGCTTAAGTCGTTTAGAAGTTATGGGCAGAATAAACCAAAAAAAACAACGGTAAAATCATCTTTATTGACTATCTATATCTTTTTTTTATTTAATACCTTTTCAACGGAGCATTAGATCGGGATGAATATAGAATCGTTGGCTGCGTATTTAACGCCAGAAGACATCAGTACTTACATCATTTCTGTAGCTTAAGTCGTTTAGAAGTTATGGGCAGAATAAACCAAAAAAAACAACGGTAAAATCATCTTTATTGACTATCTATATCTATTCTTTATTGAATATCTTTTCAACGGAGCATCAGATCGGGATGAGTGTGGTATCGTTGGCTGCGTATTTAATGCCAGAAGACAAGAGTACTTACATTATTTCTGTAGCTTAAGTCGTTTAGAAGTTATGGGCAGAATAACACAAAAAAAAAAACGGTAAAATCATCTTTATTGACTATCTATATCTATTGTTTATTGAATATATTTTCAACGGAGCATCAGATCGAGATGAATTTGATATCCTTGGCTGCGTATTTAACGCCAGAAGACATCAGTACTTACATCATTTCTGTAGCTTAAGTCGTTTAGAAGTTATGGGCAGCATAAACCAAAAAAACAACGGTAAAATCATCTTTATTGACTATCTATATCTATTCTTTATTGAATATCTTTTCAACGGAGCATCAGATCGAGATGAATGTGGTATCGTTGGCTGCGTATTCAACGCCAAAAGACATCAGTACTTTCATTATTTCTGTAGCTTAAGTCGTTTAGAAGTTATGGGCAGAAAAACACAAAAAAACAACGGTAAAATCATCTTTATTGACTATCTATATCTTTTCTTTATTTAATATCTTTTCAACGGAGCATTAGATCGGGATGAATGTAGAATCGTTGGCTGCGTATTTAACGCGAGAAGACATCAGTACTTACATCATTTTTGTAGCTTTAGTCGTTTAGAAGTTATGGGCAGAATAAACCAAAAAAAAACAACGGTAAAATCATCTTTATTGACTATCTATATCTATTCTTTATTGAATATCTTTTCAGCGGAGCATCAGATCGGGATGAGTGTGGTATCGTTGGCTGCGTATTTAATGCCAGAAGACATGAGTACTTACATTATTTCTGTAGCTTAAGTCGTTTAGAAGTTATGGGCAGAATAACACAAAAAAAAAAAACGGTAAAATCATCTTTATTGACTATCTATATCTATTGTTTATTGAATATATTTTCAACGGAGCATCATATCGAGATGAATTTGATATCCTTGGCTGCGTATTTAAGGCCAGAAGACATCAGTACTTACATCATTTCTGTAGCTTAAGTCGTTTAGAAGTTATGGGCAGAATAAACCAAAAAAAACAACGGTAAAATCATCTTTATTGACTATCTATATCTTTTTTTTATTTAATACCTTTTCAACGGAGCATTAGATCGGGATGAATATAGAATCGTTGGCTGCGTATTTAACGCCAGAAGACATCAGTACTTACATCATTTCTGTAGCTTAAGTCGTTTAGAAGTTATGGGCAGAATAAACCAAAAAAAACAACGGTAAAATCATCTTTATTGACTATCTATATCTTTTTTTATTTAATACCTTTTCAACGGAGCATTAGATCGGGATGAATATAGAATCGTTGGCTGCGTATTTAACGCCAGAAGACATCAGTACTTACATCATTTCTGTAGCTTAAGTCGTTTAGAAGTTATGGGCAGAATAAACCAAAAAAAACAACGGTAAAATCATCTTTATTGACTATCTATATCTATTCTTTATTGAATATCTTTTCAACGGAGCATCAGATCGGGATGAGTGTGGTATCGTTGGCTGCGTATTTAATGCCAGAAGACAAGAGTACTTACATTATTTCTGTAGCTTAAGTCGTTTAGAAGTTATGGGCAGAATAACACAAAAAAAAAAAACGGTAAAATCATCTTTATTGACTATCTATATCTATTGTTTATTGAATATATTTTCAACGGAGCATCAGATCGAGATGAATTTGATATCCTTGGCTGCGTATTTAACGCCAGAAGACATCAGTACTTACATCATTTCTGTAGCTTAAGTCGTTTAGAAGTTATGGGCAGCATAAACCAAAAAAACAACGGTAAAATCATCTTTATTGACTATCTATATCTATTCTTTATTGAATATCTTTTCAACGGAGCATCAGATCGAGATGAATGTGGTATCGTTGGCTGCGTATTCAACGCCAAAAGACATCAGTACTTTCATTATTTCTGTAGCTTAAGTCGTTTAGAAGTTATGGGCAGAAAAACACAAAAAAACAACGGTAAAATCATCTTTATTGACTATCTATATCTTTTCTTTATTTAATATCTTTTCAACGGAGCATTAGATCGGGATGAATGTAGAATCGTTGGCTGCGTATTTAACGCGAGAAGACATCAGTACTTACATCATTTTTGTAGCTTTAGTCGTTTAGAAGTTATGGGCAGAATAAACCAAAAAAAACAACGGTAAAATCATCTTTATTGACTATCTATATCTATTCTTTATTGAATATCTTTTCAGCGGAGCATCAGATCGGGATGAGTGTGGTATCGTTGGCTGCGTATTTAATGCCAGAAGACATGAGTACTTACATTATTTCTGTAGCTTAAGTCGTTTAGAAGTTATGGGCAGAATAACAAAAAAAAAAAACGGTAAAATCATCTTTATTGACTATCTATATCTATTGTTTATTGAATATATTTTCAACGGAGCATCATATCGAGATGAATTTGATATCCTTGGCTGCGTATTTAAGGCCAGAAGACATCAGTACTTACATCATTTCTGTAGCTTAAGTCGTTTAGAAGTTATGGGCAGAATAAACCAAAAAAAACAACGGTAAAATCATCTTTATTGACTATCTATATCTTTTTTTTATTTAATACCTTTTCAACGGAGCATTAGATCGGGATGAATATAGAATCGTTGGCTGCGTATTTAACGCCAGAAGACATCAGTACTTACATCATTTCTGTAGCTTAAGTCGTTTAGAAGTTATGGGCAGAATAAACCAAAAAAAACAACGGTAAAATCATCTTTATTGACTATCTATATCTTTTTTTTATTTAATACCTTTTCAACGGAGCATTAGATCGGGATGAATATAGAATCGTTGGCTGCGTATTTAACGCCAGAAGACATCAGTACTTACATCATTTCTGTAGCTTAAGTCGTTTAGAAGTTATGGGCAGAATAAACCAAAAAAAACAACGGTAAAATCATCTTTATTGACTATCTATATCTATTCTTTATTGAATATCTTTTCAACGGAGCATCAGATCGGGATGAGTGTGGTATCGTTGGCTGCGTATTTAATGCCAGAAGACAAGAGTTTTTACATTATTTCTGTAGCTTAAGTCGTTTAGAAGTTATGGGCAGAATAACACAAAAAAAAAAACGGTAAAATCATCTTTATTGACTATCTATATCTATTGTTTATTGAATATATTTTCAACGGAGCATCAGATCGAGATGAATTTGATATCCTTGGCTGCGTATTTAACGCCAGAAGACATCAGTACTTACATCATTTCTGTAGCTTAAGTCGTTTAGAAGTTATGGGCAGCATAAACCAAAAAAACAACGGTAAAATCATCTTTATTGACTATCTATATCTATTCTTTATTGAATATCTTTTCAACGGAGCATCAGATCGGGATGAATGTGGTATCGTTGGCTGCGTATTCAACGCCAAAAGACATCAGTACTTTCATTATTTCTGTAGCTTAAGTCGTTTAGAAGTTATGGGCAGAAAAACACAAAAAAACAACGGTAAAATCATCTTTATTGACTATCTATATCTATTCTTTATTGCATATCTTTTCAACGGAGCATCAGATCAGGATGAATGTGGTATCGTTGGCTGCGTATTCAACGCCAAAAGACATCAGTACTTACATCATTTCTGTAGCTTAAGTCGTTTAGAAGTTATGGGCAGAAAAACACAAAAAAACAACGGTAAAATCATCTTTATTGACTATCTATATCTATTCTTTATTGAATATCTTTTCAACGGAGCATCAGATCAGGATGAATGTGGTATCGTTGGCTGCGTATTCAACGCCAAAAGACATCAGTACTTACATCATTTCTGTAGCTTAAGTCGTTTAGAAGTTATGGGCAGAATAACACAAAAAAAAAACAACGGTAAAATCATCTTTATTGACTATCTATATCTTTTCTTTATTTAATATCTTTTCAACGGAGCATTAGATCGGGATGAATGTAGAATCGTTGGCTGCGTATTTAACGCGAGAAGACATCAGTACTTACATCATTTTTGTAGCTTTAGTCGTTTAGAAGTTATGGGCAGAATAAACCAAAAAAAAACAACGGTAAAATCATCTTTATTGACTATCTATATCTATTCTTTATTGAATATATTTTCAACGGAGCATCAGATCGGGATGAGTGTGGTATCGTTGGCTGCGTATTTAATGCCAGAAGACATGAGTACTTACATTATTTCTGTAGCTTAAGTCGTTTAGAAGTTATGGGCAGAATAACACAAAAAAAAAAACGGTAAAATCATCTTTATTGACTATCTATATCTATTGTTTATTGAATATATTTTCAACGGAGCATCAGATCGAGATGAATTTGATATCCTTGGCTGCGTATTTAACGCCAGAAGACATCAGTACTTACATCATTTCTGTAGCTTAAGTCGTTTAGAAGTTATGGGCAGAAAAACACAAAATAACAACGGTAAAATCATCTTTATTGACTATCTATATCTATTCTTTATTGAATATCTTTTCAACGGAGCATCAGATCGGGATGAATGTGATATCGTTGGCTGCGTATTCAACGCCAAAAGACATCAGTACTTACATCATTTCTGTAGCTTAAGTCGTTTAGAAGTTATGGGCAGAAAAACACAAAAAAACAACGGTAAAATCATCTTTATTGACTATCTATATCTATTCTTTATTGAATATCTTTTCAACGGAGCATCAGATCAGGATGAATGTGGTATCGTTGGCTGCGTATTCAACGCCAAAAGACATCAGTACTTACATCATTTCTGTAGCTTAAGTCGTTTAGAAGTTATGGGCAGAATAACACAAAAAAAAAAAACAACGGTAAAATCATCTTTATTGACTATCTATATCTTTTCTTTATTTAATATCTTTTCAACGGAGCATTAGATCGGGATGAATGTAGAATCGTTGGCTGCGTATCTAACGCGAGAAGACATCAGTACTTACATCATTTTTGTAGCTTTAGTCGTTTAGAAGTTATGGGCAGAATAAACCAAAAAAAACAACGGTAAAATCATCTTTATTGACTATCTATATCTATTCTTTATTGAATATCTTTTCAACGGAGCATCAGATCGGGATGAGTGTGGTATCGTTGGCTGCGTATTTAATGCCAGAAGACATGAGTACTTACATTACACTAGTTTACACTCAAAATGCTCCAAGCCTGTTGATGTGAAATTCTGGTAGAATTGAACCCCCAGATCACGAAAATAGCTTTAATTTTTTTTTCTATGGACACGTTTTTTTTTAAAGATTTTTTAAAATTTTACCCAAAAAAAATTTTCACAGTTTACGTTTATTATTTCATAGCTCGAGTTGTAGCCAACCAATTTACCTGTCGAATGTTTTATTTTACAGGTAATGAACTAACCTTTCGATTTTAAAACACTTTATGTATATTGGATAAGTACTTTGTGTGCTACAGCTCGATAAACTTGAAAAAAGTGGAAATTTCAATCCGTTAACTCAAATGTTAACGTGCTGCTAGCATCATAAAAACTCGGAAAAAATCCGTTGGAAAATCAAAACGTGTTTTTTTACAAAGATGATCGCCCAAAGTATCAAACAGGCCTACAACTCCAGAAATCCGTTGAAGAATAGATTTATCGTGGATTTTCAAAGTTAAGAAAATTGAGAAATTTTTTCAAATTTTTGGGCGGATGCCTACTAGATTAAATGTACAGTGTTGGACAACGCCTTAAGATGGCCTGTTAACTTTGCTAGATGTGATGAACTGTCGGATTTAGCTATAAAAAAATAGCTAAGTTTTGTTAAATAACACCAGTTTACAAAATGAAAAAAAAAAAAATGCTCCAAGCCTGTTGATGTGAAATTCTGGTAGAGTTGAACCCCCAGATCACGAAAATGGCTTTAATTTTTTTTTCTATGGACACGTTTTTTTTTTAAAGATTTTTTAAAGTTTTACCCAAAAAAAATTTGCTCAGTTTACGTTTATTATTTCATAGCTCGAGTTGTAGCCAACCAATTTACCTGTCGAATGTTTTATTTTACAGGTAATGAACAAACCTTTCGATTTTAAAACACTTTATGTATATTGGATAAGTACTTTGTGTGCTACAGCTCGATAAACTTGAAAAAAGTGGAAATTTCAATCCGTTAACTCAAATGTTAACGTGCTGCTAGCATCATAAAAACTCGGAAAAAATCCGTTGGAAAATCAAAACGTGTTTTTTTACAAAGATGATCGCCCAAAGTATCAAACAGGCCTAACACTCCAGAAATCCGTTGAAGAATAGATTTATCGTGGATTTTCAAAGTTAAGAAAATTGAGAAATTTTTTCAAATTTTTGGGCGGATGCCTACTAGATTAAATGTAAAGTGTTGGACAACGCCTTTAGATGGCCTGTTAACTTTGCTAGATGTGATGAACTGTCGGATTTAGCTATAAAAAAATAGCTAAGTTTTGTTAAATAATCAAAAAATTACAAAATTATGTTGAAGTAAGATAAAAATTAAATTATCGCCTTTATATACATACAGCTATTGTGAACTAATTAGAAAGATGACTATGGTGGTGGTCTTTGTATCGATAAGAAGCCAAAAAATAGAGTTAGTAGGCCAAAATTATGCCTATTATATTCTAGAAATATTAATCTTCAGTAAATAATAAGGATCTAATCAATATCCTGCTGTGCTCCGTAAAAAAAAATTATTGTAATAGAAAGATATCAGAGTTATTTCAAAATTTGTTGTTTTCTTAATTATTTAGCAACAAAGTTGGGATACTTTTATTTAATTTACCATTTATGATTGGTATTATTCAATTTTTGTTGCATAATAATTACCAAAAATTGATAGGAGTAAGTCAAAAATGTTTGCTACATATGAATTCTATTAGAAGGTATAAAATGCTCAAATTACATATTTTTATGCCTTAGACCTAACCATTGAAACTCGTTCATAAAAAGTTCACTTGCAAAACTGTTCCCACCCCGTTCCTGCAAGAAAACGTACTACGTTGAAAATTAATTCTAAAAAATTTTCTGTTAAAATTTAAATTTATTATAAGTCGGCTTTGAAATATTCAAATGTATTTATAAAACTCAATTCTGGTTTGAGCTCGATCGAAGGGTCGAACTCATTTAGTATATAATAATTTTTGATTAATTTTGCAAATATATTTCGCTTCTCTTAAATTATTGGTGAAGGACTCGCGTTCTTTGCCTCCCTCTTGTCCATAGGTCTCCTGGATGCCTTCTCTTCAGCCTTCGTCTGGTCATCGGGTTAGCCAATGAAACCGCTAGGTGGTTGGTGTGGCCCTGAAGCCGTTTGTTGTAACGACTTGAATGACGATTTATCTGCTCCCTCACTGTGGGAATGTGGAGGGCGTTTGCGATGTCAACATTCCTTGCATACCAGGGGGCATTTGTGATCGTGCGCAGCGCTTGCTGTTGGACCCTTTGCACTCTCATAATGTTGGAGTAAAACGCCGTATCCCATATTTGGATTGTAAGGAATCGTTAGGATCCCTTACAATAAGCCAAAGGGAACGCAGGATAGACAGAAGAGAGAACAGTATAAGAGAAAGCAGTAGAAGAGATGGAGTGAGAGCGGAGAAAGGGAGAGAAAGCTTTCAGCAGAGCGGATAGTCAGCGCATAGCGGGACACGGATGCGCTGAGCAAGGAGTTTTGGCGGGAGAGCGGGCCGCTGAATTGGCAGCAGCAGCGCTGCAGAGGATCGGCTGAGCAAGGAGTTTTGGCGGGAGAGCGGGCTGCTGAATAGCAGCGCTGCAGGGGGTATAAAAGAGCGAGGCAGGAGTCAGTTGGGGAATCAGTTGGAGAGTCAGTCGGACAGTTAAGTGTGGAGTTAAGTCGTCGGTGAACAGTGACCAGTGCTAGTGCTAGTGAAAGCGACTCCTTGGGAAACGAGCCAAGGATCAGTGCAGGGGACGGCAGAGCAGAGCAGTTTTACCAGCAGCAGTAACGCAGTAAGTCTTTGGGAGGATTCCCTTTGACCAAACGAGTCCAGTTCACAACTTTCTTCCATCTCGTACTTTGTAAGTGCCCAGGCGGACGGTGAGTTTGCCAGCGCGTCAGCTTAGCGGGAGCATCTGGAGCGTGCAGCACCAGAGTATCTAGCGGAGCGAAGCTTAGCGAGAGTATCCGAGTGCGGGTAGCACCGGAGTATCAAGCGGAGCGTAAGCGCGGCGTGATCACCCAGACGGCGTTGGCCGGCGAGTCGGGCGTGAACTAATTGTTAGAGGTAGGGCGTCTTGTGCCCCGCTTAAGACAGGTGTGGTAGAAAAGAGGTGCAACTCCCAGTTCAAATATATATTATATTACTTAATTCTAAACCCCGAAGTTCTTATTTTGGCACAGTGCCCAACAAATATAAATTTGTTGCAGCGAATCCTGGACGAGACTGAGCTATCCCGCCCCGATCGTTACAACTGGCGCCCGAGCTAGGGTCGCTGTGCCTATAAGAATTACCTGAGTTATAGATATATTTAAGAATAAAGAAATTTTGTTTTTATTCACGATGGTGAGTACCAGCTGGATATACAAATTAAACAGGGAAGAATTACTGGCGTATAGCCAGGAGTTCGGCCTTGAATTGGCAGGGAACGTAGACGAGTTACGCAGAGGGTTCGTTACGTGGGCACGAGAACAGCTCGTGGACCCAGCGCACATAATCAGATTTACAGAATTAGCGGAGCGTCACGCGGGAGCGTCACCAGTTAAGGCGTCTACGAGCAGTGGGCAACAGGAAAGACCCGCTGCTTCTAAGCCTCAGGTGATGATTTCACAGGGAGACATTCTAAATGCCAGTTTCAAGGAACAGGTACAGATAGATATCCCAGCGTACAGCCAAAAACAGGATATTATAGCCAGGCCACAAGCACCTGACTATTCTAGAATAGCGGCTAGGGTAAAGGAATGGAGTTTTCGGTTCGATGGGGCAGCGAAACCGCTAGAGTTTTTAGAGCAGGTGGAGTGGTCAGCGGAGACGTACGGTCTCGAGCTAGACCTGCTTCCTAGGGCGATGCCCGAACTGCTTCAGGGAATAGCCTTGAAATGGTACGTGGTAAACAACCAACATTGGACGACATGGGCAGCGTTCACGACCAGTTTTCAGGCCTATTTTCTACCAAGGGGCTACTTCAATCACCTTCGGGAGGAGGTGATACAGCGCAAGCAGCGACTGGGAGAACCCTTTAAGGAATTCATGGTGGAGATGCAGTGCCTGATGAGACCGTTGAAAATGTCAACAGAGGCGCAACTGGAGAGGATATACGATAACAGCGTTCCAGATCTCCGAGCGTTCGCCAGGCCATCCCAATTCTCCACTTTGCAGGGATTAATGGGTCTAGCGGATGAGCTAGAGGAGTTAGACCGCGATAGGGAGCGATTACGGGCCAGTTCGGTCCACGCCCGACTTCAGTCCCCAGTGAACCCCCATCGCAATGACCCTCCGAGGACTACAAGGCCACAGCCTCGGCACACAAATCCATTCACCCGGCCGCAGGAGACACAACAGTGGAGACAGGCAAACAATGGGCCCCCACAAAGGATACCGGACCCCTCCAATGCATGTGGAAATTGCGGACAAGCGGGACGCAAAACAATGAACTGTTGTGGGGCTATGGGAAACGGACCCCGACTCTCGCCACCCGGAGCACGGCAGGAGTCGTCAAACTCGGCTCCCCAATAAATCAAAAGGGTTTTCGGGATGAGGGCTCATATTTGTCGGCCACTGTTATAATAGGAGGTAAATCCTATAAGGCAGTGATCGACACAGGAGCCACCAGCAGTTTTGTCAGTGAAACGTTAGCAGCGAGCTTGGGTGCTGGGGGAAAACTGACACCTACATGGAGACCCGTGAGATTCGCGGATGGGCGAGCGGGCGAAATAAACCACCAGCTCAAGGTGACACTCGAGTTTGGGAGCCGACAGATCACAACAGTACTGTTCGTAATGCCAGGGATCATCGATGATCTAGTCCTGGGCTACAACATATTGAAGGATCTGGAGGCAGAATTAAGTTGCGCAGGACAAAGAATTCGGTTTAGGGCGAATAGGCCCACGAAAAGCAAGAGAAGTAGTCAGGAATCGCAAAGCGAAGAACCAAGCAGGAACAAGGAACAGGACAGTAACAAAGCCCCAGAGGAACGGTTAAAAATGGCAGCGGAAACGCCATTAACTGACCAATGCATGGACACGTTTCTAAGAAGGGAATTAGAAATGTTCGAGGAAATCAAAGGGGTATCGAACATTGCTGAGCACAAGATAGTGATGAAGGATGCACGACCCTTGAAACAAAGATATTTCCCAAGGAATCCAGCGATGAGAGCCACCATTGACAATGAGATTGATGAGCTACTAAAACAAGGCTGTATAGAGCCTTCGAGTAGCCCTCATAGTGCCCCAATCGTCATGGTGCAGAAGAAGACAGGCAAATGGAGGTTATGCGTGGATTTCAGGCAGTTGAATGCCAAATCTATCCCAGACGCATACCCCTTGCCGAGGATTCACCACATCCTGGATCAGTTAAAACAGGCCAAATACATCAGTAGTTTGGACTTAAAAAATGGATACTGGCAGATACCCATGGAGGAGTCAAGTAAACCATTAACGGCGTTTACAGTCCCGGGACGGGGTCTGTATCAGTGGAAAGTCATGCCTTTCGGGTTGCATTCAGCACCGGCAACGTTTCAGCGAGCACTGGACAGCGTTATCGGGCCAGATATGGAACCACATGCCTTCGCATATTTGGATGACATCATCGTCATCGGCCGCACGCTGGAAGAGCACAAGAGAAACCTCCAAGAGGTGTTCCGACGGCTAAGAAAAGCAAATTTGAAAATCAACGTAGATAAGTGCGAGTTCTTCAAAAAGGAGCTGAAATACCTCGGGCATCTCGTGACGGATCAAGGGATCCGTACGGATCCTGATAAGGTGGCAGCCATCGGAGAACTAGCACCGCCAGCGGATGCCAAAGGTTTGCGCAGGTTTATAGGAGTTGCATCGTGGTACCGGCGTTTCGTTCCGGACTTTGCAACTAAAATCAACCCGCTGACAGGATTGTTAAAGAAGGGCGTTAAATGGCATTGGGAGAAAGAACAGCAACAGGCATTTGAGGTCATAAAGGAGAGCCTGATCGCAGCACCGGTATTGACTTGTCCGGATTTTGACAAGAAATTTGTGCTTCAAACGGATGCCAGTAATGTGGGGATAGGAGCGGTCCTAACCCAACACCAGGATAACCAGGAGAAGGTTATATCGTACGCTAGTCGGACATTAAACGGGGCAGAACAGAACTATTCGGCGACGGAAAAGGAGTGCCTGGCCATTGTGTGGGCAATTCAACAATTTAGACCATACTTGGAGGGATATCATTTCCAAGTAGTTACAGACCATATGGCGTTGAAATGGCTCAACTCCATCAAGAGCCCGACTGGACGGATTGCGAGATGGGCATTGGAGTTGCAACAATATGAGTTTGACATTATATATCGGCGTGGAAAGCTAAATACGGTGGCGGACGCCCTTTCACGGCAACCGTTGGAACCGGAAGCCTGCCTCATGATTGGCAGCGGAGAGCACTTCAGCTTGGAGGAGTATAAAACCTGTGCATGGACCCAGGAAAAGCTGAAGGAAATGAAGGCTCATCCACAAAAGTTCCCGGATTATATATGGGAAGCGGGAGGTCTGTACCGAAACATCCCGCACAGAGCTGGACATGAAGACGTGGCCGCATGGAAATTATGCGTGCCGTCCGGGCTCAAGGAAAGGATCTTGAGGGAGAATCATGATGCACCGACAGCAGGACACACAGGAAGCCGGAAAACCATCGCCAAGATTGCGTCAAGATATTTCTGGCCAGGGATGCAGCGAGACGTACGATCATACGTGCGTAAGTGTGAGACGTGTCAACGTTTCAAGGCCAGCCAGCTACAGGCAGCGGGAAAGATGCTAACACAAATCCCGGAGGAGCCATGGTCCACAGTTTGTGCGGATTTTGTGGGACCACTTCCAAGATCCATACACGGGAATACGATGCTGCTGGTGTTCATTGACAGGTTTTCAAAGTGGACTGAGATGGTGCCATTAAGGAAGGCCACGACGGATACCCTAAAGAAAGCGTTCAGGGAGAGAATCCTAGCGCGATTCGGGGTACCTAAAGTCCTCATTACAGACAATGGGACACAATTTACAAGCAGAGCGTTTAAAAATTTCCTGGAGGACATGGGAGTACGTCACCAGTTCACGGCCCCGTATACGCCCCAGGAAAATCCAACGGAGAGAGCCAATAGAACGGTGAAGACGATGATTGCCCAGTATGCGGAAGGAAATCAAAGGAAATGGGATGACTTGCTGCCAGAGATAACACTGGCAGTAAATTCAAGCACGCAGGAATCCACCGGATATTCCCCAGCATTCCTTACCCAGGGAAGAGAACCAAGACTCCCGAAAGCCGTGTATGACGAGGCTATAATGGGAACTGGAAGACCGCAGCAGGATCCAACGGAGCTCGCGAAGGACCTGAAAGAAGTCTTCGAGATCGTGCGAAGAAACTTAGAAATGGCGGCTCAGGACCAAGCCAGATACTACAATTTGCGTAGAAGACACTGGACACCAGTAGTTGGACAAGTGGTGTGGGCCAAGGAACACCACTTGTCAAACGCAGTGGAAGGATTTGCTGCGAAGCTAGCGCCAAGATTCGGAGGACCATTCCGAATCATGGATTTCGTATCGCCAGTAATTGTCAAATTAAAGGACATTAAGACTGGACAGGAGCGGCGAGCCCACATTAGTACCCTGAAGCCGGAAGGGGACGCGAAAGAACAACCAAATGTGGAGGATCCAATGGATAGGGATCAACAGCCGGGACAGAGGAGGGTAAACGACGACACGGGAACAGCAAACCGTGAGAAAATGAAAAGACAATAGGAAAAAACTACAAAGTAAACAAAAATAATACATATATAGATATATATATATAGATAATAGTTAATATGAGGAACTTTAAAAAAAAAAAAAAAAAAAAAAAATAATAATAATAAGTAAGAATTTAAATAGGTAGCTGAAAACGCATATCCGGCAATAGCGGATACACGTACAAGAGAAAATGCGCAACACTGAGGCAGGAGAGAGTGAGAAAACGGATAAATTTGGAAAGCTTCGGCGAGGATCCGTTAGTTTGAGGCACGGCAAAACAGCGGCTCAGGGCCGCCGAGTGTGCGCAGTCAAGATCAGTAAGAATCTAGCAGAGCAGTAACGCAGTAAGTAGGGATTGGGGCAGAGGGGAAAAGAAAAAGACAATGTTGTAAGTGTTAGGTTATTTTACTTATTTTATTTTCGTTTTCTCTTCTTTTGTGGGATAACGCAGGAAAAGCAGAAATATGAGCAGCAGCGACGGACAAGGTGAGGTCAGATGCGGCGAGGAGACGGTGAGGGGCGAGAAGCCCAAGTCCCCAAGCGGGAGGCCTGCCAGGGGCGGAGAGCCCGGCGGTAGAAGGGGCGAGAAGCCCAATAGGTCGCGGCGAGGCGGAAAGACCACGCGCGAGGGCGAGAAGCCCAGTGAGGGTGAGGGCGAGAAGCCCAGGGGGCACGCGGGCGAGGAGCCCATGGAGGCGACAGGCGACACGCCGGAGGTGCCGCAATATAGGCGGCAGGCCAGGCCGCCGACGCCACCACGGCCTTCGGCTACGCAGAAGCCGAGGGAGGAGGAAGTGGTGGTGATAAGCGATGACGAGGACCAGGCCGAAGAGGAGGAGGAGGACGAGGGATACACGGTGGAGGCAACCCAGGATCGGAAGTACAAGAGTGGTGGCCAAAGCTGCGAGGGCGGCGGCAGCCGAGAGAGCTGCGGCAGCAGAGGCGGCAGCAGCCGAGGCGGCAGCAGCAGAGGCGGCAGCAGCAGAGGCGGCAGCAGCAGAGGCGGCAGCAGCAGAGGCGGCAGCAGCAGAGGCGGCAGCAGCAGAGGCGGCAGCAGCAGAGGCGGCAGCAGCAGAGGCGGCAGCAGCAGAGGCGGCAGTAGCAGAGGCGGCAGCGAAGGCTCCGTATGAGCGGCAGGACCAGGTCGAGGAGGAGCTGCGGATGCTGGTGGAGGAGGATCTGGAGGCGTGGGTGTCGCAGCTAGAGCTGGACTGGGACGTGGAGCAGCCGCAGCAACAGCAGACCCCACAGCCGCAGCTAGGTCAGCAACAGCAGACCCCACAGCCGCAGCTAGGTCAGCAACAGCAGACCCCACAGCCGCAGCTAGGTCAGCAACGGCTCCCGAGACAGCAGCCTCCACCTCACCAGCAGCAGCAACAACAACAGCAGTATCTGCAGCATCCGCAGCAACGTCCTCAGTGGCCGATGGACCAGCAGTGCGCGCCTCGGTGGGGGCCGGAACAACATCCTCGGGACCCCAGGGGGTATCGGCAGCAGGCGGAGCCGCACCCCCCGAACGAGCAGCAGTCCCCGGGTGACCCATGGACCTATGGCCGTCACCCGGTCATGGGGTCATGGGCCCAACAAGTCGAGGAGGCGGAGAGAGAAGAGCGGCCAGGCGGGACGCAGCGAGCGGGCTGGCAGCTGGAGTGGCGGCGGGTCGAGCAGCGAAATTGGCCGCCCGAGGTGCGGCGATCGGTGAGGAGGCGGCAGGAGACGTACGGAGTCGGGAGACGGGCAGCTATCGTGCTGAACCTGCCCGAGGGGAGGTTCCGCATCCGGCTGGGCAGAGGAGGCGACGTGCGGGTATTCCAGCAGGTGGAGCCGTGAGGAGAATGAAGTAGAAATAAGTTGATGTAATTTAGGTTAAGTAGCATAATAAGTAACATAATGAAGGGAAATAAATGAAGGAAAAGGACTGGATGGGCGTTTGGTCAGGGAAGGGCGTTGAAGGGGGGTTAAGGAGAGTGGAGAGAGGTGAAGGGGGGAACTTACCGCGTTTTGCATTTTAAAAAAAAAAAAGGGGGAAGGGAAAAAAACAAATACTTTTTTTTGGGAAAAAAAAGGTAAACAATGTTGGTTAGGTAAATCAGCTGGTGGTTAACCGAGCGTCGAACTGGTTCCGAAGGGAACAGCTGAAGATCGCCCGGTTCACGAACGAACCAGTACACTTGACCGGTTCACTTCAGGGCGGGAACGGACGGAAATTTGAATGGGGGACAGCAGAAGAAGAAGAAGAGGGTTTGGGGATTTTTTTTTGTTTTTGCCGAAGAAGGGGGGGAGTGTAAGGAATCGTTAGGATCCCTTACAATAAGCCAAAGGGAACGCAGGATAGACAGAAGAGAGAACAGTATAAGAGAAAGCAGTAGAAGAGATGGAGTGAGAGCGGAGAAAGGGAGAGAAAGCTTTCAGCAGAGCGGATAGTCAGCGCATAGCGGGACACGGATGCGCTGAGCAAGGAGTTTTGGCGGGAGAGCGGGCCGCTGAATTGGCAGCAGCAGCGCTGCAGAGGATCGGCTGAGCAAGGAGTTTTGGCGGGAGAGCGGGCTGCTGAATAGCAGCGCTGCAGGGGGGTATAAAAGAGCGAGGCAGGAGTCAGTTGGGGAATCAGTTGGAGAGTCAGTCGGACAGTTAAGTGTGGAGTTAAGTCGTCGGTGAACAGTGACCAGTGCTAGTGCTAGTGAAAGCGACTCCTTGGGAAACGAGCCAAGGATCAGTGCAGGGGACGGCAGAGCAGAGCAGTTTTACCAGCAGCAGTAACGCAGTAAGTCTTTGGGAGGATTCCCTTTGACCAAACGAGTCCAGTTCACAACTTTCTTCCATCTCGTACTTTGTAAGTGCCCAGGCGGACGGTGAGTTTGCCAGCGCGTCAGCTTAGCGGGAGCATCTGGAGCGTGCAGCACCAGAGTATCTAGCGGAGCGAAGCTTAGCGAGAGTATCCGAGTGCGGGTAGCACCGGAGTATCAAGCGGAGCGTAAGCGCGGCGTGATCACCCAGACGGCGTTGGCCGGCGAGTCGGGCGTGAACTAATTGTTAGAGGTAGGGCGTCTTGTGCCCCGCTTAAGACAGGTGTGGTAGAAAAGAGGTGCAACTCCCAGTTCAAATATATATTATATTACTTAATTCTAAACCCCGAAGTTCTTATTTTGGCACAGTGCCCAACAAATATAAATTTGTTGCAGCGAATCCTGGACGAGACTGAGCTATCCCGCCCCGATCGTTACAGGATGCAGTAGGTCATTAAGGGAACTACTATTGCTCTGTAGAGCAACACCTTGCTGGTTGGCTTCAGCATCCAGATCAGATGAATTAATTAAACCTTGTTCACAGGTTAAAGATTCGGCTGATTGTTGTGGGAGGTGGTAAGGTTACGTTGTAAAAAAATGTTGCCCTGGCCGTTGTCTATAGCGGTTATTTCTAGACTCTCTTAATATAGACCAAATGTAGTCACCCATCATTGCTTCATCCCAAAACCCGTGATACCTATGTTCTATATTTTTCATTTGTTGATGAAATCGCTCCCCATGCTCATCACTCACGTCCCCCAAATTTTCCGGAAAAAAATTTAAGTGGGAATGGAGAAAATGAATTTTCAATGACATGTGGACTCCTGGAAAGAAAATACTTTTATTAAAATATGAACATTAAATCTGGCACCAATAAATTCAACATACCCATTGCTTTATAGTTTTTCAGTAAACCTTGAACTATGGTTTTATAATTCGGAGACTTTGAATTTCCCAGAAAATGTTCCACAACCAGCTTGAATTTACCGCACATATAACAAAATATGTTTGGATCATTTACACAGGTTTTCGATGTATCCATTGCAAATATTCAAATTCGAATAAAAAAAATAGCAAATTTGACAGAACATAAGACTTAAGGATTCCCGCCGCCCCTGAAATGAAAAAAAACCGATTTCCTAATTGAATGAATAGGTTAAAATCCTGACCACATTTCAACTAAAAATCGGGAGTAATATTGATTTGAAGGGGGCGCTCTTGTACAGAATACTCCTGCTATATTTTTTCTTCAGAAAAAAGTTTGTTTTTATACCACGTTTTATAGCCGCGAGGCCGCATAACCCCTTAATGGTACCAATGAACCAAATCAATCATAAAGACGATTATTTAATTTTTATCTTACTTCAACCACCACCATGTCATCTTTCTAATTAGTTCACAATAGCTGTATGTATATAAAGGCGATAATTTAATTTTTATCTTACTTCAACATAATTTTGTAATTTTTTGATTATTTAACAAAACTATTTTTTTTTAGCTATTTTTTTGTAGCTAAATCCGACAGTTCATCACATCTAGCAAAGTTAACAGGCCATCTAAAGGCGTTGTCCAACACTGTACATTTAATCTAGTAGGCATCCGCCCAAAAATTTGAAAAAATTTCTCAATTTTCTTAACTTTGAAAATCCACGATAAATCTATTCTTCAACGGATTTCTGGAGTGTTAGGCCTGTTTGATACTTTGGGCGATCATCTTTGTAAAAAAACACGTTTTGATTTTCCAACGGATTTTTTCCGAGTTTTTATGATGCTAGCAGCACGTTAACATTTGAGTTAACGGATTGAAATTTCCACTTTTTTCAAGTTTATCGAGCTGTAGCACACAAAGTACTTATCCAATATACATAAAGTGTTTTAAAATCGAAAGGTTTGTTCATTACCTGTAAAATAAAACATTCGACAGGTAAATTGGTTGGCTACAACTCGAGCTATGAAATAATAAACGTAAACTGAGCAAATTTTTTTTGGGTAAAACTTTAAAAAATCTTTAAAAAAAAAAACGTGTCCATAGAAAAAAAAATTAAAGCCATTTTCGTGATCTGGGGGTTCAACTCTACCAGAATTTCACATCAACAGGCTTGGAGCATTTTTTTTTTTTCATTTTGTAAACTGGTGTTATTTCTGTAGCTTAAGTCGTTTAGAAGTTATGGGCAGAATAACACAAAAAAAAAAACGGTAAAATCATCTTTATTGACTATCTATATCTATTGTTTATTGAATATATTTTCAACGGAGCATCAGATCGAGATGAATTTGATATCCTTGGATGCGTATTTAAGGCCAGAAGACATCAGTACTTACATCATTTCTGTAGCTTAAGTCGTTTAGAAGTTATGGGCAGCATAAACCAAAAAAACAACGGTAAAATCATCTTTATTGACTATCTATATCTATTCTTTATTGAATATCTTTTCAACGGAGCATCAGATCGAGATGAATGTGGTATCGTTGGCTGCGTATTCAACGCCAAAAGACATCAGTACTTTCATTATTTCTGTAGCTTAAGTCGTTTAGAAGTTATGGGCAGAAAAACACAAAAAAACAACGGTAAAATCATCTTTATTGACTATCTATATCTATTCTTTATTGAATATCTTTTCAAAGGAGCATTAGATCGGGATGAATATAGAATCGTTGGCTGCGTATTTAACGCCAGAAGACATCAGTACTTACATCATTTCTGTAGCTTAAGTCGTTTAGAAGTTATGGGCAGAATAAACCAAAAAAAACAACGGTAAAATCATCTTTATTGACTATCTATATCTTTTCTTTATTTAATACCTTTTCAACGGAGCATTAGATCGGGATGAATATAGAATCGTTGGCTGCGTATTTAACGCCAGAAGACATCAGTACTTACATCATTTCTGTAGCTTAAGTCGTTTAGAAGTTATGGGCAGAATAAACCAAAAAAAACAACGGTAAAATCATCTTTATTGACTATCTATATCTATTCTTTATTGAATATCTTTTCAACGGAGCATCAGATCGGGATGAGTGTGGTATCGTTGGCTGCGTATTTAATGCCAGAAGACATGAGTACTTACACTATTTCTGTAGCTTAAGTCGTTTAGAAGTTATGGGCAGAATAACACAAAAAAAAACGGTAAAATCATCTTTATTGACTATCTATATCTATTGTTTATTGAATATATTTTCAACGGAGCATCAGATCGAGATGAATTTGATATCCTTGGCTGCGTATTTAACGCCAGAAGACATCAGTACTTACATCATTTCTGTAGCTTAAGTCGTTTAGAAGTTATGGGCAGCATAAACCAAAAAATCAACGGTAAAATCATCTTTATTGACTATCTATATCTATTCTTTATTGAATATCTTTTCAACGGAGCATCAGATCGAGATGAATGTGGTATCGTTGGCTGCGTATTCAACGCCAAAAGACATCAGTAATTTCATTATTTCTGTAGCTTAAGTCGTTTAGAAGTTATGGGCAGAAAAACACAAAAAAACAACGGTAAAATCATCTTTATTGACTATCTATATCTATTCTTTATTGCATATCTTTTCAACGGAGCATCAGATCAGGATGAATGTGGTATCGTTGGCTGCGTATTCAACGCCAAAAGACATCAGTACTTACATCATTTCTGTAGCTTAAGTCGTTTAGAAGTTATGGGCAGAATAACACAAAAAAAAAACAACGGTAAAATCATCTTTATTGACTATTTTTATCTATTGTTTATTGAATATATTTTCAACGGATCATCAGATCGGGATGAATTTGATATCCTTGGCTGCGTATTTAACGCCAGAAGACATCAGTTCTTACATCATTTCTGTAGCTTAAGTCGTTTAGAAGTTATGGGCAGCATAAACCAAAAAAAACAACGGTAAAATCATCTTTATTGACTATCTATATCTATTCTTTATTGAATATCTTTTCAACGGAGCATCAGATCGGGATGAATAAGGTATCGTTGGCTGCGTATTCAACGCCAAAAGACATCAGTACTTACATCATTTCTGTAGCTTAAGTCGTTTAGAAGTTATGGGCAGAAAAACACAAAAAAACAACGGTAAAATCATCTTTATTGACAATCTATATCTATTCTTTATTGAATATCTTTTCAACGGAGCATCAGATCAGGATGAATGTGGTATCGTTGGCTGCGTATTTAACGCCAAAAGACATCAATACTTACATCATTTCTGTAGCTTAAGTCGTTTAGAAGTTATGGGCAGAATAACACAAAAAAAAAAACAACGGTAAAATCATCTTTATTGACTATCTATATCTATTCTTTATTTAATATCTTTTCAACGGAGCATTAGATCGGGATGAATGTAGAATCGTTGGCTGCGTATTTAACGCCAGAAGACATCAGTACTTACATAATTTCTGTAGCTTAAGTCGTTTAGAAGTTATGGGCAGAATAAACAAAAAAAAAACAACGGTAAAATCATCTTTATTGACAATCTATATCTATTCTTTATTGAATATCTTTTCAACGGAGCATCAGATCAGGATGAATGTGGTATCGTTGGCTGCGTATTTAACGCCAAAAGACATCAGTACTTACATCATTTCTGTAGCTTAAGTCGTTTAGAAGTTATGGGCAGAATAACACAAAAAAAAAAACAACGGTAAAATCATCTTTATTGACTATCTATATTTATTCTTTATTTAATATCTTTTCAACGGAGCATCAGATCGAGATGAATTTGATATATTTGGCTGCGTATTTAACGCCAGAAGACATCAGTACTTACATCATTTCTGTAGCTTAAGTCGTTTAGAAGTTATGGGCAGCATAAACCAAAAAAACAACGGTAAAATCATCTTTATTGACTATCTATATCTATTCTTTATTGAATATCTTTTCAACGAAACATCCGATCGGGATGAATGTGGTGTCGTTGGCTGCGTATTTAACTCCAGAAGACAACAGTACTTACATCATTTCTGTAGCTCAAGTCGTTTAGAAGTTATGGGCAGAATAACACAAAAAAAACAGCGGTAAAATCATCTTTATTGAATATCTATATCTATTCTTTATTGAATATCTGTTCAACAGAGCATCCGATCGGGATGAATGTGGTGTCGCTGGCTGCGTATTTAACGCCAGAAGACAACAGTACTTTTATCATTTCTGTAGCTTAAGTCGTTTAGAAGTAATGGGCAGAATAACACAAAAAAAACAACAGTAAAAACATCTTTATTGAATATCTATATCTATTCTTTATTGAATATCTTTTTAACGCAGCATCCGATCGGGATGAATGTGGTGTCGTTGGCTGCGTATTTAACGCCAGAAGACAACAGTACTTACATCATTTCTGTAGCTTAAGTCGTTTAGAAGTTATGGGCAGAATAACACAAAAAAAACAGCGGAAAAATCATCTTTATTGAATATCTATATCTATTCTTTATTGAATATCTTTTCAACAGAGCATCCGATCGGGATGAATGTGGTGTCGTTGGCTGCGTATTTAACGCCAGAAGACAACAGTACTTACATCATTTCTGTATCTTGAGTCGTTTAGAAGTTATGGACAGAATAACACATAAAAAAACAACGGTAAAATCATCTTTACTGGATATCTTTTCAACGGAGCATCCGATCGTGATGAATGTGGTGTCGTTGGCTGCGTATTTAACGCCAAAAGACAACAGTACTTACATCATTTCTGTAGCTTAAGTCGTTTAGAAGTTATGGGCAGAATAACACAAAAAAAACAACGGTAACAAACATCTTTATTGAATATCTATATCTATTCTTTATTGAATATCTTTTCAACGGAGCATCCGATCGGGACGAATGTGCTGTCGTTGGCTGCGTATTTAACGCCAGAAAACAAAAGTACTTACATCATTTCTGTAGCTTAAGTCGTTTAGAAGTTATGGGCAGAATAACACAAAAAAAACAACGGTAAAATCATCTTTATTGAATATCTATATCTATTCTTTATTGAATATCTTTTCAACGGAGTATCAGATCAGGATGAATGTGGTATCGTTGGCTGCGTATTCAACGCCAAAAGACATCAGTACTTACATCATTTCTGTAGCTTAAGTCGTTTAGAAGTTATGGGCAGAATAACACAAAAAAAAACAACGGTAAAATCATCTTTATTGACTATTTTTATCTATTGTTTATTGAATATATTTTCAACGGATCATCAGATCGGGATGAATTTGATATCCTTGGCTGCGTATTTAACGCCAGAAGACATCAGTTCTTACATCATTTCTGTAGCTTAAGTCGTTTAGAAGTTATGGGCAGCATAAACCAAAAAAAACAACGGTAAAATCATCTTTATTGACTATCTATATCTATTCTTTATTGAATATCTTTTCAACGGAGCATCAGATCGGGATGAATAAGGTATCGTTGGCTGCGTATTCAACGCCAAAAGACATCAGTACTTACATCATTTCTGTAGCTTAAGTCGTTTAGAAGTTATGGGCAGAAAAACACAAAAAAACAACGGTAAAATCATCTTTATTGACAATCTATATCTATTCTTTATTGAATATCTTTTCAACGGAGCATCAGATCAGGATGAATGTGGTATCGTTGGCTGCGTATTTAACGCCAAAAGACATCAATACTTACATCATTTCTGTAGCTTAAGTCGTTTAGAAGTTATGGGCAGAATAACACAAAAAAAAAACAACGGTAAAATCATCTTTATTGACTATCTATATCTATTCTTTATTTAATATCTTTTCAACGGAGCATTAGATCGGGATGAATGTAGAATCGTTGGCTGCGTATTTAACGCCAGAAGACATCAGTACTTACATAATTTCTGTAGCTTAAGTCGTTTAGAAGTTATGGGCAGAATAAACAAAAAAAAACAACGGTAAAATCATCTTTATTGACAATCTATATCTATTCTTTATTGAATATCTTTTCAACGGAGCATCAGATCAGGATGAATGTGGTATCGTTGGCTGCGTATTTAACGCCAAAAGACATCAGTACTTACATCATTTCTGTAGCTTAAGTCGTTTAGAAGTTATGGGCAGAATAACACAAAAAAAAAAACAACGGTAAAATCATCTTTATTGACTATCTATATTTATTCTTTATTTAATATCTTTTCAACGGAGCATCAGATCGAGATGAATTTGATATATTTGGCTGCGTATTTAACGCCAGAAGACATCAGTACTTACATAATTTCTGTAGCTTAAGTCGTTTAGAAGTTATGGGCAGCATAAACCAAAAAAACAACGGTAAAATCATCTTTATTGACTATCTATATCTATTCTTTATTGAATATCTTTTCAACGAAACATCCGATCGGGATGAATGTGGTGTCGTTGGCTGCGTATTTAACTCCAGAAGACAACAGTACTTACATCATTTCTGTAGCTCAAGTCGTTTAGAAGTTATGGGCAGAATAACACAAAAAAAACAGCGGTAAAATCATCTTTATTGAATATCTATATCTATTCTTTATTGAATATCTGTTCAACAGAGCATCCGATCGGGATGAATGTGGTGTCGCTGGCTGCGTATTTAACGCCAGAAGACAACAGTACTTTTATCATTTCTGTAGCTTAAGTCGTTTAGAAGTTATGGGCAGAATAACACAAAAAAAACAACAGTAAAAACATCTTTATTGAATATCTATATCTATTCTTTATTGAATATCTTTTCAACGAAACATCCGATCGGGATGAATGTGGTGTCGTTGGCTGCGTATTTAACGCCAGAAGACAACAGTACTTACATCATTTCTGTAGCTCAAGTCGTTTAAAAGTTATGGGCAGAATGTGGGAATGAATGTGGTGTCGTTGGCTGCGTATTTAACGCCAGAAGACAACAGTACTTACATCATTTCTGTAGCTTAAGTCGTTTAGAAGTTATGGGCAGAATAACACAAAAAAAACAACGGTAAAAACATCTTTATTGAATATCTATATGTATTCTTTATTGAATATCTTTTCAACGGAGCATCCGATCGGGACGAATGTGGTGTCGTTGGCTGCGTATTTAACGCCAGAAAACAAAAGTACTTACATCATTTCTGTAGCTTAAGTCGTTTAGAAGTTATCGGCAGAATAACACAAAAAAAACAACGGTAAAATCATCTTTATTGAATATCTATATCTATTCTTTATTGAATATCTTTTCAACGGAGCATCCGATCGGGATGAATGTGGTGTCGTTGGCTGCGTATTTAACGCCAGAAGACAACAGTACTTACATCATTTCTGTAGCTTAAGTCGTTTAGAAGTAATGGGCAGAATAACACAAAAAAAACAACAGTAAAAACATCTTTATTGAATATCTATATCTATTCTTTATTGAATATCTTTTTAACGCAGCATCCGATCGGGATGAATGTGGTGTCGTTGGCTGCGTATTTAACGCCAGAAGACAACAGTACTTACATCATTTCTGTAGCTTAAGTCGTTTAGAAGTTATGGGCAGAATAACACAAAAAAAACAGCGGAAAAATCATCTTTATTGAATATCTATATCTATTCTTTATTGAATATCTTTTCAACAGAGCATCCGATCGGGATGAATGTGGTGTCGTTGGCTGCGTATTTAACGCCAGAAGACAACAGTACTTACATCATTTCTGTATCTTGAGTCGTTTAGAAGTTATGGACAGAATAACACATAAAAAAACAACGGTAAAATCATCTTTACTGGATATCTTTTCAACGGAGCATCCGATCGTGATGAATGTGGTGTCGTTGGCTGCGTATTTAACGCCAAAAGACAACAGTACTTACATCATTTCTGTAGCTTAAGTCGTTTAGAAGTTATGGGCAGAATAACACAAAAAAAACAACGGTAACAAACATCTTTATTGAATATCTATATCTATTCTTTATTGAATATCTTTTCAACGGAGCATCCGATCGGGACGAATGTGCTGTCGTTGGCTGCGTATTTAACGCCAGAAAACAAAAGTACTTACATCATTTCTGTAGCTTAAGTCGTTTAGAAGTTATGGGCAGAATAACACAAAAAAAACAACGGTAAAATCATCTTTATTGAATATCTATATCTATTCTTTATTGAATATCTTTTCAACGGAGTATCCAATCGGGATGAATGTGGTGTCGTTGGCTGCGTATTTAACGCCAGAAGACAACAGTACTTACATCATTTCTGTATCTTAAGTCGTTTAGAAGTTATGGACAGAATAACACAAAAAAAACAACGGTAAAATCATCTTTATTGAATATCTATATCTATTCTTTATTGAATATCTTTTCAACGGAGCATCCGATCGGGACGAATGTGCTGTCGTTGGCTGCGTATTTAACGCCAGAAAACAAAAGTACTTACATCATTTCTGTAGCTTAAGTCGTTTAGAAGTTATGGGCAGAATAACACAAAAAAAAAACAACGGTAAAATCATCTTTATTGACTATCTATATCTTTTCTTTATTTAATATCTTTTCAACGGAGCATTAGATCGGGATGAATGTAGAATCGTTGGCTGCGTATTTAACGCCAGAAGACATCAGTACTTACATCATTTTTGTAGCTTAAGTCGTTTAGAAGTTATGGGCAGAATAAACCAAAAAAAACAACGGTAAAATCATCTTTATTGACTATCTATATCTATTCTTTATTGAATATTTTTCAACGGAGCATCAGATCGGGATGAATGTGGTATCGTTGGCTGCGTATTTAATGCCAGAAGACATCAGTACTTACATTATTTCTGTAGCTTAAGTCGTTTAGAAGTTATGGGCAGAATACACACAAAAAAAAACGGTAAAATCATCTTTATTGAATATCTATATCTATTCTTTATTGAATATCTTTTCAACGGAGCATCCGATCGGGACGAATGTGGCGTCGTTGGCTGCGTATTTAACGCCAGAAAACAAAAGTACTTACATCATTTCTGTAGCTTAAGTCGTTTAGAAGTTATGGGCAGAATAACACAAAAAAAACAACGGTAAAATCATCTTTATTGAATATCTATATCTATTCTTTATTGAATATCTTTTCAACGGAGTATCCAATCGGGATGAATGTGGTGTCGTTGGCTGCGTATTTAACGCCAGAAAACAAAAGTACTTACATCGTTTCTGTAGCTTAAGTCGTTTAGAAGTTATGGGCAGAATAACACAAAAAAAACAACGGTAAAATCATCTTTATTGAATATCTATATCTATTCTTTATTGAATATCTTTTCAACGGAGTATCCAATCGGGATGAATGTGGTGTCGTTGGCTGCGTATTTAACGCCAGAAGACATCAGTACTTACATCATTTCTGTAGCTTAAGTCGTTTAGAAGTTATGGGTAGCATAAACCAAAAAAACAACGGTAAAATCATCTTTATTGAATATCTATATCTATTCTTTATTGAATATCTTTTCAACGGAGCATCCGATCGGGACGAATGTGGTGTCGTTGGCTGCGTATTTAACGCCAGAAGACAACAGTGCTTACATCATTTCTGTATCTTAAGTCGTTTAGAAGTTATGGACAGAATAACACAAAAAAAACAACGGTAAAATCATCTTTATTGAATATCTATATCTATTCTTTATTGAATATCTTTTCAACGGAGCATCCGATCGGGACGAATGTGCTGTCGTTGGCTGCGTATTTAACGCCAGAAAACAGAAGTACTTACATCATTTCTGTAGCTTAAGTCGTTTAGAAGTTATGGGCAGAATAACACAAAAAAAAAACAACGGTAAAATCATCTTTATTGACTATCTATATCTTTTCTTTATTTAATATCTTTTCAACGGAGCATTAGATCGGGATGAATGTAGAATCGTTGGCTGCGTATTTAACGCCAGAAGACATCAGTACTTACATCATTTCTGTAGCTTAAGTCGTTTAGAAGTTATGGGCAGAATAAACCAAAAAAAACAACGGTAAAATCATCTTTATTGACTATCTATATCTATTCTTTATTGAATATTTTTCAACGGAGCATCAGATCGGGATGAATGTGGTATCGTTGGCTGCGTATTTAATGCCAGAAGACATCAGTACTTACATTATTTCTGTAGCTTAAGTCGTTTAGAAGTTATGGGCAGAATAACACAAAAAAAAAACGGTAAAATCATCTTTATTGAATATCTATATCTATTCTTTATTGAATATCTTTTCAACGGAGCATCCGATCGGGACGAATGTGGCGTCGTTGGCTGCGTATTTAACGCCAGAAAACAAAAGTACTTACATCATTTCTGTAGCTTAAGTCGTTTAGAAGTTATGGGCAGAATAACACAAAAAAAACAACGGTAAAATCATCTTTATTGAATATCTATATCTATTCTTTATTGAATATCTTTTCAACGGAGTATCCAATCGGGATGAATGTGGTGTCGTTGGCTGCGTATTTAACGCCAGAAAACAAAAGTACTTACATCATTTCTGTAGCTTAAGTCGTTTAGAAGTTATGGGCAGAATAACACAAAAAAAACAACGGTAAAATCATCTTTATTGAATATCTATATCTATTCTTTATTGAATATCTTTTCAACGGAGTATCCAATCGGGATGAATGTGGTGTCGTTGGCTGCGTATTTAACGCCAGAAGACATCAGTACTTACATCATTTCTGTAGCTTAAGTCGTTTAGAAGTTATGGGCAGAATAACACAAAAAAAAAACAACGGTAAAATCATCTTTATTGACTATCTTTATCTTTTCTTTATTTAATATCTTTTCAACGGAGCATTAGATCGGGATGAATGTAGAATCGTTGGCTGCGTATTTAACGCCAGAAGACATCAGTACTTACATCATTTCTGTAGCTTAAGTCGTTTAGAAGTTATGGGCAGAATAAACCAAAAAAAACAACGGTAAAATCATCTTTATTGACTATCTATATCTATTCTTTATTGAATATTTTTCAACGGAGCATCAGATCGGGATGAATGTGGTATCGTTGGCTGCGTATTTAATGCCAGAAGACATCAGTACTTACATTATTTCTGTAGCTTAAGTCGTTTAGAAGTTATGGGCAGAATAACACAAAAAAAAAACGGTAAAATCATCTTTATTGAATATCTATATCTATTCTTTATTGAATATCTTTTCAACGGAGCATCCGATCGGGACGAATGTGGCGTCGTTGGCTGCGTATTTAACGCCAGAAAACAAAAGTACTTACATCATTTCTGTAGCTTAAGTCGTTTAGAAGTTATGGGCAGAATAACACAAAAAAAACAACGGTAAAATCATCTTTATTGAATATCTATATCTATTCTTTATTGAATATCTTTTCAACGGAGTATCCAATCGGGATGAATGTGGTGTCGTTGGCTGCGTATTTAACGCCAGAAGACATCAGTACTTACATCATTTCTGTAGCTTAAGTCGTTTAGAAGTTATGGGCAGCATAAACCAAAAAAACAACGGTAAAATCATCTTTATTGTCTATCTATATCTATTCTTTATTGAATATCTTTTCAACGGAGCATCAGATCGGGATAAATGTGGTATCGTTGGCTGCGTATTCAACGCCAAAAGACATCAGTACTTACATCATTTCTGTAGCTTAAGTCGTTTAGAAGTTATGGGCAGAATAACATAAAAAAAACAACAGTAAAATCGTCTTTATTGAATATCTATATCTATTCTTTATTGAATATCTTTTCAACGGAGTATCCAATCGGGATGAATGTGGTGTCGTTGGCTGCGTATTTAACGCCAGAAGACAACAGTACTTACATCAATTATGTAGCTTAAGTCGTTTAGAAGTTATGGGCAGAATAACACAAAAAAAAAAACAGTAAAATCATCTTTTTTGAATATCTATATCTATTCTTTATTGAATATATTTTCAACGGAGCATCCGATCGAGATGAATGTGGTGTCGCTGGCTGCGTATTTAACGCCAGAAGACATCAGTACTTACATCATTTCTGTAGCTTAAGTCGTTTAGAAGTTATGGGCAGCATAAACCAAAAAAACAACGGTAAAATCATCTTTATTGACTATCTATATCTATTCTTTATTGAATATCTTTTCAACGGAGTATCCAATCGGGATGAATGTGGTGTCGTTGGCTGCGTATTTAACGCCAGAAGACATCAGTACTTACATCATTTCTGTAGCTTAAGTCGTTTAGAAGTTATGGGCAGCATAAACCAAAAAAACAACGGTAAAATCATCTTTATTGTCTATCTATATCTATTCTTTATTGAATATCTTTTCAACGGAGCATCAGATCGGGATGAATGTGGTATCGTTGGCTGCGTATTCAACGCCAAAAGACATCAGTACTTACATCATTTCTGTAGCTTAAGTCGTTTAGAAGTTATGGGCAGAATAACATAAAAAAAACAACAGTAAAATCGTCTTTATTGAATATCTATATCTATTCTTTATTGAATATCTTTTCAACGGAGTATCCAATCGGGATGAATGTGGTGTCGTTGGCTGCGTATTTAACGCCAGAAGACAACAGTACTTACATCATTTCTGTAGCTTAAGTCGTTTAGAAGTTATGGGCAGAATAACACAAAAAAAACAACAGTAAAAACATCTTTATTGAATATCTATATCTATTCTTTATTGAATATCTTTTTAACGGAGCATCCGATCGGGATGAATGTGGTGTCGCTGGCTGCGTATTTAACGCCAGAAGACAACAGTACTTTTATCATTTCTGTAGCTTAAGTCGTTTAGAAGTTATGGGCAGAATAACACAAAAAAAACAACAGTAAAAACATCTTTATTGAATATCTATATCTATTCTTTATTGAATATCTTTTCAACGAAACATCCGATCGGGATGAATGTGGTGTCGTTGGCTGCGTATTTAACGCCAGAAGACAACAGTACTTACATCATTTCTGTAGCTCAAGTCGTTTAAAAGTTATGGGCAGAATGTGGGAATGAATGTGGTGTCGTTGGCTGCGTATTTAACGCCAGAAGACAACAGTACTTACATCATTTCTGTAGCTTAAGTCGTTTAGAAGTTATGGGCAGAATAACACAAAGAAAACAACGGTAAAAACATCTTTATTGAATATCTATATGTATTCTTTATTTAATATCTTTTCAACGGAGCATTATATCGGGATGAATGTAGAATCGTTGGCTGCGTATTTAACGCCAGAAGACATCAGAAATTACATCATTTCTGTAGCTTAAGTCGTTTAGAAGTTATGGGCAGAATAAACCAAAAAAAACAACGGTAAAATCATCTTTATTGACTATCTATATCTATTCTTTATTGAATATCTTTTCAACGGAGCAACCGATCGGGATGAATGTGGTGTCGTTGGCTGCGTATTTAACGCCAGAAGACAACAGTACTTACATCATTTCTGTAGCTTAAGTCGTTTAGAAGTTATGGGCAGAATAACACAAAAAAAACAACAGTAAAAACATCTTTATTGAATATCTATATCTATTCTTTATTGAATATCTTTTTAACGGAGCATCCGATCGGGATGAATGTGGTGTCGTTGGCTGCGTATTTAACGCCAGAAGACAACAGTACTTACATCATTTCTGTAGCTTAAGTCGTTTAGAAGTTATGGCCAGAATAACAAAAAAAAAACAGCGGTAAAATCATCTTTATTGAATATCTATATCTATTCTTTATTGAATATCTTTTCAACAGAGCATCCGATCGGGATGAATGAGGTGTCGTTGGCTGCGTATTTAACGCCAGAAGACAACAGTACTTACATCATTTCTGTATCTTAAGTCGTTTAGTTATGGACAGAATAACACAAAAAAAACAACGGTAAAATCATCTTTATTGGATATCTTTTCAACGGAGCATCCGATCGTGATGAATGTGGTGTCGTTCGCTGCGTATTTAACGCCAGAAGACATCAGTACTTACATCATTTCTGTAGCTTAAGTCGTTTAGAAGTTATGGGCAGAATAACACAAAAAAAACAACGGTAAAAACATCTTTATTGAATATCTATATCTATTCTTTATTGAATATCTTTTCAACGGAGTATCCGATCGGGACGAATGTGCTGTCGTTGGCTGCGTATTTAACGCCAGAAAACAAAAGTACTTACATCATTTCTGTAGCTTAAGTCGTTTAGAAGTTATGGGCAGAATAACACAAAAAAAACAACGGTAAAATCATCTTTATTGAATATCTATATCTATTCTTTATTGAATATCTTTTCAACGGAGCATCCGATCGGGATGAATGTGGTGTCGTTGGCTGCGTATTTAACGCCAGAAGACAACAGTACTTACATCACTTCTGTATCTTAAGTCGTTTAGAAGTTATTGACAGAATAACACAAAAAAAAACAACGGTAAAATCATCTTTATTGGATATCTTTTCAACGGAGCATCCGATCGTGATGAATGTGGTGTCGTTGGCTGCGTATTTAACGCCAGAAGACATCAGTACTTACATCATTTCTGTAGCTTAAGTCGTTTAGAAGTTATGGGCAGAATAACACAAAAAAAACAGCGTAAAAATCATCTTTATTGAATATCTATATCTATTCTTTATTGAATATCTTTTCAACAGAGCATCCGATCGGGATGAATGTGGTGTCGTTGGCTGCGTATTTAACGCCAGAAGACAACAGTACTTACATCATTTCTGTAGCTTAAGTCGTTTAGAAGTTATGGGCAGCATAAACCAAAAAAACAACGGTAAAATCATCTTTATTGAATATCTATATCTATTCTTTATTGAATATCTTTTCAACGGAGCATCCGATCGGGACGAATGTGGTGTCGTTGGCTGCGTATTTAACGCCAGAAGACAACAGTACTTACATCATTTCTGTAGCTTAAGTCGTTTAGAAGTTATGGACAGAATAACACAAAAAAAAACAACGGTAAAATCATCTTTATTGAATATCTATATCTATTCTTTATTGAATATCTTTTCAACGGAGCATCCGATCGGGACGAATGTGCTGTCATTGGCTGCGTATTTAACGCCAGAAAACAAAAGTACTTACATCATTTCTGTAGCTTAAGTCGTTTAGAAGTTATGGGCAGAATAAACCAAAAAAAACAACGGTAAAATCATCTTTATTGACTATCTATATCTATTCTTTATTGAATATTTTTCAACGGAGCATCAGATCGGGATGAATGTGGTATCGTTGGCTGCGTATTTAATGCCAGAAGACAAAAGTACTTACATCATTTCTGTAGCTTAAGTCGTTTAGAAGTTATGGGCAGAATAACACAAAAAAAACAACGGTAAAATCATCTTTATTGAATATCTATATCTATTCTTTATTGAATATCTTTTCAACGGAGTATCCAATCGGGATGAATGTGGTGTCGTTGGCTGCGTATTTAACGCCAGAAGACATCAGTACTTACATCATTTCTGTAGCTTAAGTCGTTTAGAAGTTATGGGCAGCATAAACCAAAAAAACAACGGTAAAATCATCTTTATTGACTATCTATATCTATTCTTTATTGAATATCTTTTCAACGGAGCATCAGATCGGGATGAATGTGGTATCGTTGGCTGCGTATTCAACGCCAAAAGACATCAGTACTTACATCATTTCTGTAGCTTAAGTCGTTTAGAAGTTATGGGCAGAATAACATAAAAAAAACAACAGTAAAATCGTCTTTATTGAATATCTATATCTATTCTTTATTGAATATCTTTTCAACGGAGTATCCAATCGGGATGAATGTGGTGTCGTTGGCTGCGTATTTAACGCCAGAAGACAACAGTACTTACATCAATTATGTAGCTTAAGTCGTTTAGAAGTTATGGGCAGAATAACACACAAAAAAAAACAGTAAAATCATCTTTTTTGAATATCTATATCTATTCTTTATTGAATATATTTTCAACGGAGCATCCGATCGAGATGAATGTGGTGTCGCTGGCTGCGTATTTAACGCCAGAAGACAACAGTACTTTTATCATTTCTGTTGCTTAAGTCGTTTAGAAGTTATGGGCAGAATAACACAAAAAAAACAACAGTAAAAACATCTTTATTGAATATCTATATCTATTCTTTATTGAATATCTTTTCAACGAAACATCCGATCGGGATGAATGTGGTGTCGTTGGCTGCGTATTTAACGCCAGAAGACAACAGTACTTACATCATTTCTGTAGCTCAAGTCGTTTAAAAGTTATGGGCAGAATGTGGGAATGAATGTGGTGTCGTTGGCTGCGTATTTAACGCCAGAAGACAACAGTACTTACATCATTTCTGTAGCTTAAGTCGTTTAGAAGTTATGGGCAGAATAACACAAAGAAAACAACGGTAAAAACATCTTTATTGAATATCTATATGTATTCTTTATTTAATATCTTTTCAACGGAGCATTAGATCGGGATGAATGTAGAATCGTTGGCTGCGTATTTAACGCCAGAAGACATCAGAAATTACATCATTTCTGTAGCTTAAGTCGTTTAGAAGTTATGGGCAGAATAAACCAAAAAAAACAACGGTAAAATCATCTTTATTGACTATCTATATCTATTCTTTGTTGAATATCTTTTCAACGGAGCAACCGATCGGGATGAATGTGGTGTCGTTGGCTGCGTATTTAACGCCAGAAGACAACAGTACTTACATCATTTCTGTAGCTTAAGTCGTTTAGAAGTTATGGGCAGAATAACACAAAAAAAACAACAGTAAAAACATCTTTATTGAATATCTATATCTATTCTTTATTGAATATCTTTTTAACGGAGCATCCGATCGGGATGAATGTGGTGTCGTTGGCTGCGTATTTAACGCCAGAAGACAACAGTACTTACATCATTTCTGTAGCTTAAGTCGTTTAGAAGTTATGGGCAGAATAACACAAAAAAAACAGCGGTAAAATCATCTTTATTGGATATCTTTTCAACGGAGCATCCGATCGTGATGAATGTGGTGTCGTTGGCTGCGTATTTAACGCCAGAAGACATCAGTACTTACATCATTTCTGTAGCTTAAGTCGTTTAGAAGTTATGGGCAGAATAACACAAAAAAAACAACGGTAAAAACATCTTTATTGAATATCTATATCTATTCTTTATTGAATATCTTTTCAACGGAGTATCCGATCGGGACGAATGTGCTGTCGTTGGCTGCGTATTTAACGCCAGAAAACAAAAGTACTTACATCATTTCTGTAGCTTAAGTCGTTTAGAAGTTATGGGCAGAATAACACAAAAAAAAACAACGGTAAAATCATCTTTATTGACTATCTATATCTTTTCTTTATTTAATATTTTTTCAACGGAGCATTAGATCGGGATGAATGTAGAATCGTTGGCTGCGTATTTAACGCCAGAAGACATCAGTACTTACATCATTTCTGTAGCTTAAGTCGTTTAGAAGTTATGGGCAGAATAAACCAAAAAAAACAACGGTAAAATCATCTTTATTGACTATCTATATCTATTCTTTATTGAATATTTTTCAACGGAGCATCAGATCGGGATGAATGTGGTATCGTTGGCTGCGTATTTAATGCCAGAAGACATCAGTACTTACATTATTTCTGTAGCTTAAGTCGTTTAGAAGTTATGGGCAGAATAACACAAAAAAAAAAACGGTAGAATCATCTTTATTGACTATCTATATCTATTCTTTATTGAATATATTTTCAACGGAGCATCAGATCGGGATGAATGTGGTATCGTTGGCTGCGTATTCAACGCCAAAAGACATCAGTGTTTACATCATTTATGTAGCTTAAGTCGTTTAGAAGTTATGGGCAGAATAACACAAAAAAAAAAACAACGGTAAAATCATCTTTATTGACTATCTATATCTTTTCTTTATTTAATATCTTTTCAACGGAGCATTAGATCGGGATGAATGTAGAATCGTTGGCTGCGTATTTAACGCCAGAAGACATCAGTACTTACATCATTTCTGTAGCCTAAATCGTTTAGAAGTTATGGGCAGAATAAACCAAAAAAACAACGGTAAAATCATCTTTATTGACTATCTATATCTATTCCTTATTGAATATCTTTTCAACGGAGCATCAGATCGGGATGAATGTAGTATCGTTGGCTGCCTATTTAACGCCAGAAGACATCAGTACTTACGTCATTTCTGTAGCTTAAGTCGTTTAGAAGTTATGGGCAGAATAACACCAAAAAAAAACGGTAAAATCATCTTTATTGAATGTCTACATCTATTCTTTATTGAATATATTTTCAACGGAGAATCTGATCAGGATGTATGTGAAATCATTGGCTGCGTATTTAACGCCAAAATACATCAGTACTTACATCATTTCTGTAGCTTAAGTCGTTTAGAAGTTATGGGCAGAATAAGACAAAAAAACAACGGTAAAGTCATCTTTATTGACTACCTATATATATTTTTTATTGAATATATTTTCAACGGAGCATCAGATCGAGATGAATTTGATATCCTTGGCTGCGTATTTAACGCCAGAAGACATCAGTACTTACATCATTTCTGTAGCTTAAGTCGTTTAGAAGTTATGGGCAGCATAAACCAAAAAAACAACGGTAAAATCATCTTTATTGACTATCTATATCTATTCTTTATTGAATATCTTTTCAACGGAGCATCAGATCGGGATGAATGTGGTATCGTTGGCTGCGTGTTCAACGCCAAAAGACATCAGTACTTACATCATTTCTGTAGCTTAAGTCGTTTAGAAGTTATGGGCAGAATAACACAAAAAAAACAACGGTAAAAACATCTTTATTGAATATCTATATCTATTCTTTATTGAATATCTTTTCAACGGAGCATCCGATCGGGACGAATGTGCTGTCGTTGGCTGCGTATTTAACGCCAGAAAACAAAAGTACTTACATCATTTCTGTAGCTTAAGTCGTTTAGAAGTTATGGGCAGAATAACACAAAAAAAACAACGGTAAAATCATCTTTATTGACTATCTATATCTTTTCTTTATTTAATATCTTTTCAACGGAGCATTAGATCGGGATGAATGTAGAATCGTTGGCTGCGTATTTAACGCCAGAAGACATCAGTACTTACATCATTTCTGTAGCTTAAGTCGTTTAGAAGTTATGGGCAGAATAAACCAAAAAAAACAACGGTAAAATCATCTTTATTGACTATCTATATCTATTCTTTATTGAATATTTTTCAACGGAGCATCCGATCGGGATGAATGTGGTATCGTTGGCTGCGTATTTAATGCCAGAAGACATCAGTACTTACATTATTTCTGTAGCTTAAGTCGTTTAGAAGTTATGGGCAGAATAACACAAAAAAAACAACATTAAAAACATCTTTATTGAATATCTATATCTATTCTTTATTGAATATCTTTTTAACGGAGCATCCGATCGGGATGAATGTGGTGTCGTTGGCTGAGTATTTAACGCCAGAAGACAACAGTACTTACATCAATTCTGTAGCTTAAGTCGTTTAGAAGTTATGGGCAGAATAACACAAAAAAAACAGCGGTAAAATCATCTTTATTGAATATCTATATCTATTCTTTATTGAATATCTTTTCAACGGAGCATCCGATCGGGATGAATGTGGTGTCGTTGGCTGCGTATTTAACGCCAGAAGACAACAGTACTTACATCATTTCTGTGTCTTAAGTCGTTTAGAAGTTATGGGCAGAATAACACAAAAAAAACAACGGTAAAATCATCTTTATTGGATATCTTTTCAACGGAGCATCCGATCGTGATGAATGTGGTGTCGTTGGCTACGTATTTAACGCCAGAAGACAACAGTACTTACATCATTTCTGTAGCTTAAGTCGTTTCGAAGTTATGGGCAGAATAACACAAAAAAAACAACGGTAAAAACATCTTTATTGAATATCTATATCTATTCTTTATTGAATATCTTTCCAACGGAGCATCCGATCGGGACGAATGTGCTGTCGTTGGCTGCGTATTTAACGCCAGAAAACAAAAGTACTTACATCATTTCTGTAGCTTAAGTCGTTTAGAAGTTATGGGCAGAATAACACAAAAAAAAAAACAACGGTAAAATCATCTTTATTGACTATCTATATCTTTTCTTTATTTAATATCTTTTCAACGGAGCATTAGATCGGGATGAATGTAGAATCGTTGGCTGCGTATTTAACGCCAGAAGACATCAGTACTTACATCATTTCTGTAGCTTAAGTCGTTTAGAAGTTATGGGCAGAATAAACCAAAAAAAACAACGGTAAAATCATCTTTATTGACTATCTATATCTATTCTTTATTGAATATTTTTCAACGGAGCATCAGATCGGGATGAATGTGGTATCGTTGGCTGCGTATTTAATGCCAGAAGACATCAGTACTTACATTATTTCTGTAGCTTAAGTCGTTTAGAAGTTATGGGCAGAATAACACAAAAAAAAAACGGTAAAATCATCTTTATTGACTATCTATATCTATTCTTTATTGAATATATTTTCAACGGAGCATCAGATCGGGATGAATGTGGTATCGTTGGCTGCGTATTCAACGCCAAAAGACATCAGTGTTTACATCATTTATGTAGCTTAAGTCGTTTAGAAGTTATGGGCAGAATAACACAAAAAAAAAACAACGGTAAAATCATCTTTATTGACTATCTATATCTTTTCTTTATTTAATATCTTTTCAACGGAGCATTAGATCGGGATGAATGTAGAATCGTTGGCTGCGTATTTAACGCCAGAAGACATCAGTACTTACATCATTTCTGTAGCCTAAATCGTTTAGAAGTTATGGGCAGAATAAACCAAAAAAACTACGGTAAAATCATCTTTATTGACTATCTATATCTATTCCTTATTGAATATCTTTTCAACGGAGCATCAGATCGGGATGAATGTAGTATCGTTGGCTGCCTATTTAACGCCAGAAGACATCAGTACTTACGTCATTTCTGTAGCTTAAGTCGTTTAGAAGTTATGGGCAGAATAACACAAAAAAAAAACGGTAAAATCATATTTATTGAATGTCTACATCTATTCTTTATTGAATATATTTTCAACGGAGAATCTGATCAGGATGTATGTGAAATCATTGGCTGCGTATTTAACGCCAAAATACATCAGTACTTACATCATTTTTGTAGCTTAAGTCGTTTAGAAGTTATGGGCAGAATAACACAAAAAAACAACGGTAAAGTCATCTTTATTGACTACCTATATATATTTTTTATTGAATATATTTTCAACGGAGCATCAGATCGAGATGAATTTGATATCCTTGGCTGCGTATTTAACGCCAGAAGACATCAGTACTTACATCATTTCTGTAGCTTAAGTCGTTTAGAAGTTATGGGCAGCATAAACCAAAAAAAACAACGGTAAAATCATCTTTATTGAATATCTATATCTATTCTTTATTGAATATCTTTTCAACGGAGCATCCGATCGGGATGAATGTGGTGTCGTTGGCTGCGTATTTAATGCCAGAAGACAACAGTACTTACATCATTTCTGTAGCTTAAGTCGTTTAGAAGTTATGGGCAGAATACACACAAAAAAACAACGGTAAAATCATCTTTATTGAATATCTATATCTATTCTTTATTGAATATCTATTCAACGGAGCATCCGATCGGGATGAATGTGGTGTCGTTGGCTGCGTATTTAACGCCAGAAGACAACAGTACTTACATCATTTCTGTAGCTTAAGTCGTTTAGAAGTTATGGGCAGAATAACACAAAAAAAACAATGGTAAAATCATCTTTATTGAATATCTATATCTATTCTTTATTGAATATCTTTTCAACGGAGCATCCGATCGGGACGAATGTGGTGTCGTTGGCTGCGTATTTAACGCCAGAAAACAAAAGTACTTACATCATTTCTGTAGCTTAAGTCGTTTAGAAGTTATGGGCAGAATAACACAAAAAAAACAACAGTAAAAACATCTTTATTGAATATCTATATCTATTCTTTATTGAATATCTTTTCAACGGAGTATCCGATCGGGATGAATGTGGTGTCGTTGGCTGCGTATTTAACGCCAGAAGACAACAGTACTTACATCATTTCTGTAGCTTAAGTCGTTTAGAAGTTATGGGCAGAATAACACAAAAAAAACAACGGTAAAATCATCTTTATTGAATATCTATATCTATTCTTTATTGAATATCTATTCAACGGAGCATCCGATCGGGATGAATGTGGTGTCGTTGGCTGCGTATTTAACGCCAGAAGACAACAGTACTTACATCATTTCTGTATCTTAAGTCGTTTAGAAGTTATGGGCAGAATAACACAAAAAAAACAACGGTAAAATCATCTTTATTGGATATCTTTTCAACGGAGCATCCGATCGTGATGAATGTGGTGTCGTTGGCTGCGTATTTAACGCCAGAAGACAACAGTACTTACATCATTTCTGTAGCTTAAGTCGTTTAGAAGTTATGGGCAGAATAACACAAAAAAAACAACGGTAAAAACATCTTTATTGAATATCTATATCTATTCTTTATTGAATATCTTTTCAACGGAGCATCCGATCGGGACGAATGTGCTGTCGTTGGCTGCGTATTTAACGCCAGAAAACAAAAGTACTTACATCATTTCTGTAGCTTAAGTCGTTTAGAAGTTATGGGCAGAATAACACAAAAAAAAACAACGGTAAAATCATCTTTATTGACTATCTATATCTTTTCTTTATTTAATATCTTTTCAACGGAGCATTAGATCGGGATGAATGTAGAATCGTTGGCTGCGTATTTAACGCCAGAAGACATCAGTACTTACATCATTTCTGTAGCTTAAGTCGTTTAGAAGTTATGGGCAGAATAAACCAAAAAAAACAACGGTAAAATCATCTTTATTGACTATCTATATCTATTCTTTATTGAAAATTTTTCAACGGAGCATCAGATTGGGATGAATGTGGTATCGTTGGCTGCGTATTTAATGCCAGAAGACATCAGTACTTACATTATTTCTGTAGCTTAAGTCGTTTAGAAGTTATGGGCAGAATAACACAAAAAAAAAACGGTAAAATCATCTTAATTGAATATCTATATCTATTCTTTATTGAATATCTTTTCAACGGAGCATCCGATCGGGACGAATGTGGTGTCGTTGGCTGCGTATTTAACGCCAGAAAACAAAAGTACTTACATCATTTCTGTAGCTTAAGTCGTTTAGAAGTTATGGGCAGAATAACACAAAAAAGACAACGGTAAAATCATCTTTATTGAATATCTATATCTATTCTTTATTGAATATCTATTCAACGGAGCATCCGATCGGGATGAATGTGGTGTCGTTGGCTGCGTATTTAACGCCAGAAGACAACAGTACTTACATCATTTCTGTAGCTTAAGTCGTTTAGAAGTTATGGGCAGAATAACACAAAAAAAACAACGGTAAAATCATCTTTATTGAATATCTATATCTATTCTTTATTGAATATCTTTTCAACGGAGCATCCGATCGGGACGAATGTGGTGTCGTTGGCTGCGTATTTAACGCCAGAAAACAAAAGTACTTACATCATTTCTGTAGCTTAAGTCGTTTAGAAGTTATGGGCAGAATAACACAAAAAAAACAACAGTAAAAACATCTTTATTGAATATCTATATCTATTCTTTATTGAATATCTTTTCAACGGAGTATGCGATCGGGATGAATGTGGTGTCGTTGGCTGCGTATTTAACGCCAGAAGACAACAGTACTTACATCATTTCTGTAGCTTAAGTCGTTTAGAAGTTATGGGCAGAATAACACAAAAAAAACAACGGTAAAATCATCTTTATTGAATATCTATATCTATTCTTTATTGAATATCTATTCAACGGAGCATCCGATCGGGATGAATGTGGTGTCGTTGGATGCGTATTTAACGCCAGAAGACAACAGTACTTACATCATTTCTGTATCTTAAGTCGTTTAGAAGTTATGGGCAGAATAACACAAAAAAAACAACGGTAAAATCATCTTTATTGGATATCTTTTCAACGGAGCATCCGATCGTGATGAATGTGGTGTCGTTGGCTGCGTATTTAACGCCAGAAGACAACAGTACTTACATCATTTCTGTAGCTTAAGTCGTTTAGAAGTTATGGGCAGAATAACACAAAAAAAACAACGGTAAAAACATCTTTATTGAATATCTATATCTATTCTTTATTGAATATCTTTTCAACGGAGCATCCGATCGGGACGAATGTGCTGTCGTTGGCTGCGTATTTAACGCCAGAAAACAAAAGTACTTACATCATTTCTGTAGCTTAAGTCGTTTAGAAGTTATGGGCAGAATAACACAAAAAAAAAACAACGGTAAAATCATCTTTATTGACTATCTATATCTTTTCTTTATTTAATATCTTTTCAACGGAGCATTAGATCGGGATGAATGTAGAATCGTTGGCTGCGTATTTAACGCCAGAAGACATCAGTACTTACATCATTTCTGTAGCTTAAGTCGTTTAGAAGTTATGGGCAGAATAAACCAAAAAAAACAACGGTAAAATCATCTTTATTGACTATCTATATCTATTCTTTATTGAAAATTTTTCAACGGAGCATCAGATCGGGATGAATGTGGTATCGTTGGCTGCGTATTTAATGCCAGAAGACATCAGTACTTACATTATTTCTGTAGCTTAAGTCGTTTAGAAGTTATGGGCAGAATAACACAAAAAAAAAACGGTAAAATCATCTTTATTGAATATCTATATCTATTCTTTATTGAATATCTTTTCAACGGAGCATCCGATCGGGACGAATGTGGTGTCGTTGGCTGCGTATTTAACGCCAGAAAACAAAAGTACTTACATCATTTTTGTAGCTTAAGTCGTTTAGAAGTTATGGGCAGAATAACACAAAAAAAACAACGGTAAAATCATCTTTATTGAATATCTATATCTATTCTTTATTGAATATCTTTTCAAAGGAGCATCCGATCGGGATGAATGTGGTGTCGTTGGCTGCGTATTTAACGCCAGAAGACAACAGTACTTACATCATTTCTGTAGCTTAAGTCGTTTAGAAGTTATGGGCAGAATAACACAAAAAAAACAACGGTAAAATCATCTTTATTGAATATCTATATCTATTCTTTATTGAATATCTTTTCAACGGAGCATCCGATCGGGATGAATGTGGTGTCGTTGGCTGCGTATTTAACGCCAGAAGACAACAGTACTTACATCATTTCTGTAGCTTAAGTCGTTTAGAAGTTATGGGCAGAATAACACAAAAAAAACAACGGTAAAATCATCTTTATTGAATATCTATATCTATTCTTTATTGAATATCTTTTCAACGGAGCTTCCGATCGGGATGAATGTGGTGTCGTTGGCTGCGTATTTAACGCCAAAAGACAACAGTACTTACATCATTTCTGTAGCTTAAGTCGTTTAGAAGTTATGGGCAGAATAACACAAAAAAAACAACGGTAAAATCGTCTTTATTGGATATCTTTTCAACGGAGCATCCGATCGTGATGAATGTGGTGTCGTTGGCTGCGTATTTAACGCCAGAAGACAACAGTACTTACATAATTTCTGTAGCTTAAGTCGTTTAGAAGTTATGGGCAGAATAACACAAAAAAACAACGGTAAAAACATCTTTATTGAATATCTATATCTATTCTTTATTGAATATCTTTTCAACGGAGCATCCGATCGGGACGAATGTGCTGTTGTTGGCTGCGTATTTAACGCCAGAAAACAAAAGTACTTACATCATTTCTGTAGCTTAAGTCGTTTAGAAGTTATGGGCAGAATAACACAAAAAAAAAACAACGGTAAAATCATCTTTATTGACTATCTATATCTTTTCTTTATTTAATATCTTTTCAACGGAGCATTAGATCGGGATGAATGTAGAATCGTTGGCTGCGTATTTAACGCCAGAAGACATCAGTACTTACATCATTTCTGTAGCTTAAGTCGTTTAGAAGTTATGGGCAGAATAAACCAAAAAAAACAACGGTAAAATCATCTTTATTGACTATCTATATCTATTCTTTATTGAAAATTTTTCAACGGAGCATCAGATCGGGATGAATGTGGTATCGTTGGCTGCGTATTTAATGCCAGAAGACATCAGTACTTACATTATTTCTGTAGCTTAAGTCGTTTAGAAGTTATGGGCAGAATAACACAAAAAAAAACGGTAAAATCATCTTTATTGAATATCTATATCTATTCTTTATTGAATATCTTTTCAACGGAGCATCCGATCGGGACGAATGTGGTGTCGTTGGCTGCGTATTTAACGCCAGAAAACAAAAGTACTTACATCATTTCTGTAGCTTAAGTCGTTTAGAAGTTATGGGCAGAATAACACAAAAAAAACAACGGTAAAATCATCTTTATTGGATATCTTTTCAACGGAGCATCCGATCGTGATGAATGTGGTGTCGTTGGCTGCGTATTTAACGCCAGAAGACAACAGTACTTACATCATTTCTGTAGCTTAAGTCGTTTAGAAGTTATGGGCAGAATAACACAAAAAAAACAACGGTAAAAACATCTTTATTGAATATCTATATCTATTCTTTATTGAATATCTTTTCAACGGAGCATCCGATCGGGACGAATGTGCTGTCGTTGGCTGCGTATTTAACGCCAGAAAACAAAAGTACTTACATCATTTCTGTAGCTTAAGTCGTTTAGAAGTTATGGGCAGAATAACACAAAAAAAAAACAACGGTAAAATCATCTTTATTGACTATCTATATCTTTTCTTTATTTAATATCTTTTCAACGGAGCATTAGATCGGGATGAATGTAGAATCGTTGGCTGCGTATTTAACGCCAGAAGACATCAGTACTTACATCATTTCTGTAGCTTAAGTCGTTTAGAAGTTATGGGCAGAATAAACCAAAAAAAACAACGGTAAAATCATCTTTATTGACTATCTATATCTATTCTTTATTGAAAATTTTTCAACGGAGCATCAGATCGGGATGAATGTGGTATCGTTGGCTGCGTATTTAATGCCAGAAGACATCAGTACTTACATTATTTCTGTAGCTTAAGTCGTTTAGAAGTTATGGGCAGAATAACCAAAAAAAAAACGGTAAAATCATCTTTATTGAATATCTATATCTATTCTTTATTGAATATCTTTTCAACGGAGCATCCGATCGGGACGAATGTGGTGTCGTTGGCTGCGTATTTAACGCCAGAAAACAAAAGTACTTACATCATTTCTGTAGCTTAAGTCGTTTAGAAGTTATGGGCAGAATAACACAAAAAAAACAACGGTAAAATCATCTTTATTGAATATCTATATCTATTCTTTATTGAATATCTTTTCAACGGAGCATCCGATCGGGATGAATGTGGTATCGTTGGCTGCGTATTTAACGCCAGAAGACAACAGTACTTACATCATTTCTGTATCTTAAGTCGTTTAGAAGTTATGGGCAGAATAACACAAAAAAAACAACGGTAAAATCATCTTTATTGGATATCTTTTCAACGGAGCATCCGATCGGGATGAATGTGGTGTCGTTGGCTGCGTATTTAACGCCAGAAGACAACAGTACTTACATCATTTCTGTAGCTTAAGTCGTTTAGAAGTTATGGGCAGAATAACACAAAAAAAACAACGGTAAAATCATCTTTATTGAATATCTATATCTATTCTTTATTGAATATCTTTTCAACGGAGCATCCGATCGGGATGAATGTGGTGTCGTTGGCTGCGTATTTAACGCCAAAAGACAACAGTACTTACATCATTTCTGTATCTTAAGTCGTTTAGAAGTTATGGGCAGAATAACACAAAAAAAACAACGGTAAAATCATCTTTATTGGATATCTTTTCAACGGAGCATCCGATCGGGATGAATGTGGTGTCGTTGGCTGCGTATTTAACGCCAGAAGACATCAGTACTTACATCATTTCTGTAGCTTAAGTCGTTTAGAAGTTATGGGCAGAATAAACCAAAAAAAACAACGGTAAAATCATCTTTATTGACTATCTATATCTATTCTTTATTGAATATTTTTCAACGGAGCATCAGATCGGGATGAATGTAGAATCGTTGGCTGCGTATTTAACGCCAGAAGACATCAGTACTTACATCATTTCTGTAGCTTAAGTCGTTTAGAAGTTATGGGCAGAATAAACCAAAAAAAACAACGGTAAAATCATCTTTATTGACTATCTATATCTATTCTTTATTGAATATTTTTCAACGGAGCATCAGATCGGGATGAATGTGGTATCGTTGGCTGCGTATTTAATGCCAGAAGACATCAGTACTTACATTATTTCTGTAGCTTAAGTCGTTTAGAAGTTATGGGCAGAATAACACAAAAAAAAACGGTAAAATCATCTTTATTGAATATCTATATCTATTCTTTATTGAATATATTTTCAACGGAGCATCCGATCGGGACGAATGTGGTGTCGTTGGCTGCGTATTTAACGCCAGAAAACAAAAGTACTTACATCAATTCTGTAGCTTAAGTCGTTTAGAAGTTATGGGCAGAATAACACAAAAAAAACAGCGGTAAAATCATCTTTATTGAATATCTATATCTATTCTTTATTGAATATCTTTTCAACGGAGCATCCGATCGGGATGAATGTGGTGTCGTTGGCTGCGTATTTAACGCCAGAAGACAACAGTACTTACATCATTTCTGTATCTTAAGTCGTTTAGAAGTTATGGGCAGAATAACACAAAAAAAACAACGGTAAAATCATCTTTATTGGATATCTATATCTTTTCTTTATTTAATATCTTTTCAACGGAGCATTAGATCGGGATGAATGTAGAATCGTTGGCTGCGTATTTAACGCCAGAAGACATCAGTACTTACATCATTTCTGTAGCTTAAGTCGTTTAGAAGTTATGGGCAGAATAAACCAAAAAAAACAACGGTAAAATCATCTTTATTGACTATCTATATCTATTCTTTATTGAATATTTTTCAACGGAGCATCAGATCGGGATGAATGTGGTATCGTTGGCTGCGTATTTAATGCCAGAAGACATCAGTACTTACATTATTTCTGTAACTTAAGTCGTTTAGAAGTTATGGGCAGAATAACACAAAAAAAAAACGGTAAAATCATCCTTATTGACTATCTATATCTATTCTTTATTGAATATATTTTCAACGGAGCATCCGATCGGGATGAATGTGGTGTCGTTGGCTGCGTATTTAACGCCAGAAGACAACAGTACTTACATCATTTCTGTATCTTAAGTCGTTTAGAAGTTATGGGCAGAATAACACAAAAAAAACAACGGTAAAATCATCTTTATTGGATATCTTTTCAACGGAGCATCCGATCGTGATGAATGTGGTGTCTTTGGCTGCGTATTTAACGCCAGAAGACAACAGTACTTACATCATTTCTGTAGCTTAAGTCGTTTAGAAGTTATGGGCAGAATAACACAAAAAAAACAACGTTAAAAACATCTTTATTGAATATCTATATCTATTCTTTATTGAATATCTTTTCAACGGAGCATCCGATCGGGACGAATGTGCTGTCGTTGGCTGCGTATTTAACGCCAGAAAACAAAAGTACTTACATCATTTCTGTAGCTTAAGTCGTTTAGAAGTTATGGGCAGAATAAAAAAAAAAAAAACAACGGTAAAATCATCTTTATTGACTATCTATATCTTTTCTTTATTTAATATCTTTTCAACGGAGCATTAGATCGGGATGAATGTAGAATCGTTGGCTGCGTATTTAACGCCAGAAGACATCAGTACTTACATCATTTCTGTAGCTTAAGTCGTTTAGAAGTTATGGGCAGAATAACACAAAAAAAACAGCGGTAAAATCATCTTTATTGAATATCTATATCTATTCTTTATTGAATATCTTTTCAACGGAGCATCCGATCGGGATGAATGTGGTGTCGTTGGCTGCGTATTTAACGCCAGAAGACAACAGTACTTACATCATTTCTGTATCTTAAGTCGTTTAGAAGTTATGGGCAGAATAACACAAAAAAAACAACGGTAAAATCATCTTTATTGGATATCTATATCTTTTCTTTATTTAATATCTTTTCAACGGAGCATTAGATCGGGATGAATGTAGAATCGTTGGCTGCGTATTTAACGCCAGAAGACATCAGTACTTACATCATTTCTGTAGCTTAAGTCGTTTAGAAGTTATGGGCAGAATAAACCAAAAAAACAACGGTAAAATCATCTTTATTGACTATCTATATCTATTCTTTATTGAATATTTTTCAACGGAGCATCAGATCGGGATGAATGTGGTATCGTTGGCTGCGTATTTAATGCCAGAAGACATCAGTACTTACATTATTTCTGTAACTTAAGTCGTTTAGAAGTTATGGGCAGAATAACACAAAAAAAAAAACGGTAAAATCATCTTTATTGACTATCTATATCTATTCTTTATTGAATATATTTTCAACGGAGCATCCGATCGGGATGAATGTGGTGTCGTTGGCTGCGTATTTAACGCCAGAAGACAACAGTACTTACATCATTTCTGTATCTTAAGTCGTTTAGAAGTTATGGGCAGAATAACACAAAAAAAACAACGGTAAAATCATCTTTATTGGATATCTTTTCAACGGAGCATCCGATCGTGATGAATGTGGTGTCTTTGGCTGCGTATTTAACGCCAGAAGACAACAGTACTTACATCATTTCTGTAGCTTAAGTCGTTTAGAAGTTATGGGCAGAATAACACAAAAAAAACAACGGTAAAAACATCTTTATTGAATATCTATATCTATTCTTTATTGAATATCTTTTCAACGGAGCATCCGATCGGGACGAATGTGCTGTCGTTGGCTGCGTATTTAACGCCAGAAAACAAAAGTACTTACATCATTTCTGTAGCTTAAGTCGTTTAGAAGTTATGGGCAGAATAAAAAAAAAAAAAAACAACGGTAAAATCATCTTTATTGACTATCTATATCTTTTCTTTATTTAATATCTTTTCAACGGAGCATTAGATCGGGATGAATGTAGAATCGTTGGCTGCGTATTTAACGCCAGAAGACATCAGTACTTACATCATTTCTGTAGCTTAAGTCGTTTAGAAGTTATGGGCAGAATAAACCAAAAAAAACAACGGTAAAATCATCTTTATTGACTATCTATATCTATTCTTTATTGAATATTTTTCAACGGAGCATCAGATCGGGATGAATGTGGTATCGTTGGCTGCGTATTCAACTGTAACGATCCGCCCTGAAGGGCAAACCGCCACAATAGGACTTAGTCATAGTTAACTAGTTTATAAGTTTATATATAGCTATAAGTCGCACGCAATATAATGAAATTCCTTAGTATAAGTATATAGGACACGAAGTCCGCATGTATTAAAATGAGTTTTTTGTTCAACATACGATCCAATAGTCGAGGTAATTTCGAGTCTCGAACCGGCGAAAGATCGTCAAAGGACCATCTCCGATAGGGTAATAGCTTAAGCCGGTAGGAAACCGCACTTAAGGTAACCGAGCTCCAAACCTATGGTCAAGAAAATACTGGAAATTCAGCGAGAGGCCATATCGTCGAGGTTTAAATACCGGATCCACCTCGAAGAAAATACCAGATTTCCCGATGGGTCAAGGTGGGACCAGATCTCTGGGACCCAAGTTTCGAACCCACCCCGGCGAAGTACCAGAAACCAGTGTGGTTTAGTTTACGACGAGATCTACTTAAGCAGAGTCCCGAACCGATTTCCGCTGGAACACTACGGAGTGGGACCAGATAAGTTCTAAACTACGTAAGAGGGACAGGGAAATACTGGAAGATGGGAAATAAAATCCCAGAAACCGAGAGGTACTAAAAAAGGACCGGGAGGAAGCGGAAACGAGGAGGTGACCGTACGAGATCGGCAGCGGTCTGTTCTCTCGAGGTTTTTCGAACGCGACGGTCGGGTCACGGTAGTGCAAGAAATTAAAAAAGGGAATCTAAGAAAAATACAAGGAAATATTAAGGTCAGTGTGGTGCAATGGGCAAACGGTGCAGTGGACATAATAAATAACGATGTAAAATGAAGTCAAGGTCAAGCTACCCCGAAATATTAAGTGAATAAAATTTGAACAAGTTGCACAAATAAAAAATATAATAAAACGTGAAATACAAGTGTTTTCCTTTTTCGAAACAACCCGATCGTGTCTGCGTGATTCGGCCCGACTAGTGCCTGGTAGTCGTGTCGAAGTGTGAATATCTGTGTCTTCCAGTTCCTCGTAGTGGAGTGGTAGAGCCCTCCGTAGCCCTCCCAAATCCTCGTAGGGGAATGGTTTCATCCTTCCCGAACTTTGTTATCCCTGTAGCCGAGCGGTAAAGCCCTCGGAGTCTCCCAAATCCTCGTAGGGGAAAGGTTTCATCCTTCCCGAACTTTGTTATCCCTGTAGCCGAGCGGTAAAGCCCTCGGAGTTTCCCAAATCCTCGTAGGGGAATGGTTTCATCCTTCCCGAGCATTATTACCCCTGTAGCCGAGCGGTAAAGCCCTCGGAGTTTCCCAAATCCTCGTAGGGGAATGGTTTCATCCTTCCCGAGCATTATTACCCTTGTAGCCGAGTGGTAAAGCCCTCGGAATTCCCGGAGTCCTCGTAGGGGAAAGGTTTTATCCTTCCCGAGCATTATTACCCTTGTAGCCGAGTGGTCAAGCCCTCGGAATTTCCTGAGTCCTCGTAGGGGAAAGGTTTTATCCTTCCCGAGCATTATTACCCTTGTAGCCGAGTGGTCAAGCCCTCGGAATTTCCCGAGTCTTCGTAGGGGAAAGGTTTTATCCTTCCCGAACATTATCATCTCTGTAGCCGCGCGGTCAAGTCCTCGGAATTTCCCGAATTCTAGTGGGGAACGGTTTTATCCTTCCCGAGTAGTAGTATCCTTGTAGCCGAGCGGTAAAGCCCTCGGAGTTTCCCGAATCCTCGTAGGGGAACGGTAATATCCTTCCCGTCGTTCCGTCTGACCGTAAGGGGCGGTAGAATCCTCCCGTTGTCATCCTGGGGTGCATCGTCTTCCCGTTTCAACCCAGGCTGAAGAATATCCGGCTGCGGCCTCGCCCGAAGGTCCAGCCCGCTGGAATTTCTGCCCCAAGTCCGCCCCTCGCAGGAGTGTAGAGTGTGGTACAGAACCTCATCCATACCGGAACATCTCCCCTCCCCCTTTTGTTCACTTTTCGGTGAAATCGAGACGAATTCGAGGTAATTCCCGTAAACAACTCTCGTCTCCAGACGAATTCAACTCTCTAGCCCAAAGTCTCGATGATTTACAAATTTCTTGTAAAGGACTCTGCGATCTCGACTGAGAATTATATCCTGGCCAGAGAGCATCCTTACAAGTGGCGCCCGAACAGGGACATTGAGGCTAGTTAGAGAAAAAAACGAAGCGGCCTAAAGAACCGCTAGTTCGGGAAATTACCGCGAAGAGTCATTCGGCGACCCGAATCGTGATAACGAACCTTTGCCGAACGGGAAGTGTGCTGACAGTGCTACTAAACGCGAGTGTATCATCCCCATCCCGAAAAGAAGAAGAAGTAAGAAAATACGAACTTAGAGGAAGAAGAAGAATTCCCCCTGGAACGAACCATGTTTGACCCGAAGGAATCCGACGGTGAGTACGAGGAAGCTGATCTAGTTAAGAATCCAGGCGTGGGTGTACGATGGATCTACGCTCGGCGTAAGGACGAACTCGCTGGGCTCGCACGTGAGTTCGGGTTCAACGCCGACGGGACGGTGGCTGAGACCCAGAAGGAGTTCGCTACCCTGGTGAACACAGGGTTGCTTCCTAAGTCGACGTGGAAAAGGCTCGCACAGCTGCAAGAGCTGTATACCTCGAGGGCCCCGAGTCCAAACCCGAAGGTGGTTCTGTCGGAGCCGACGGTAGAGGCCGAGACAGTTCAAACCGATCAAGTTCGGATCCCGGTGATCATCGGAGCCTCAGTGCATGGGAGGTCGACTAGTCATCGGGGAGTACACCCAGGGATTTCGCAAGATGTAGTAGCTACCCCACGTAACATTCAGAACGATCGGTCGGGATTGGATTTCCCAGTCATCAACCCCCCTTCGCGGCTTTTGCTCCCGGAAAGAATGCAGAAATGGAATTTAAGATTCGATGGCAACTCAGATCCTTTGACTCTGATCGCCGAGCTCGAGGAAAAGATGGCTACATACGGAGTCAACCCAGAGGAAGTTCCACGAGCCATGTCGGAGATCTTAGAAGGACGCGCGGCGCGTTGGTTCCGCACGAGTCGCCTACAAACCGCATCTTGGGCCACGTTCCGAAAGGAATTTCTGAACTTTTTCTTACCCCCCCGTTACTTCGAGCGTCTGGAGGACGAGATTCGAGCGCATGTCCAAGGTAGGGGTGAGACTTTTAAGAATTACTTGGTCGAGCTGAGAACCAAAATGCAGCAAGCCGAGTATCGGGAAGAAGAAGAGGTCTACCGAGTCTATGAGAATATGGCACCGGAATACCGACTATATATCAAGCGCCATGAGTTCACGACGTTGGCCCAATTAACTCAGATGGCTACAGAATACGAGAGTGTGAGACAATTGGAGTCCAGCCGGGCCGGAGTCCCAAGGTCAAGGGGAATAGAACACTCCAACGCTGGTCAACGCCAAACGCCGAATCCTTTTCGCAGTCCGGGGACGTCTCAGACGGAGCTGAATGCGACCCATCGAATGATCGCACAACCCCAGCCAAACGTCGATGTTCAGCGAGCGTGCGGCCGATGCGGGGAGGTCGGTCATTTCCGACGAGAATGCACCAATCCTCGGGTAAACTTTTGTTGGGATTGTGGCCGTAGAGGGATTCTAACGATCGAATGTTGTCGTCGAGGGGCCCCGGGAAACGAGCGACGTCTCCGCAGAGATCCGGGTGCAGTGGAGACGTACGGAACAACCACCCGACCTCAGGGAACACCCCACTAAGGATCCATAACGGTCTGATCACGGCGAACGTGCAGATCGGGGGTCGACGAGTGGATGCCACCATCGATACAGGGGCATCGAGGAGTTTTGTGAGCGAAGGATTCACTCGCATGGCAGCGGCGGCAGATGAAATCCTTGATATAGTCACGACCATAGCGCTGGCCGACCGATCAAGCCTGGAGGTGAGGGAGTTGTGGCGTACTCGCGTTGAATTGGCTGGTACGCGAGTTATGATGCCACTATTGGTAATGCCCACTATGCTAGATCGAGTAATTTTGGGGATGGATTTCTTGGCTGCAATGGGAACAAGGATCCAGTGTGGGGAGGCGACTCTCGAAGTTACACAACGTCCGTCGACCGAAGACCCACGCTTGCGACCGAGGAGAATGAGCTCGGCTCAACCTAGTGGTATAGACTCGACAGGACGAAAGATACAACAGAGGGAGAAAGGAATAGGCCCCGAGGACCACCCGTGTGGCGAGATAGAAGGGGAGAGGGCTCTACTAAGCGAGCAGATCACACACCAGATGGTGGTCACCGAAGATAGGGAAGACGATGACGAAAACCTGGGCGACGAGGAGAGAAGCCGAGCGGGAGGTACAGACGCCGAACCGGAAGGTTCACAAGCGGGTGCTACTTCTGAGTGTGACCTCAGTCCCGAGCAACGAGAGTTCATCGCACATGAGCTTGAGTTGTTCGAGAAGCTTCAGGGGGTGTCACACGTCGCGGAGCATCGGATAGTTATGCGTGACGACAAACCTCTGAAGCAGAGGTACTATCCTCGGAATCCGGCGATGCAACATATCATCGACACTCAAGTAGACGAGCTACTCCGCGAAGAGGCTATCGAACCGTCTCGAAGCCCATACAGTGCTCCTATCGTGTTGGTCAAGAAGAAGACCGGGGAGTGGCGTATGTGCGTGGACTACCGGCAGTTAAACGCACACTCAGTGCCGGACGCTTACCCCGTCCCCAGGATCAACCACATTTTGGAGAAGTTACGGCAAGCGCGTTACATATCGACTCTGGATCTGAAGCACGGTTATTGGCAAATACCTATGGCCCCTGATAGTCGCAAGTTTACTGCTTTCACTGTCCCTGGAAGGGGTCTGTTCCAGTGGAAGGTTATGCCCTTCGGCCTCCACTCGGCCAGCGCGACGTTCCAACGCGCCCTAGATAGCGTGATTGGGGTCGATATGGAACCGTTCGCCTTCGCATACTTGGACGATATAATCGTCATAGGGGCCACGGAAGAGCAACATCTCGCCAACCTGACTGAAGTCTTCCGACGTTTGCGAAAGGCGAATTTGAGAGTAAACCCCAAGAAGTGTGTTTTCTTCAAACGGGAGTTGGTCTATCTGGGTCATGTGATCAGCAGCGAAGGGGTCCAAACAGACCCAGAAAAGGTCGCAGCCATCACTAACCTGAAACCTCCCACGAACATCAAGGAACTCCGACAATGGTTGGGTATGGCCTCGTGGTATCGACGCTTCGTGCCAAACTTCGCGACAGTGGTGCAGCCGATGACCGCCTTGTTAAAGAAGGGCCGGAAGTGGCATTGGGGTCCCGAACAACAGGCCGCTTTGGAAGAGATAAGAGGGAGTCTCACTACCGCCCCCGTGCTAGGATGTCCCGATTTTGACAAGAAGTTCGTGCTGCAGACCGATGCTAGCGATGTTGGCCTGGGAGTAGTCCTTTCCCAGGACATCGAAGGGCAAGAGAAGGTGATCGCGTACGCCAGCCGTAGGTTAACGGCCACTGAGGGAAACTATACGACGACGGAGAAGGAGTGTCTGGCCATCATATGGGCTATCCGAAAGATGCGATGCTATTTGGAGGGTTACCGATTCGAGGTCGTCACCGACCATCTAGCCCTGAAATGGTTGAACTCAATCGAAAGCCCATCGGGTAGGATCGCTAGGTGGGCCTTAGAGTTGCAACAATTCCAATTCGACGTGCGTTATCGCCGTGGGAAGCTGAATGTCGTTGCCGATGCCCTATCCCGACAACCGTGCGAGGTCTTACAACAGATCGCCGAGGTGGAGACCTCCTGCGCGTGGATCCAAGGCATGAAGACCAAGATCCAGGACGATCCAGGAAAGTTCCCGGAGTATGTTGTGGAGAATGGACAAGTTTACCGAAACTTAGGTCATAGGATCGATGACGAAGACTATTTCCCGTGGAAGCTTTGTGTCCCTAAGCCGAAGAGAATCGACATCTTACGAGAGTGTCATGATGCCCCCACAGCAGGGCATCTGGGCGTTCGGAAGACGTTCACTCGGCTATCCCAGAGGTACTTCTGGCCTGGAATGTTTAGAGATGCTAAACGTTATGTTCTACGCTGCGAGTCCTGCCAGAAATTCAAGGTGGCACAGATCAAGGCAGCCGGAAGGATGTTGACACGTGTCACGAAAGAGCCGTTCGAAGTCCTATGTGCGGACTTCGTGGGGCCGTTGCCGCGATCTAAGCAGGGAAACACGATGCTCCTTGTATTTCACGATGCTTTCTCTAAATGGGTGGAATTGGTCCCTCTACGAAAAGCCACCGCCCCTCAGGTCCAGAAGGCTTTCCGAGAACGCATACTAAGTCGCGTCGGCGTTCCTCGTAAATTTGTGTGCGATAACGGTTCCCAATTCACCAGTCGGTCCCTAAAGGAGTTCTTTGCTACTCTCGGCGTGGAAGTGCAGTACACTGCACCGTATTGTCCACAAGAGAACCCCACCGAAAGGACAAATAGGACCGTCAAGACGATGATAGCACAGCTTGCGGAAGGTGACCAGAGTTCGTGGGATCAAGCGCTGCCAGAAATCGCGCTCGCGATCAATTCCAGCAAATCAGACTCGACTGGCTACAGCCCTGCGTTCTTGACGCAAGGACGCGAGCCTCGGCTGCCAAAAATGTTTTACGACGAGGCTACTCCCGGATCAGCGGTGGAGACCAAGGACCCCAAGGATAAGGCGCTACAATTGAAGGGGATCTTCGATATCGTTCGCTCCAACCTCCAGCGAGCATCACAGGAACAGGCACGACACTACAATCTACGACGTCGCGAATGGAGACCCAGAGTCAAAGATCAGGTATGGCTTCGACAACATCCTCTCTCAAAGGCAGCAGAAGGATTCGCAGCCAAGCTAGCTCCAAAGTATGACGGTCCGTATACGGTCACGAAGTTCACTTCGCCGAACCTGGTCCTTTTGCGACGCCCTGGAGAACGACGACGACGTGCCGCCAACATTAGTCAGCTGAAACCTTATTTGTCTGGAGAGGCTATCAAAGAAGGAGACGACGAGGACATCGAGACCCGAAGTACCGAAGAAGGAGGAGCAGAAGCAGCCGCCCCTTAGTTCATAAGTCGAATTGTAAACTTACTTTGTATGATAGTTAAGTACCCTTAGTATAAGGTCCACTGCACCGATAGGTAGGAGGGGTCAGAGACGTAGGGCCCGTTAGTAATAAACCCAGTATACCTTTCCAGATGGAAGAAGTGATCATCTTGTCCGACAGCTCGAATGACGCCACTAGCCCTTATCGGGAGCCGAGTGACGACGATTGGATCATGACGGATGACGAGGAATGCTACGCTACCGAAGGGGAGGGTTCGAACCTGCCCGAGAGCTCGGACGACCGTGAATCGGAACCCCGTTTCACCCGGCTACGCAAGGGCATGTGGAGTCCAGGGACGGGTGAATCCCGGAGATTCTGCCCCTCGACGTCGAACCCCCCGCCGAACTGCTACGTCGAAGATGACCCCGAGGACATTAGCGAGAACGGCGAGTACGAAGGGTCGCCCGGTCTCGCCGACGAACGCTGGCCAGGAGAGGCAAGAGACGGTGGGTACGACTACCGCGATGAGTACCGGCCCTATCAACCGGGGTATTACGTGCCGCAGGGAGGAGAGGGCGAATATCGACCAGGGGAGCCGGCGTACTTTGTGCCATACGACCAGGACAGTGACCACTATCCGGAGGTCCCACGTCATTACGACCCCCGAAGGTCGAGGACCTCAGCCGAGGACGAGGAACTGTGGTCACGACGTGACCCTCGAGCTGGTCATCCTCGTTATGCCCGGAGCAAACCGAACCTGCCCTTCGAACATGAGTGCCATCGTACGGTCGAGCACGAAGTCGACAGGTGGGATGGACACGTGACATTCAGACGTGTCGAGACCCGTACCATAACCCTTAAGGTGCCTGGAGTCCGAGCCGAGGACCCGTACGTGGAGGAGCCCCCTCCCCACCCCCATACTCTGCAGGAAGGGTGGACGAAAACCCCGTCTGGCAATGGGACCCCGAGATACGCCCGATTCTCCCTCGAGGTTCGCCCGAGATGTCCACGACGGCAACCCAGACATCTCCGAGGGCTCATCAGGCACGAGCGAGGGCTAGTCTGACATGTGGCACTCAGACTTCCCCGAAGGCCAGTAGACCTCGCCTCGAAGTGGTCTGCTCGCGAGATGGTCTCAACGCGGGATTGACGAACAAGGCTTCACCGGAGAGTACCGACGAGACCACCCAGAAGAGCACCGAACGCGCATGCGAGAACCCGGTGTCGGAAGCCCAGCATTTTAGCTATGCGGCTGAATATGAGTCGATCTCGGACAGCGAAGATGGCGGAGAAGACCGACCCCTCTTCTGTCGGAGATTCGTGGAGCCGACGACTTTACCCCTCGTGAGTGTGGAGGCCTCGAAGGGAAGCGATGTCGCCCTGCCGCAGCAGGAATCGCCCAGACGACTAGGAGGGGACACGGCGAACAATTTGAGTCCGCCCCTCGTGTGTGCGGCCCCAGACCTACCCCTGGCCGAGTGGGAGGACAGAGTCCTCGACGAGGTATTAACGGAGTTGCAGCAGACGGGATGGGATGGAACCTCCATACAGGGAGCGGAGATGCCCACGATCCCGGAGTGTGACGTACAACCGGACGCCACGCCTATCCCCCAATCTGTCGACGCTTGTCCAATACCGGCAGATTGGATCGGAGCCGACGGGCTGCAGACGCTGCCCTACGCAGTGATCCGGCAGATCAGCGAGAGAGTGGCCAGGAAACCAGGACGCGGGCGTCGTGTCCGCTTCGCTGTGGACGACGGGAACACCCGCTACTCGGTGACGGTCCGAGGGGACGGCCAGCTCCTTATCCGGACCCGGTAAGAAAGGGGGGGGTGTAACGATCCGCCCTGAAGGGCAAACCGCCACAATAGGACTTAGTCATAGTTAACTAGTTTATAAGTTTATATATAGCTATAAGTCGCACGCAATATAATGAAATTCCTTAGTATAAGTATATAGGACACGAAGTCCGCATGTATTAAAATGAGTTTTTTTGTTCAACATACGATCCAATAGTCGAGGTAATTTCGAGTCTCGAACCGGCGAAAGATCGCCAAAGGACCATCTCCGATAGGGTAATAGCTTAAGCCGGTAGGAAACCGCACTTAAGGTAACCGAGCTCCAAACCTATGGTCAAGAAAATACTGGAAATTCAGCGAGAGGCCATATCGTCGAGGTTTAAATACCAGATCCACCTCGAAGAAAATACCAGATTTCCCGATGGGTCAAGGTGGGACCAGATCTCTGGGACCCAAGTTTCGAACCCACCCCGGCGAAATACCAGAAACCAGTGTGGTTTAGTTTACGACGAGATCTACTTAAGCAGAGTCCCGAACCGATTTCCGCTGGAACACTACGGAGTGGGACCAGATAAGTTCTAAACTACGTAAGAGGGACAGGGAAATACTGGAAGATGGGAAATAAAATCCCAGAAACCGAGAGGTACTAAAAAAGGACCGGGAGGAAGCGGAAACGAGGAGGTGACCGGACGAGATCGGCAGCGGTCTGTTCTCTCGAGGTTTTCGAACGCGACGGTCGGGTCACGGTAGTGCAAGAAATTAAAAAAGGCAATCTAAGAAAAATACAAGGAAATATTAAGGTCAGTGTGGTGCAATGGGCAAACGGTGCAGTGGACATAATAAATAACGATGTAAAATGAAGTCAAGATCAAGCTACCCCGAAATATTAAGTGAATAAAATTTGAACAAGTTGCACAAAAAAAAATATAATAAAACGTGAAATACAAGTGTTTTCCTTTTTCGAAACAACCCGATCGTGTCTGCGTGATTCGGCCCGACTAGTGCCTGGTAGTCGTGTCGAAGTGTGAATATCTGTGTCTTCCAGTTCCTCGTAGTGGAGTGGTAGAGCCCTCCGTAGCCCTCCCAAATCCTCGTAGGGGAATGGTTTCATCCTTCCCGAACTTTGTTATCCCTGTAGCCGAGCGGTAAAGCCCTCGGAGTCTCCCAAATCCTCGTAGGGGAAAGGTTTCATCCTTCCCGAACTTTGTTATCCCTGTAGCCGAGCGGTAAAGCCCTCGGAGTTTCCCAAATCCTCGTAGGGGAATGGTTTCATCCTTCCCGAGCATTATTACCCTTGTAGCCGAGCGGTAAAGCCCTCGGAGTTTCCCAAATCCTCGTAGGGGAATGGTTTCATCCTTCCCGAGCATTATTACCCTTGTAGCCGAGTGGTCAAGCCCTCGGAATTCCCGGAGTCCTCGCAGGGGAAAGGTTTTATCCTTCCCGAGCATTATTACCCTTGTGGCCGAGTGGTCAAGCCCTCGGAATTTCCTGAGTCCTCGTAGGGGAAAGGTTTTATCCTTCCCGCATTATTACCCTTGTGGCCGAGTGGTCAAGCCCTCGGAATTTCCCGAGTCCTCGTAGGGGAAAGGTTTTATCCTTCCCGAACATCATTATCTCTGTAGCCGCGCGGTCAAGTCCTCGGAATTTCCCGAATTCTAGTGGGGAACGGTTTTATCCTTCCCGAGTAGTAGTATCCTTGTAGCCGAGCGGTAAAGCCCTCGGAGTTTCCCGAATCCTCGTAGGGGAACGGTAATATCCTTCCCGTCGTTCCGTCTGACCGTAAGGGGCGGTAGAATCCTCCCGTTGTCATCCTGGGGTGCATCGTCTTCCCGTTTCAACCCAGGCTGAAGAATATCCGGCTGCGGCCTCGCCCGAAGGTCCAGCCCGCTGGAATTTCTGCCCCAAGTCCGCCCCTTCGCAGGAGTGTAGAGTGTGGTACAGAACCTCATCCATACCGGAACATCTCCCCTCCCTTTTGTTCACTTTTCGGTGAAATCGAGACGAATTCGAGGTAATTTCCCGTAAACAACCCCCCTCCCCAAAAAAATAAAACTCTAACCCAAAAAATTCAAAATTTAATAAAATTTTTTAAAAAAAAATTCAAATAAAAACAAAAAAAAAATATTATACAAAAAAAAAAAAAAAAAAAAAAAAAAAAAAAAAAAATTTATAAATTTTTTTAATAATTTTTTTTATTAATAATAAAAAAAAAAAAAAAAAAAAAAAAAAAAAAAACAAAAAAAAAAACAACGGTAAAATCATCTTTATTGACTATCTATATCTTTTTTTTTTGAATTTTTTGAGGGGAATTAGAGAGGGGGGAAAATAGAAAGGTGGGGGATTTAATGTGAAATCATCTCTTATTGAATATCTTTTCAACGGAGCCATCAGATCGGGATGAATGTAGTTTCGTTGGCTGCCTATTTAACCCCAAAAGAAAAAAATAATTAATTCATTTTTTTTGGCTTTAAGTCGTTTAGAAGTTATGGGCAGAATAACACAAAAAAAAAAAAAAAAAATTTTTTTTTTATAAAGTCTACATCTATTCTTTATTGAATATATTTTCAACGGAGAATCTGATCAGGATGTATGTGAAATCATTGGCTGCGTATTTAACGCCAAAATACATCAGTACTTACATCATTTCTGTAGCTTAAGTCGTTTAGAAGTTATGGGCAGAATAACACAAAAAAACAACGGTAAAGTCATCTTTTTTGACTATCTATATATATTTTTTATTGAATATATTTTCAACGGAGCATCAGATCGAGATGAATTTGATATCCTTGGCTGCGTATTTAACGCCAGAAGACATCAGTACTTACATCATTTCTGTAGCTTAAGTCGTTTAGAAGTTATGGGCAGCATAAACCAAAAAAACAACGGTAAAATCATCTTTATTGACTATCTATATCTATTCTTTATTGAATATCTTTTCAACGGAGCATCAGATCGGGATGAATGTGGTATCGTTGGCTGCGTATTCAACGCCAAAAGACATCAGTACTTACATCATTTCTGTAGCTTAAGTCGTTTAGAAGTTATGGGCAGAAAAACACAAAAAAACAACGGTAAAATCATCTTTATTGACAATCTATATCTATTCTTTATTGAATATCTTTTCAACGAAACATCCGATCGGGATGAATGTGGTGTCGTTGGCTGTGTATTTAACGCCAGAAGACAACAGTACTTACATCATTTCTGTAGCTTAAGTCGTTTAGAAGTTATGGGCAGAATAACACAAAAAAAACAACAGTAAAAACATCTTTATTGAATATCTATATCTATTCTTTATTGAATATCTTTTCAACGGAGCATCCGATCGGGACGAATGTGGTGTCGTTGGCTGCGTATTTAACGCCAGAAAACAAAAGTACTTACATCATTTCTGTAGCTTAAGTCGTTTAGAAGTTATGGGCAGAATAACACAAAAAAAACAACGGTAAAATCATCTTTATTGAATATCTATATCTATTCTTTATTGAATATCTTTTCAACGGAGCATCCGATCGGGATGAATGTGGTGTCGTTGGCTGCGTATTTAACGCCAGAAAACAAAAGTACTTACATCATTTCTGTAGCTTAAGTCGTTTAGAAGTTATGGGCAGAATAACACAAAAAAAACAACGGTAAAATCATCTTTATTGAATATCTATATCTATTCTTTATTGAATATCTTTTCAACGGAGCATCCGATCGGGATGAATGTGGTGTCGTTGGCTGCGTATTTAACGCCAGAAGACAACAGTACTTACATCATTTCTGTAGCTTAAGTCGTTTAGAAGTTATGGGCAGAATAACACAAAAAAAACAACGGTAAAATCATCTTTATTGAATATCTATATCTATTCTTTATTGAATATCTTTTCAACGGAGCATCCGATTGGGATGAATGTGGTGTCGTTGGCTGCGTATTTAACGCCAGAAGACAACAGTACTTACATCATTTCTGTATCTTAAGTCGTTTAGAAGTTATGGGCAGAATAACACAAAAAAAACAACGGTAAAATCATCTTTATTGGATATCTTTTCAACGGAGCATCCGATCGCGATGAATGTGGTGTCGTTGGCTGTGTATTTAACGCCAGAAGACAACAGTACTTACATCATTTCTGTAGCTTAAGTCGTTTAGAAGTTATGGGCAGAATAACACAAAAAAAAACAACGGTAAAAACATCTTTATTGAATATCTATATCTATTCTTTATTGAATATCTTTTCAACGGAGCATCCGATCGGGACGAATGTGCTGTCGTTGGCTGCGTATTTAACGCCAGAAGACATCAGTACTTACATCATTTCTGTAGCTTAAGTCGTTTAGAAGTTATGGGCAGCATATACAAAAAAAACAACGGTAAAATCATCTTTATTGAATATCTATATCTATTCTTTATTGAATATCTTTTCAACGGAGCATCCGATCGGGACGAATGTGGTGTCGTTGGCTGCGTATTTAACGACAGAAGACAACAGTACTTACATCATTTCTGTAGCTTAAGTCGTTTAGAAGTTATGGGCAGAATAACACAAAAAAAAAACAACGGTAAAATCATCTTTATTGACTATCTATATCTTTTCTTTATTTAATATCTTTTCAACGGAGCATTAGATCGGGATGAATGTAGAATCGTTGGCTGCGTATTTAACGCCAGAAGACATCAGTACTTACATCATTTCTGTAGCTTAAGTCGTTTAGAAGTTATGGGCAGAATAAACCAAAAAAAACAACGGTAAAATCATCTTTATTGACTATCTATATCTATTCTTTATTGAATATTTTTCAACGGAGCATCAGATCGGGATGAATGTGGTATCGTTGGCTGCGTATTTAATGCCAGAAGACATCAGTACTTACATTATTTCTGTAGCTTAAGTCGTTTAGAAGTTATGGGCAGAATAACACAAAAAAAAACGGTAAAATCATCTTTATTGACTATCTATATCTATTCTTTATTGAATATCTTTTCAACGGAGCATCCGATCGGGACGAATGTGCTGTCGTTGGCTGCGTATTTAATGCCAGAAGACAACAGTACTTACATCATTTCTGTATCTTAAGTCGTTTAGAAGTTATGGGCAGAATAACACAAAAAAAACAACGGTAAAATCATCTTTATTGGATATCTATATCTATTCTTTATTGAATATCTTTTCAACGGAGCATCCGATCGGGACGAATGTGGTATCGTTGGCTGCGTATTTAATGCCAGAAGACATCAGTACTTACATCATTTCTGTAGCTTAAGTCGTTTAGAAGTTATGGGCAGCATAAACCAAAAAAACAACGGTAAAATCATCTTTATTGACTATCTATATCTTTTCTTTATTTAATATCTTTTCAACGGAGCATCAGATCGGGATGAATGTGGTATCGTTGGCTGCGTATTTAATGCCAGAAGACATCAGTACTTACATCATTTCTGCAGCCTAAATCGTTTAGAAGTTATGGGCAGAATAAACCAAAAAAACAACGGTAAAATCATCTTTATTGACTATCTATATCTATTCCTTATTGAATATCTTTTCAACGGAGCATCAGATCGGGATGAATGTAGTATCGTTGGCTGCCTATATAACGCCAGAAGACATCAGTACTTACGTCATTTCTGTAGCTTAAGTCGTTTAGAAGTTATGGGCAGAATAACACAAAAAAAAACGGTAAAATCATCTTTATTGAATGTCTACATCTATTCTTTATTGAATATATTTTCAACGGAGAATCTGATCAGGATGTATGTGAAATCATTGGCTGCGTATTTAACGCCAAAATACATCAGTACTTACATCATTTCTGTAGCTTAAGTCGTTTAGAAGTTATGGGCAGAATAACACAAAAAAACAACGGTAAAGTCATCTTTATTGACTATCTATATATATTTTTTATTGAATATATTTTCAACGGAGCATCAGATCGAGATGAATTTGATATCCTTGGCTGCGTATTTAACGCCAGAAGACATCAGTACTTACATCATTTCTGTAGCTTAAGTCGTTTAGAAGTTATGGGCAGCATAAACCAAAAAAACAACGGTAAAATCATCTTTATTGACTATCTATATCTATTCTTTATTGAATATCTTTTCAACGGAGCATCAGATCGGGATGAATGTGGTATCGTTGGCTGCGTATTCAACGCCAAAAGACATCAGTACTTACATCATTTCTGTAGCTTAAGTCGTTTAGAAGTTATGGGCAGAAAAACACAAAAAAACAACGGTAAAATCATCTTTATTGACAATCTATATCTATTCTTTATTGAATATATTTTCAACGAAACATCCGATCGGGATGAATGTAGTGTCGTTGGCTGCGTATTTAACGCCAGAAGACAACAGTACTTACATCATTTCTGTAGCTTAAGTCGTTTAGAAGTTATGGGCAGAATAACACAAAAAGAACAATGGAAAAAACATCTTTATTGAATATCTATATCTATTCTTTATTGAATATCTTTTCAACGGAGCATCCGATCGGGACGAATGAGCTGTCGTTGGCTGCGTATTTAACGCCAGAAAACAAAAGTACTTACATCATTTCTGTAGCTTAAGTCGTTTAGAAGTTATGGGCAGAATAACACAAAAAAAACAACGGTAAAATCATCCTTATTGAATATCTATATCTATTCTTTATTGAATATCTTTTCAACGGAGCATCCGATCGGGATGAATGTGGTGTCGTTGGCTGCGTATTTAACGCCAGAAGACAACAGTACTTACATCATTTCTGTAGCTTAAGTCGTTTAGAAGTTATGGGCAGAATAACACAAAAAAAACAACGGTAAAATCATCTTTATTGGATATCTTTTCAACGGAGCATCCGATCGTGATGAATGTGGTATCGTTGGCTGCGTATTCAACGCCAAAAGACATCAGTGTTTACATCATTTCTGTAGCTTAAGTCGTTTAGAAGTTATGGGCAGAATAACACTATCTATATCTTTTCTTTATTTAATATCTTTTCAACGGAGCATTAGATCGGGATGAATGTAGAATCGTTGGCTGCGTATTTAACGCCAGAAGACATCAGTACTTACATCATTTCTGTAGCTTAAGTCGTTTAGAAGTTATGGGCAGAATAAACCAAAAAAAACAACGGTAAAATCATCTTTATTGACTATCTATATCTATTCTTTATTGAATATTTTTCAACGGAGCATCAGATCGGGATGAATGTGGTATCGTTGGCTGCGTATTTAATGCCAGAAGACATCAGTACTTACATTATTTCTGTAGCTTAAGTCGTTTAGAAGTTATGGGCAGAATAACAAAAAAAAAAAACGGTAAAATCATCTTTATTGACTATCTATATCTATTCTTTATTGAATATATTTTCAACGGAGCATCAGATCGGGATGAATGTGGTATCGTTGGCTGCGTATTCAACGCCAAAAGACATCAGTACTTACATCATTTCTGTAGCTTAAGTCGTTTAGAAGTTATGGGCAGAATAACACACAAAAAAAAACAACGGTAAAATCATCTTTATTGACTATCTATATCTATTCCTTATTGAATATCTTTTCAACGGAGCATCAGATCGGGATGAGTGTGGTATCGTTGGCTGCGTATTTAATGCCAGAAGACATCAGTACTTACATCATTTCTGTAGCTTAAGTCGTTTAGAAGTTATGGGCAGAATAACACAAAAAAAAAAACAACGGTAAAATCATCTTTATTGACTATCTATTTAATTTAATATCTTTTCAACGGAGCATTAGATCGGGATGAATGTAGAATCGTTGGCTGCGTATTTAACGCCAGAAGACATCAGTACTTACATCATTTCTGTAGCCTAAATCGTTTAGAAGTTATGGGCAGAATAAACCAAAAAAACAACGGTAAAATCATCTTTATTGACTATCTATATCTATTCCTTATTGAATATCTTTTCAACGGAGCTTCAGATCGGGATGAATGTAGTATCGTTGGCTGCCTATTTAACGCCAGAAGACATCAGTACTTACGTCATTTCTGTAGCTTAAGTCGTTTAGAAGTTATGGGCAGAATAACACAAAAAAAAAACGGTTAAATCATCTTTATTGAATGTCTACATCTATTCTTTATTGAATATATTTTCAACGGAGAATCTGATCAGGATGTATGTGAAATCATTGGCTGCGTATTTAACGCCAAAATACATCAGTACTTACATCATTTCTGTAGCTTAAGTCGTTTAGAAGTTATGGGCAGAATAACACAAAAAAACAACGGTAAAGTCATCTTTATTGACTATCTATATATTTTTTATTGAATATGTTTTCAACGGAGCATCAGATCGAGATGAATTTGATATCCTTGGCTGCGTATTTAACGCCAGAAGACATCAGTACTTACATCATTTCTGTAGCTTAAGTCGTTTAGAAGTTATGGGCAGCATAAACCAAAAAAACAACGGTAAAATCATCTTTATTGACTATCTATATCTATTCTTTATTGAATATCTTTTCAACGGAGCATCAGATCGGGATGAATGTGGTATCGTTGGCTGCGTATTCAACGCCAAAAGACATCAGAACTTACATCATTTCTGTAGCTTAAGTCGTTTAGAAGTTATGGGCAGAAAAACACAAAAAAACAACGGTAAAATCATCTTTATTGACAATCTATATCTATTCTTTATTGAATATCTTTTAAACGGAGCATCAGATCAGGATGAATGTGGTATCGTTGGCTGCGTATTCAACGCCAAAAGACATCAGTACTTACATCATTTCTGTAGCTTAAGTCGTTTAGAAGTTGTGGGCAGAATAAAAAAAAAAAAAAAAAAAAACGGTAAAATAATATTTATTGACTATCTATATCTTTTCTTTATTTAATATCTTTTCAACGGAGCATTAGATCGGGATGAATGTAGAATCGTTGGCTGCGTATTTAACGCCAAAAGACATCAGTACTTACATCATTTCTGTAGCTTAAGTCGTTTAGAAGTTATGGGCAGAATAAACCAAAAAAAAACAACGGTAAAATCATATTTATTGACTATCTATATCTATTCTTTATTGAATATCTTTTCAACGGAGCATCATATCGGGATGAGTGTGGTATCGTTGGCTGCGTATTTAATGCCAGAAGACATCAGTACTTACATTATTTCTGTAGCTTAAGTCGTTTAGAAGTTATGGGCAGAATAACACAAAAAAAAAACGGTAAAATCATCTTTATTGACTATCTATATCTATTGTTTATTGAATATATTTTCAACGGAGCATTAGATCGGGTTGAATGTGGTATCATTGGCTGCCTATTTAACGCCAGAAGACATCAGTACTTACATCATTTCTGTAGCTTAAGTCGTTTAGAAGTTATGGGCAGCATAAACCAAAAAAACAACGGTAAAATCATCTTTATTGACTATCTATATCTATTCTTTATTGAATATCTTTTCAACGGAGCATCAGATCGGGATGAATGTGGTATCGTTGGCTGCGTATTCAACGCCAAATGACATCAGTACTTACATCATTTCTGTAGCTTAAGTCGTTTAGAAGTTATGGGCAGAATAACACACAAAAAAAAACAACGGTAAAATCATCTTTATTGACTATCTATATCTATTCCTTATTGAATATCTTTTCAACGGAGCATCAGATCGGGATGAGTGTGGTATCGTTGGCTGCGTATTTAATGCCAGAAGACATCAGTACTTACATCATTTCTGTAGCTTAAGTCGTTTAGAAGTTATGGGCAGAATAACACAAAAAAACAACGGTAAAATCATCTTTATTGACTATCTATATCTATTGTTTATTGAATATATTTTCAACGGAGCATCTGATCGGGTTGAATGTGGTATCATTGGCTGCCTATTTAACGCCAGAAGACATCAGTACATACATCATTTCTGTAGCTTAAGTCGTTTAGAAGTTATGGGCAGAATAACACAAAAAAAAAAAACAACGGTAAAATCATCTTTATTGACTATCTATATCTTTTCTTTATTTAATATCTTTTCAACGGAGCATTAGATCGGGATGAATGTAGAATCGTTGGCTGCGTATTTAACGCCAAAAGACATCAGTACTTACATCATTTCTGTAGCTTAAGTCGTTTAGAAGTTATGGGCAGAATAAACCAAAAAAAAACAACGGTAAAATCATATTTATTGACTATCTATATCTATTCTTTATTGAATATCTTTTCAACGGAGCATCATATCGGGATGAGTGTGGTATCGTTGGCTGCGTATTTAATGCCAGAAGACATCAGTACTTACATTATTTCTGTAGCTTAAGTCGTTTAGAAGTTATGGGCAGAATAACACACAAAAAAAAACAACGGTAAAATCATCTTTATTGACTATCTATATCTATTCCTTATTGAATATCTTTTCAACGGAGCATCAGATCGGGATGAGTGTGGTATCGTTGGCTGCGTATTTAATGCCAGAAGACATCAGTACTTACATCATTTCTGTAGCTTAAGTCGTTTAGAAGTTATGGGCAGAATAACACACAAAAAAAAACAACGGTAAAATCATCTTTATTGACTATCTATATCTATTCCTTATTGAATATCTTTTCAACGGAGCATCAGATCGGGATGAGTGTGGTATCGTTGGCTGCGTATTCAACGCCAAATGACATCAGTACTTACATCATTTCTGTAGCTTAAGTCGTTTAGAAGTTATGGGCAGAATAACACACAAAAAAAAACAACGGTAAAATCATCTTTATTGACTATCTATATCTATTCCTTATTGAATATCTTTTCAACGGAGCATCAGATCGGGATGAGTGTGGTATCGTTGGCTGCGTATTTAATGCCAGAAGACATCAGTACTTACATCATTTCTGTAGCTTAAGTCGTTTAGAAGTTATGGGCAGAATAACACAAAAAAACAACGGTAAAATCATCTTTATTGACTATCTATATCTATTGTTTATTGAATATATTTTCAACGGAGCATTAGATCGGGATGAATGTAGAATCGTTGGCTGCGTATTTAACGCCAGAAGACATCAGTACTTACATCATTTCTGTAGCCTAAATCGTTTAGAAGTTATGGGCAGAATAAACCAAAAAAACAACGGTAAAATCATCTTTATTGACTATCTATATCTATTCCTTATTGAATATCTTTTCAACGGAGCTTCAGATCGGGATGAATGTAGTATCGTTGGCTGCCTATTTAACGCCAGAAGACATCAGTACTTACGTCATTTCTGTAGCTTAAGTCGTTTAGAAGTTATGGGCAGAATAACACAAAAAAAAAACGGTTAAATCATCTTTATTGAATGTCTACATCTATTCTTTATTGAATATATTTTCAACGGAGAATCTGATCAGGATGTATGTGAAATCATTGGCTGCGTATTTAACGCCAAAATACATCAGTACTTACATCATTTCTGTAGCTTAAGTCGTTTAGAAGTTATGGGCAGAATAACACAAAAAAACAACGGTAAAGTCATCTTTATTGACTATCTATATATATTTTTTATTGAATATGTTTTCAACGGAGCATCAGATCGAGATGAATTTGATATCCTTGGCTGCGTATTTAACGCCAGAAGACATCAGTACTTACATCATTTCTGTAGCTTAAGTCGTTTAGAAGTTATGGGCAGCATAAACCAAAAAAACAACGGTAAAATCATCTTTATTGACTATCTATATCTATTCTTTATTGAATATCTTTTCAACGGAGCATCAGATCGGGATGAATGTGGTATCGTTGGCTGCGTATTCAACGCCAAAAGACATCAGAACTTACATCATTTCTGTAGCTTAAGTCGTTTAGAAGTTATGGGCAGAAAAACACAAAAAAACAACGGTAAAATCATCTTTATTGACAATCTATATCTATTCTTTATTGAATATCTTTTCAACGGAGCATCAGATCAGGATGAATGTGGTATCGTTGGCTGCGTATTCAACGCCAAAAGACATCAGTACTTACATCATTTCTGTAGCTTAAGTCGTTTAGAAGTTGTGGGCAGAATAAAAAAAAAAAAAAAAAAAAACGGTAAAATAATATTTATTGACTATCTATATCTTTTCTTTATTTAATATCTTTTCAACGGAGCATTAGATCGGGATGAATGTAGAATCGTTGGCTGCGTATTTAACGCCAAAAGACATCAGTACTTACATCATTTCTGTAGCTTAAGTCGTTTAGAAGTTATGGGCAGAATAACCCAAAAAAAACAACGGTAAAATCATCTTTATTGACTATCTATATCTATTCTTTATTGAATATCTTTTCAACGGAGCATCATATCGGGATGAGTGTGGTATCGTTGGCTGCGTATTTAATGCCAGAAGACATCAGTACTTACATTATTTCTGTAGCTTAAGTCGTTTAGAAGTTATGGGCAGAATAACACAAAAAAAAACGGTAAAATCATCTTTATTGACTATCTATATCTATTGTTTATTGAATATATTTTCAACGGAGCATTAGATCGGGTTGAATGTGGTATCATTGGCTGCCTATTTAACGCCAGAAGACATCAGTACTTACATCATTTCTGTAGCTTAAGTCGTTTAGAAGTTATGGGCAGCATAAACCAAAAAAACAACGGTAAAATCATCTTTATTGACTATCTATATCTTTTCTTTATTTAATATCTTTTCAACGGAGCATTAGATCGGGATGAATGTAGAATCGTTGGCTGCGTATTTAACGCCAGAAGACATCAGTACTTACAGCATTTCTGTAGCTTAAGTCGTTTAGAAGTTATGGGCAGAATAACACAAAAAAACAACGGTAAAATCATCTTTATTGACTATCTATATCTATTCCTTATTGAATATCTTTTCAACGGAGCATCAGATCGGGATGAGTGTGGTATCGTTGGCTGCGTATTTAATGCCAGAAGACATCAGTACTTACATCATTTCTGTAGCTTAAGTCGTTTAGAAGTTATGGGCAGAATAACACAAAAAAACAACGGTAAAATCATCTTTATTGACTATCTATATCTATTCCTTATTGAATATCTTTTCAACGGAGCATCAGATCGGGATGAGTGTGGTATCGTTGGCTGCGTATTCAACGCCAAATGACATCAGTACTTACATCATTTCTGTAGCTTAAGTCGTTTAGAAGTTATGGGCAGAATAACACACAAAAAAAACAACGGTAAAATCATCTTTATTGACTATCTATATCTATTCCTTATTGAATATCTTTTCAACGGAGCATCAGATCGGGATGAGTGTGGTATCGTTGGCTGCGTATTTAATGCCAGAAGACATCAGTACTTACATCATTTCTGTAGCTTAAGTCGTTTAGAAGTTATGGGCAGAATAACACAAAAAAACAACGGTAAAATCATCTTTATTGACTATCTATATCTATTGTTTATTGAATATATTTTCAACGGAGCATCTGATCGGGTTGAATGTGGTATCATTGGCTGCCTATTTAACGCCAGAAGACATCAGTACATACATCATTTCTGTAGCTTAAGTCGTTTAGAAGTTATGGGCAGAATAACACAAAAAAAAAAAACAACGGTAAAATCATCTTTATTGACTATCTATATCTTTTCTTTATTTAATATCTTTTCAACGGAGCATTAGATCGGGATGAATGTAGAATCGTTGGCTGCGTATTTAACGCCAGAAGACATCAGTACTTACATCATTTCTGTAGCTTAAGTCGTTTAGAAGTTATGGTCAGAATAAACCAAAAAAACAACGGTAAAAACATCTTTATTGACTATCCATATCTATTCTTTATTGAATATCTTTTCAACGGAGAATCAGATCGGGATGAGTGTGGTATCGTTGGCTGCGTATTTAATGCCAGAAGACATCAGTACTTACATTATTTCTGTAGCTTAAGTCGTTTAGAAGTTATGGGCAGAATAACACAAAAAAAAAAAAAAAACGGTAACATCATCTTTATTGACTATCTATATCTATTGTTTATTGAATATATTTTCAACGGAGCATCTGATCGGGTTGAATGTGGTATCATTGGCTGCCTAGCCAGAAGACATCAGTACTTACATCATTTCTGTAGCTTAAGTCGTTTAGAAGTTATGGTCAGCATAATCCAAAAAAACAACGGTAAAATCATCTTTATTGAATATCTATATCTATTGTTTATTGAATATATTTTCAACGGAGCATCAGATCGAGATGAATTTGATATCCTTGGCTGCGTATTTAACGCCAGAAGACATCAGTACTTACATCATTTCTGTAGCTTAAGTCGTTTAGAAGTTATGGCAGAATAACACAAAAAAAAAACAACGGTAAAATCATCTTTATTGACTATCTATATCTTTTCTCTATTTAATAACTTTTCAACGGAACATTAGATCGGGATGAATGTAGAATCGTTGGCTGCGTATTTAACGCCAGAAGACATCAGTACTTACACCATTTCTGTAGCTTAAGTCGTTTAGAAGTTATGGGCAGCATAAACCAAAAAAACAACGGTAAAATCATCTTTATTGACTATCTATATCTATTCTTTATTGAATATCTTTTCAACGGAGAATCAGATCGGAATGAATGTGGTATCGTTGGCTGCGTATTCAACGCCAAAAGACATCAGTGGTTACATCATTTCTGAAGCTTAAGTCGTTTAGAAGTTATGGGCAGAATAACACAAAAAAAAAACAACGGTAAAATCATCTTTATTGACTATCTATATATATTCTTTATTGAATATATTTTCAACGGAGCATCAGATCGGGATTAATGTGGTATCGTTGGCTGCGTATTTAACGCCAGAAGACATCAGTACTTACATCATTTCTGTAGCTTAAGTCGTTTAGAAGTTATGGTCAGCATAAACCAAAAAAACAACGGTAAAATCATCTTTATTGACTATCTATATCTATTCCTTATTGAATATCTTTTCAACGGAGCATCAGATCGGGATGAATGTAGTATCGTTGGCTGCCTATATAACGCCAGAAGACATCAGTACTTACGTCATTTCTGTAGCTTAAGTCGTTTAGAAGTTATGGGCAGAATAACACAAAAAAAAACGGTAAAATCATCTTTATTGAATGTCTACATCTATTCTTTATTGAATATATTTTCAACGGAGAATCTGATCAGGATGTATGTGAAATCATTGGCTGCGTATTTAACGCCAAAATACATCAGTACTTACATCATTTCTGTAGCTTAAGTCGTTTAGAAGTTATGGGCAGAATAACACAAAAAAACAACGGTAAAGTCATCTTTATTGACTATCTATATATATTTTTTATTGAATATATTTTCAACGGAGCATCAGATCGAGATGAATTTGATATCCTTGGCTGCGTATTTAACGCCAGAAGACATCAGTACTTACATCATTTCTGTAGCTTAAGTCGTTTAGAAGTTATGGGCAGCATAAACCAAAAAAACAACGGTAAAATCATCTTTATTGACTATCTATATCTATTCTTTATTGAATATCTTTTCAACGGAGCATCAGATCGGGATGAATGTGGTATCGTTGGCTGCGTATTCAACGCCAAAAGACATCAGTACTTACATCATTTCTGTAGCTTAAGTCGTTTAGAAGTTATGGGCAGAAAAACACAAAAAAACAACGGTAAAATCATCTTTATTGACAATCTATATCTATTCTTTATTGAATATATTTTCAACGAAACATCCGATCGGGATGAATGTAGTGTCGTTGGCTGCGTATTTAACGCCAGAAGACAACAGTACTTACATCATTTCTGTAGCTTAAGTCGTTTAGAAGTTATGGGCAGAATAACACAAAAAGAACAATGGAAAAAACATCTTTATTGAATATCTATATCTATTCTTTATTGAATATCTTTTCAACGGAGCATCCGATCGGGACGAATGAGCTGTCGTTGGCTGCGTATTTAACGCCAGAAAACAAAAGTACTTACATCATTTCTGTAGCTTAAGTCGTTTAGAAGTTATGGGCAGAATAACACAAAAAAAACAACGGTAAAATCATCCTTATTGAATATCTATATCTATTCTTTATTGAATATCTTTTCAACGGAGCATCCGATCGGGATGAATGTGGTGTCGTTGGCTGCGTATTTAACGCCAGAAGACAACAGTACTTACATCATTTCTGTAGCTTAAGTCGTTTAGAAGTTATGGGCAGAATAACACAAAAAAAACAACGGTAAAATCATCTTTATTGGATATCTTTTCAACGGAGCATCCGATCGTGATGAATGTGGTATCGTTGGCTGCGTATTCAACGCCAAAAGACATCAGTGTTTACATCATTTCTGTAGCTTAAGTCGTTTAGAAGTTATGGGCAGAATAACACTATCTATATCTTTTCTTTATTTAATATCTTTTCAACGGAGCATTAGATCGGGATGAATGTAGAATCGTTGGCTGCGTATTTAACGCCAGAAGACATCAGTACTTACATCATTTCTGTAGCTTAAGTCGTTTAGAAGTTATGGGCAGAATAAACCAAAAAAAACAACGGTAAAATCATCTTTATTGACTATCTATATCTATTCTTTATTGAATATTTTTCAACGGAGCATCAGATCGGGATGAATGTGGTATCGTTGGCTGCGTATTTAATGCCAGAAGACATCAGTACTTACATTATTTCTGTAGCTTAAGTCGTTTAGAAGTTATGGGCAGAATAACACAAAAAAAAAAACGGTAAAATCATCTTTATTGACTATCTATATCTATTCTTTATTGAATATATTTTCAACGGAGCATCAGATCGGGATGAATGTGGTATCGTTGGCTGCGTATTCAACGCCAAAAGACATCAGTACTTACATCATTTCTGTAGCTTAAGTCGTTTAGAAGTTATGGGCAGAATAACACACAAAAAAAAACAACGGTAAAATCATCTTTATTGACTATCTATATCTATTCCTTATTGAATATCTTTTCAACGGAGCATCAGATCGGGATGAGTGTGGTATCGTTGGCTGCGTATTTAATGCCAGAAGACATCAGTACTTACATCATTTCTGTAGCTTAAGTCGTTTAGAAGTTATGGGCAGAATAACACAAAAAAAAAAAACAACGGTAAACTCATCTTTATTGACTATCTATTTAATTTAATATCTTTTCAACGGAGCATTAGATCGGGATGAATGTAGAATCGTTGGCTGCGTATTTAACGCCAGAAGACATCAGTACTTACATCATTTCTGTAGCCTAAATCGTTTAGAAGTTATGGGCAGAATAAACCAAAAAAACAACGGTAAAATCATCTTTATTGACTATCTATATCTATTCCTTATTGAATATCTTTTCAACGGAGCTTCAGATCAGGATGAATGTAGTATCGTTGGCTGCCTATTTAACGCCAGAAGACATCAGTACTTACGTCATTTCTGTAGCTTAAGTCGTTTAGAAGTTATGGGCAGAATAACACAAAAAAAAAACGGTTAAATCATCTTTATTGAATGTCTACATCTATTCTTTATTGAATATATTTTCAACGGAGAATCTGATCAGGATGTATGTGAAATCATTGGCTGCGTATTTAACGCCAAAATACATCAGTACTTACATCATTTCTGTAGCTTAAGTCGTTTAGAAGTTATGGGCAGAATAACACAAAAAAACAACGGTAAAGTCATCTTTATTGACTATCTATATATATTTTTTATTGAATATATTTTCAACGGAGCATCAGATCGAGATGAATTTGATATCCTTGGCTGCGTATTTAACGCCAGAAGACATCAGTACTTACATCATTTCTGTAGCTTAAGTCGTTTAGAAGTTATGGGCAGCATAAACCAAAAAAACAACGGTAAAATCATCTTTATTGACTATCTATATCTATTCTTTATTGAATATCTTTTCAACGGAGCATCAGATCGGGATGAATGTGGTATCGTTGGCTGCGTATTCAACGCCAAAAGACATCAGAACTTACATCATTTCTGTAGCTTAAGTCGTTTAGAAGTTATGGGCAGAAAAACACAAAAAAACAACGGTAAAATCATCTTTATTGACAATCTATATCTATTCTTTATTGAATATCTTTTCAACGGAGCATCAGATCAGGATGAATGTGGTATCGTTGGCTGCGTATTCAACGCCAAAAGACATCAGTACTTACATCAATTCTGTAGCTTAAGTCGTTTAGAAGTTGTGGGCAGAATAAAAAAAAAAAAAAAAAAACGGTAAAATAATATTTATTGACTATCTATATCTTTTCTTTATTTAATATCTTTTCAACGGAGCATTAGATCGGGATGAATGTAGAATCGTTGGCTGCGTATTTAACGCCAAAAGACATCAGTACTTACATCATTTCTGTAGCTTAAGTCGTTTAGAAGTTATGGGCAGAATAAACCAAAAAAAACAACGGTAAAATCATATTTATTGACTATCTATATCTATTCTTTATTGAATATCTTTTCAACGGAGCATCATATCGGGATGAGTGTGGTATCGTTGGCTGCGTATTTAATGCCAGAAGACATCAGTACTTACATTATTTCTGTAGCTTAAGTCGTTTAGAAGTTATGGGCAGAATAACACAAAAAAAAAAACGGTAAAATCATCTTTATTGACTATCTATATCTATTGTTTATTGAATATATTTTCAACGGAGCATTAGATCGGGTTGAATGTGGTATCATTGGCTGCCTATTTAACGCCAGAAGACATCAGTACTTACATCATTTCTGTAGCTTAAGTCGTTTAGAAGTTATGGGCAGCATAAACCAAAAAAACAACGGTAAAATCATCTTTATTGACTATCTATATCTATTCTTTATTGAATATCTTTTCAACGGAGAATCAGATCGGAATGAATGTGGTATCGTTGGCTGCGTATTCAACGCCAAATGACATCAGTACTTACATCATTTCTGTAGCTTAAGTCGTTTAGAAGTTATGGGCAGAATAACACACAAAAAAAAACAACGGTAAAATCATCTTTATTGACTATCTATATCTATTCCTTATTGAATATCTTTTCAACGGAGCATCAGATCGGGATGAGTGTGGTATCGTTGGCTGCGTATTTAATGCCAGAAGACATCAGTACTTACATCATTTCTGTAGCTTAAGTCGTTTAGAAGTTATGGGCAGAATAACACAAAAAAACAACGGTAAAATCATCTTTATTGACTATCTATATCTATTGTTTATTGAATATATTTTCAACGGAGCATCTGATCGGGTTGAATGTGGTATCATTGGCTGCCTATTTAACGCCAGAAGACATCAGTACATACATCATTTCTGTAGCTTAAGTCGTTTAGAAGTTATGGGCAGAATAACACAAAAAAAAAAACAACGGTAAAATCATCTTTATTGACTATCTATATCTTTTCTCTATTTAATATCTTTTCAACGGAGCATTAGATCGGGATGAATGTAGAATCGTTGGCTGCGTATTTAACGCCAGAAGACATCAGTACTTACATCATTTCTGTAGCTTAAGTCGTTTAGAAGTTATGGTCAGAATAAACCAAAAAAACAACGGTAAAAACATCTTTATTGACTATCCATATCTATTCTTTATTGAATATCTTTTCAACGGAGAATCAGATCGGGATGAATGTGGTATCGTTGGCTGCGTATTTAATGCCAGAAGACATCAGTACTTACATTATTTCTGTAGCTTAAGTCGTTTAGAAGTTATGGGCAGAATACACAAAAAAAAAAAAAAAAACGGTAACATCATCTTTATTGACTATCTATATCTATTGTTTATTGAATATATTTTCAACGGAGCATCTGATCGGGTTGAATGTGGTATCATTGGCTGCCTAGCCAGAAGACATCAGTACTTACATCATTTCTGTAGCTTAAGTCGTTTAGAAGTTATGGTCAGCATAATCCAAAAAAACAACGGTAAAATCATCTTTATTGAATATCTATATCTATTGTTTATTGAATATATTTTCAACGGAGCATCAGATCGAGATGAATTTGATATCCTTGGCTGCGTATTTAACGCCAGAAGACATCAGTACTTACATCATTTCTGTAGCTTAAGTCGTTTAGAAGTTATGGCAGAATAACACAAAAAAAAAAACAACGGTAAAATCATCTTTATTGACTATCTATATCTTTTCTCTATTTAATAACTTTTCAACGGAACATTAGATCGGGATGAATGTAGAATCGTTGGCTGCGTATTTAACGCCAGAAGACATCAGTACTTACACCATTTCTGTAGCTTAAGTCGTTTAGAAGTTATGGGCAGCATAAACCAAAAAAACAACGGTAAAATCATCTTTATTGACTATCTATATCTATTCTTTATTGAATATCTTTTCAACGGAGAATCAGATCGGAATGAATGTGGTATCGTTGGCTGCGTATTCAACGCCAAAAGACATCAGTGGTTACATCATTTCTGTAGCTTAAGTCGTTTAGAAGTTATGGGCAGAATAACACAAAAAAACAACGGTAAAATCATCTTTATTGACTATCTATATCTATTGTTTATTGAATATATTTTCAACGGATCATCTGATCGGGTTGAATGTGGTATCATTGGCTGCCTATTTAACGCCAGAAGACATCAGTACTTACATCATTTCTGTAGCTTAAGTCGTTTAGAAGTTATGGTCAGCATAAACCAAAAAAACAACGGTAAAATCATCTTTATTGAAGATCTATATCTATTGTTTATTGAATATATTTTCAACGGAGCATCAGATCGAGATGAATTTGATATCCTTGGCTGCGTATTTAACGCCAGAAGACATCAGTACTTACATCATTTCTGTAGCTTAAGTCGTTTAGAAGTTATGGCAGAATAAAAAAAAAAAAAAAAACAACGGTAAAATCATCTTTATTGACTATCTATATCTTTTCTCTATTTAATATCTTTTCAACGGAGCATTAGATCGGGATGAATGTAGAATCGTTGGCTGCGTATTTAACGCCAAAGACATAAGTACTTACATCATTTCTGTAGCTTAAGTCGTTTAGAAGTTATGGTCAGAATAAACCAAAAAAACAACGGTAAAAACATCTTTATTGACTATCCATATCTATTCTTTATTGAATATCTTTTCAACGGAGAATCAGATCGGGATGAATGTGGTATCGTTGGCTGCGTATTTAATGCCAGAAGACATCAGTACTTACATCATTTCTGTAGCTTAAGTCGTTTAGAAGTTATGGGCAGAATAACACAAAAAAAAAACAGCGGTAAAATCATCTTTATTGACTATCTATATATATTCTTTATTGAATATATTTTCAACGGAGCATCAGATCGGGATTAATGTGGTATCGTTGGCTGCGTATTTAATGCCAGAAGACATCAGTACTTACATTATTTCTGTAGCTTAAGTCGTTTAGAAGTTATGGGCAGAATAATACAAAAAAAAAAAAAACGGTAAAATCATCTTTATTGACTATCTATATCTATTTTTTATTGAATATATTTTCAACGGAGCTTCAGATCGGGATAAATGTGAAATTGTTGGCTGCGCATTTAACGCCAGAAGACATCAGTACTTACATCATTTCTGTAGCTTAAGTCGTTTAGAAGTTATGGGCAGCATAAACCAAAAAACAACGGTAAAATCATCTTTATTGACTATCTATATCTATTCTTTATTGAATATCTTTTCAACGGAGCATCAGATCGTGATGAATGTGGTATCGTTGGCTACGTATTTAACGCCAGAAGACAACAGTACTTACATCATTTCTGTATCTTAAGTCGTTTAGAAGTTATGGGCAGAATAACACAAAAAAAACAACGGTAAAATCATCTTTATTGGATATCTTTTCAACGGAGCATCCGATCGTGATGAATGTGGTATCGTTGGCTGCGTATTCAACGCCAAAAGACATCAGTGTTATCATCATTTCTGTAGCTTAAGTCGTTTAGAAGTTATGGGCAGAATAACACAAAAAAAACAACGGTAAAAATATCTTTATTGAATATCTATATCTATTCTTTATTGAATATCTTTTCAACGGAGCATCCGATCGGGACGAATGTGCTGTCGTTGGCTGCGTATTTAACGCCATAAAACAAAAGTACTTACATCATTTCTGTAGCTTAAGTCGTTTAGAAGTTATGGGCAGAATAACACAAAAAAAAACAACGGTGAAATCACCTTTATTGACTATGTATATCTTTTCTTTATTTAATATCTTTTCAACGGAGCATTAGATCGGGATGAATGTAGAATCGTTGGCTGCGTATTTAACGCCAGAAGACATCAGTACTTACATCATTTCTGTAGCTTAAGTCGTTTAGAAGTTATGGGCAGAATAAACCAAAAAAAAACAACGGTAAAATCATCTTTATTGACTATCTATATATATTCTTTATTGAATATTTTTCAACGGAGCATCAGATCGGGATGAATGTGGTATCGTTGGCTGCGTATTTAATGCCAGAAGACATCAGTACTTACATGATTTCTGTAGCTTAAGTCGTTTAGAAGTTATGGGCAGAATAACACAAAAAAAAAACGGTAAAATCATCTTTATTGACTATCTATATCTATTCCTTATTGAATATCTTTTCAACGGAGCATCAGATCGGGATGAGTGTGGTATCGTTGGCTGCGTATTTAATGCCAGAAGACATCAGTACTTACATCATTTCTGTAGCTAAAGTCGTTTAGAAGTTATGGGCAGAATAACACAAAAAAAAAAAAACAACGGTAAAATCATCTTTATTGACTATCTATTTAATTTAATATCTTTTCAACGGAGCATTAGATCGGGATGAATGTAGTATCGTTGGCTGCCTATTTAACGCCAGAAGACATCAGTACTTACGTCATTTCTGTAGCTTAAGTCGTTTAGAAGTTATGGGCAGAATAACACAAAAAAAAAAACGGTAAAATCATCTTTATTGAATGTCTACATCTATTCTTTATTGAATATATTTTCAACGGAGAATCTGATCAGGATGTATGTGAAATCATTGGCTGCGTATTTAACGCCAAAATACATCAGTACTTACATCATTTCTGTAGCTTAAGTCGTTTAGAAGTTATGGGCAGAATAACACAAAAAAACAACGGTAAAGTCATCTTTATTGACTATCTATATATATTTTTTATTGAATATATTTTCAACGGAGCATCAGATCGAGATGAATTTGATATCCTTGGCTGCGTATTTAACGCCAGAAGACATCAGTACTTACATCATTTCTGTAGCTTAAGTCGTTTAGAAGTTATGGGCAGCATAAACCAAAAAAACAACGGTAAAATCATCTTTATTGACTATCTATATCTATTCTTTATTGAATATCTTTTCAACGGAGCATCAGATCGGGATGAATGTGGTATCGTTGGCTGCGTATTTAATGCCAGAAGACATCAGTACTTACATCATTTCTGTAGCTTAAGTCGTTTAGAAGTTATGGGCAGAATAACACAAAAAAACAACGGTAAAATCATTTTTATTGACTATCTATATCTATTGTTTATTGAATATATTTTCAACGGAGCATCTGATCGGGTTGAATGTGGTATCATTGGCTGCCTATTTAACGCCAGAAGACATCAGTACTTACATCATTTCTGTAGCTTAAGTCGTTTAGAAGTTATGGTCAGCATAAACCAAAAAAACAACGGTAAAATCATCTTTATTAAAGATCTATATCTATTGTTTATTGAATATATTTTCAACGGAGCATCAGATCGAGATGAATTTGATATCTTTGGCTGCGTATTTAACGCCAGAAGACATCAGTACTTACATCATTTCTGTAGCTTAAGTCGTTTAGAAGTTATGGGCAGAATAACACAAAAAAAAAACGGTAGAATCATCTTTATTGACTATCTATATCTATTGTTTATTGAATATATTTTCAACGGAGCATTAGATCGGGTTGAATGTGGTATCATTGGCTGCCTATTTAACGCCAGAAGACATCAGTACTTACATCATTTCTGTAGCTTAAGTCGTTTAGAAGTTATGGGCAGCATAAACCAAAAAAACAACGGTAAAATCATCTTTATTGACTATCTATATCTATTCTTTATTGAATATCTTTTCAACGGAGCATCAGATCGGGATGAATGTGGTATCGTTGGCTGCGTATTCAACGCCAAAAGACATCAGTACTTACATCATTTCTGTACCTTAAGTCGTTTAGAAGTTATGGGCAGAATAACACACAAAAAAAAACAACGGTAAAATCATCTTTATTGACTATCTATATCTATTCCTTATTGAATATCTTTTTCAACGGAGCATCAGATCGGGATGAGTGTGGTATCGTTGGCTGCGTATTTAATGCCAGAAGACATCAGTACTTACATCATTTCTGTAGCTTAAGTCGTTTAGAAGTTATGGGCAGAATAACACAAAAAAACAACGGTAAAATCATCTTTATTGACTATCTATATCTATTGTTTATTGAATATATTTTCAACGGAGCATCTGATCGGGTTGAATGTGGTATCATTGGCTGCCTATTTAACGCCAGAAGACATCAGTACTTACATCATTTCTGTAGCTTAAGTCGTTTAGAAGTTATGGTCAGCATAAACCAAAAAAACAACGGTAAAATCATCTTTATTAAAGATCTATATCTATTGTTTATTGAATATATTTTCAACGGAGCATCAGATCGAGATGAATTTGATATCTTTGGCTGCGTATTTAACGCCAGAAGACATCAGTACTTACATCATTTCTGTAGCTTAAGTCGTTTAGAAGTTATGGCAGAATAACACAAAAAAAAAAACAACGGTAAAATCATCTTTATTGACTATCTATATCTTTTCTCTATTTAATATCTTTTCAACGGAGCATTAGATCGGGATGAATGTAGAATCGTTGGCTGCGTATTTAACGCCAGAAGACATCAGTACTTACATCATTTCTGTAGCTTAAGTCGTTTAGAAGTTATGGTCAGAATAAACCAAAAAAACAACGGTAAAATCATCTTTATTGACTATCTATATCTATTCTTTATTGAATATCTTTTCAACGGAGAATCAGATCGGGATGAATGTGGTATCGTTGGCTGCGTATTCAACGCCAAAAGACATCAGTGGTTACATCATTTCTGAAGCTTAAGTCGTTTAGAAGTTATGGGCAGAATAACACAAAAAAAAAACAACGGTAAAATCATCTTTATTGACTATCTATATATATTCTTTATTGAATATATTTTCAACGGAGCATCAGATCGGGATTAATGTGGTATCGTTGGCTGCGTATTTAACGCCAGAAGACATCAGTACTTACATCATTTCTGTAGCTTAAGTCGTTTAGAAGTTATGGGCAGAATAACACAAAAAAACAACGGTAAAATCATCTTTATTGACTATCTATATCTATTGTTTATTGAATATATTTTCAACGGAGCATCTGATCGGGATGAGTGTGGTATCGTTGGCTGCGTATTTAACGCCAGAAGACATCAGTACTTACATCATTTCTGTAGCTTAAGTCGTTTAGAAGTTATGGCAGAATAACACAAAAAAAAAAAACAACGGTAAAATCATCTTTATTGACTATCTATATCTTTTCTCTATTTAATATCTTTTCAACGGAGCATTAGATCGGGATGAATGTAGAATCGTTGGCTGCGTATTTAACGCCAGAAGACATCAGTACTTACATCATTTCTGTAGCTTAAGTCGTTTAGAAGTTATGGCAGAATAAAAAAAAAAAAAAACAACGGTAAAATCATCTTTATTGACTATCTATATCTTTTCTCTATTTAATATCTTTTCAACGGAGCATTAGATCGGGATGAATGTAGAATCGTTGGCTGCGTATTTAACGCCAAAGACATCAGTACTTACATCATTTCTGTAGCTTAAGTCGTTTAGAAGTTATGGTCAGAATAAACCAAAAAAACAACGGTAAAAACATCTTTATTGACTATCCATATCTATTCTTTATTGAATATCTTTTCAACGGAGAATCAGATCGGGATGAATGTGGTATCGTTGGCTGCGTATTTAATGCCAGAAGACATCAGTACTTACATCATTTCTGTAGCTTAAGTCGTTTAGAAGTTATGGGCAGAATAACACAAAAAAAAAACAACGGTAAAATCATCTTTATTGACTATCTATATATATTCTTTATTGAATATATTTTCAACGGAGCATCAGATCGGGATTAATGTGGTATCGTTGGCTGCGTATTTAATGCCAGAAGACATCAGTACTTACATTATTTCTGTAGCTTAAGTCGTTTAGAAGTTATGGGCAGAATAACACAAAAAAAAAAAAAACGGTAACATCATCTTTATTGACTATCTATATCTATTGTTTATTGAATATATTTTCAACGGAGCATCTGATCGGGTTGAATGTGGTATCATTGGCTGCCTAGCCAGAAGACATCAGTACTTACATCATTTCTGTAGCTTAAGTCGTTTAGAAGTTATGGTCAGCAAATTCCAAAAAAAACAACGGTAAAATCATCTTTATTGAATATCTATATCTATTGTTTATTGAATATATTTTCAACGGAGCATCAGATCGGGATTAATGTGGTATCGTTGGCTGCGTATTTAATGCCAGAAGACATCAGTACTTACATCATTTCTGTAGCTTAAGTCGTTTAGAAGTTATGGGCAGAATAACACAAAAAAAAACCAACGGTAAAATCATCTTTATTGACTATCTATATATATTCTTTATTGAATATATTTTCAACGGAGCATCAGATCGGGATTAATGTGGTATCGTTGGCTGCGTATTTAATGCCAGAAGACATCAGTACTTACATTATTTCTGTAGCTTAAGTCGTTTAGAAGTTATGGGCAGAATAACACAAAAAAAAAAAAAAACGGTAACATCATCTTTATTGACTATCTATATCTATTGTTTATTGAATATATTTTCAACGGAGCATCTGATCGGGTTGAATGTGGTATCATTGGCTGCCTAGCCAGAAGACATCAGTACTTACATCATTTCTGTAGCTTAAGTCGTTTAGAAGTTATGGTCAGCAAATTCCAAAAAAACAACGGTAAAATCATCTTTATTGAATATCTATATCTATTGTTTATTGAATATATTTTCAACGGAGCATCAGATCGAGATGAATTTGATATCCTTGGCTGCGTATTTAACGCCAGAAGACATCAGTACTTACATCATTTCTGTAGCTTAAGTCGTTTAGAAGTTATGGCAGAATAACACAAAAAAAAAAAACAACGGTAAAATCATCTTTATTGACTATCTATATCTTTTCTCTATTTAATAACTTTTCAACGGAACATTAGATCGGGATGAATGTAGAATCGTTGGCTGCGTATTTAACGCCAGAAGACATCAGTACTTACACCATTTCTGTAGCTTAAGTCGTTTAGAAGTTATGGGCAGCATAAACCAAAAAAACAACGGTAAAATCATCTTTATTGACTATCTATATCTATTCTTTATTGAATATCTTTTCAACGGAGAATCAGATCGGGATGAATGTGGTATCGTTGGCTGCGTATTCAACGCCAAAAGACATCAGTGGTTACATCATTTCTGAAGCTTAAGTCGTTTAGAAGTTATGGGCAGAATAACACAAAAAAAAAACAACGGTAAAATCATCTTTATTGACTATCTATATATATTCTTTATTGAATATATTTTCAACGGAGCATCAGATCGGGATTAATGTGGTATCGTTGGCTGCGTATTTAACGCCAGAAGACATCAGTACTTACATCATTTCTGTAGCTTAAGTCGTTTAGAAGTTATGGTCAGCATAAACCAAAAAAACAACGGTAAAATCATCTTTATTGAAGATCTATATCTATTGTTTATTGAATATATTTTCAACGGAGCATCAGATCGAGATGAATTTGATATCCTTGGCTGCGTATTTAACGCCAGAAGACATCAGTACTTACATCATTTCTGTAGCTTAAGTCGTTTAGAAGTTATGGCAGAATAACAAAAAAAAAAAAAAACAACGGTAAAATCATCTTTATTGACTATCTATATCTTTTCTCTATTTAATATCTTTTCAACGGAGCATTAGATCGGGATGAATGTAGAATCGTTGGCTGCGTATTTAACGCCAGAAGACATCAGTACTTACATCATTTCTGTAGCTTAAGTCGTTTAGAAGTTATGGGCAGAATAAACCAAAAAAAACAACGGTAAAATCATCTTTATTGACTATCTATATATATTCTTTATTGAATATTTTTCAACGGAGCATCAGATCGGGATGAATGTGGTATCGTTGGCTGCGTATTTAATGCCAGAAGACATCAGTACTTACATGATTTCTGTAGCTTAAGTCGTTTAGAAGTTATGGGCAGAATAACACAAAAAAAAAACGGTAAAATCATCTTTATTGACTATCTATATCTATTCCTTATTGAATATCTTTTCAACGGAGCATCAGATCGGGATGAGTGTGGTATCGTTGGCTGCGTATTTAATGCCAGAAGACATCAGTACTTACATCATTTCTGTAGCTAAAGTCGTTTAGAAGTTATGGGCAGAATAACCAAAAAAAAAAAAACAACGGTAAAATCATCTTTATTGACTATCTATTTAATTTAATATCTTTTCAACGGAGCATTAGATCGGGATGAATGTAGTATCGTTGGCTGCCTATTTAACGCCAGAAGACATCAGTACTTACGTCATTTCTGTAGCTTAAGTCGTTTAGAAGTTATGGGCAGAATAACACAAAAAAAAAAACGGTAAAATCATCTTTATTGAATGTCTACATCTATTCTTTATTGAATATATTTTCAACGGAGAATCTGATCAGGATGTATGTGAAATCATTGGCTGCGTATTTAACGCCAAAATACATCAGTACTTACATCATTTCTGTAGCTTAAGTCGTTTAGAAGTTATGGGCAGAATAACACAAAAAAACAACGGTAAAATCATCTTTATTGACTATCTATATCTATTCTTTATTGAATATCTTTTCAACGGAGCATCAGATCGAGATGAATTTGATATCCTTGGCTGCGTATTTAACGCCAGAAGACATCAGTACTTACATCATTTCTGTAGCTTAAGTCGTTTAGAAGTTATGGGCAGCATAAACCAAAAAAACAACGGTAAAATCATCTTTATTGACTATCTATATCTATTCTTTATTGAATATCTTTTCAACGGAGCATCAGATCGGGATGAATGTGGTATCGTTGGCTGCGTATTCAACGCCAAAAGACATCAGAACTTACATCATTTCTGTAGCTTAAGTCGTTTAGAAGTTATGGGCAGAAAAACACAAAAAAACAACGGTAAAATCATCTTTATTGACAATCTATATCTATTCTTTATTGAATATCTTTTCAACGGAGCATCAGATCGAGATGAATTTGATATCCTTGGCTGCGTATTTAACGCCAGAAGACATCAGTACTTACATCATTTCTGTAGCTTAAGTCGTTTAGAAGTTATGGGCAGAATAAACCAAAAAAAACAACGGTAAAATCATATTTATTGACTATCTATATCTATTCTTTATTGAATATCTTTTCAACGGAGCATCATATCGGGATGAGTGTGGTATCGTTGGCTGCGTATTTAATGCCGGAAGACATCAGTACTTACATTATTTCTGTAGCTTAAGTCGTTTAGAAGTTATGGGCAGAATAACACAAAAAAAAACGGTAAAATCATCTTTATTGACTATCTATATCTATTGTTTATTGAATATATTTTCAACGGAGCATTAGATCGGGTTGAATGTGGTATCATTGGCTGCCTATTTAACGCCAGAAGACATCAGTACTTACATCATTTCTGTAGCTTAAGTCGTTTAGAAGTTATGGGCAGCATAAACCAAAAAAACAACGGTAAAATCATCTTTATTGACTATCTATTTCTATTCTTTATTGAATATCTTTTCAACGGAGCATCAGATCGGGATGAATGTGGTATCGTTGGCTGCGTATTCAACGCCAAAAGACATCAGTACTTACATCATTTCTGTAGCTTAAGTCGTTTAGAAGTTATGGGCAGAATAACACACACAAAAAAACAACGGTAAAATCATCTTTATTGACTATCTATATCTATTCCTTATTGAATATCTTTTCAACGGAGCATCAGATCGGGATGAGTGTGGTATCGTTGGCTGCGTATTTAATGCCAGAAGACATCAGTACTTACATCATTTCTGTAGCTTAAGTCGTTTAGAAGTTATGGGCAGAATAACACAAAAAAACAACGGTAAAATCATCTTTATTGACTATCTATATCTATTGTTTATTGAATATATTTTCAACGGAGCATCTGATCGGGTTGAATGTGGTATCATTGGCTGCCTATTTAACGCCAGAAGACATCAGTACTTACATCATTTCTGTAGCTTAAGTCGTTTAGAAGTTATGGTCAGCATAAACCAAAAAAACAACGGTAAAATCATCTTTATTAAAGATCTATATCTATTGTTTATTGAATATATTTTCAACGGAGCATCAGATCGAGATGAATTTGATATCTTTGGCTGCGTATTTAACGCCAGAAGACATCAGTACTTACATCATTTCTGTAGCTTAAGTCGTTTAGAAGTTATGGCAGAATAACAAAAAAAAAAAAACAACGGTAAAATCATCTTTATTGACTATCTATATCTTTTCTCTATTTAATATCTTTTCAACGGAGCATTAGATCGGGATGAATGTAGAATCGTTGGCTGCGTATTTAACGCCAGAAGACATCAGTACTTACATCATTTCTGTAGCTTAAGTCGTTTAGAAGTTATGGTCAGAATAAACCAAAAAAACAACGGTAAAATCATCTTTATTGACTATCTATATCTATTCTTTATTGAATATCTTTTCAACGGAGAATCAGATCGGGATGAATGTGGTATCGTTGGCTGCGTATTCAACGCCAAAAGACATCAGTGGTTACATCATTTCTGAAGCTTAAGTCGTTTAGAAGTTATGGACAGAATAACACAAAAAAAAAACAACGGTAAAATCATCTTTATTGACTATCTATATATATTCTTTATTGAATATATTTTCAACGGAGCATCAGATCGGGATTAATGTGGTATCGTTGGCTGCGTATTTAACGCCAGAAGACATCAGTACTTACATCATTTCTGTAGCTTAAGTCGTTTAGAAGTTATGGGCAGAATAACACAAAAAAAAACAACGGTAAAATCATCTTTATTGACTATCTATATCTATTCCTTATTGAATATCTTTTCAACGGAGCATCAGATCGGGATGAGTGTGGTATCGTTGGCTGCGTATTTAATGCCAGAAGACATCAGTACTTACATCATTTCTGTAGCTTAAGTCGTTTAGAAGTTATGGGCAGAATAACACAAAAAAACAACGGTAAAATCATCTTTATTGACTATCTATATCTATTGTTTATTGAATATATTTTCAACGGAGCATCTGATCGGGTTGAATGTGGTATCATTGGCTGCCTATTTAACGCCAGAAGACATCAGTACTTACATCATTTCTGTAGCTTAAGTCGTTTAGAAGTTATGGTCAGCATAAACCAAAAAAACAACGGTAAAATCATCTTTATTAAAGATCTATATCTATTGTTTATTGAATATATTTTCAACGGAGCATCAGATCGAGATGAATTTGATATCTTTGGCTGCGTATTTAACGCCAGAAGACATCAGTACTTACATCATTTCTGTAGCTTAAGTCGTTTAGAAGTTATGGCAGAATAACACAAAAAAAAAAACAACGGTAAAATCATCTTTATTGACTATCTATATCTTTTCTCTATTTAATATCTTTTCAACGGAGCATTAGATCGGGATGAATGTAGAATCGTTGGCTGCGTATTTAACGCCAGAAGACATCAGTACTTACATCATTTCTGTAGCTTAAGTCGTTTAGAAGTTATGGTCAGAATAAACCAAAAAAACAACGGTAAAATCATCTTTATTGACTATCTATATCTATTCTTTATTGAATATCTTTTCAACGGAGAATCAGATCGGGATGAATGTGGTATCGTTGGCTGCGTATTCAACGCCAAAAGACATCAGTGGTTACATCATTTCTGAAGCTTAAGTCGTTTAGAAGTTATGGACAGAATAACACAAAAAAAAAACAACGGTAAAATCATCTTTATTGACTATCTATATATATTCTTTATTGAATATATTTTCAACGGAGCATCAGATCGGGTTGAATGTGGTATCGTTGGCTGCGTATTTAACGCCAGAAGACATCAGTACTTACATCATTTCTGTAGCTTAAGTCGTTTAGAAGTTATGGGCAGAATAACACAAAAAAACAACGGTAAAATCATCTTTATTGACTATCTATATCTATTGTTTATTGAATACATTTTCAACGGAGCATCTGATCGGGATGAGTGTGGTATCGTTGGCTGCGTATTTAACGCCAGAAGACATCAGTACTTACATCATTTCTGTAGCTTAAGTCGTTTAGAAGTTATGGCAGAATAACACAAAAAAAAAACAACGGTAAAATCATCTTTATTGACTATCTATATCTTTTCTCTATTTAATATCTTTTCAACGGAGCATTAGATCGGGATGAATGTAGAATCGTTGGCTGCGTATTTAACGCCAGAAGACATCAGTACTTACATCATTTCTGTAGCTTAAGTCGTTTAGAAGTTATGGCAGAATAACAAAAAAAAAAAAAACAACGGTAAAATCATCTTTATTGACTATCTATATCTTTTCTCTATTTAATATCTTTTCAACGGAGCATTAGATCGGGATGAATGTAGAATCGTTGGCTGCGTATTTAACGCCAAAGACATCAGTACTTACATCATTTCTGTAGCTTAAGTCGTTTAGAAGTTATGGTCAGAATAAACCAAAAAAACAACGGTAAAAACATCTTTATTGACTATCCATATCTATTCTTTATTGAATATCTTTTCAACGGAGAATCAGATCGGGATGAATGTGGTATCGTTGGCTGCGTATTTAATGCCAGAAGACATCAGTACTTACATCATTTCTGTAGCTTAAGTCGTTTAGAAGTTATGGGCAGAATAACACAAAAAAAAACAACGGTAAAATCATCTTTATTGACTATCTATATATATTCTTTATTGAATATATTTTCAACGGAGCATCAGATCGGGATTAATAAGGTATCGTTGGCTGCGTATTTAATGCCAGAAGACATCAGTACTTACATTATTTCTGTAGCTTAAGTCGTTTAGAAGTTATGGGCAGAATAACACAAAAAAAAAAAAAAACGGTAACATCATCTTTATTGACTATCTATATCTATTGTTTATTGAATATATTTTCAACGGAGCATCTGATCGGGTTGAATGTGGTATCATTGGCTGCCTAGCCAGAAGACATCAGTACTTACATCATTTCTGTAGCTTAAGTCGTTTAGAAGTTATGGTCAGCATAATCCAAAAAAACAACGGTAAAATCATCTTTATTGAATATCTATATCTATTGTTTATTGAATATATTTTCAACGGAGCATCAGATCGAGATGAATTTGATATCCTTGGCTGCGTATTTAACGCCAGAAGACATCAGTACTTACATCATTTCTGTAGCTTAAGTCGTTTAGAAGTTATGGCAGAATAACACAAAAAAAAAAACAACGGTAAAATCATCTTTATTGACTATCTATATCTTTTCTCTATTTAATAACTTTTCAACGGAACATTAGATCGGGATGAATGTAGAATCGTTGGCTGCGTATTTAACGCCAGAAGACATCAGTACTTACACCATTTCTGTAGCTTAAGTCGTTTAGAAGTTATGGGCAGCATAAACCAAAAAAACAACGGTAAAATCATCTTTATTGACTATCTATATCTATTCTTTATTGAATATCTTTTCAACGGAGAATCAGATCGGGATGAATGTGGTATCGTTGGCTGCGTATTCAACGCCAAAAGACATCAGTGGTTACATCATTTCTGAAGCTTAAGTCGTTTAGAAGTTATGGGCAGAATAACACAAAAAAAAACAACGGTAAAATCATCTTTATTGACTATCTATATATATTCTTTATTGAATATATTTTCAACGGAGCATCAGATCGGGATTAATGTGGTATCGTTGGCTGCGTATTTAACGCCAGAAGACATCAGTACTTACATCATTTCTGTAGCTTAAGTCGTTTAGAAGTTATGGTCAGCATAAACCAAAAAAACAACGGTAAAATCATCTTTATTGAAGATCTATATCTATTGTTTATTGAATATATTTTCAACGGAGCATCAGATCGAGATGAATTTGATATCCTTGGCTGCGTATTTAACGCCAGAAGACATCAGTACTTACATCATTTCTGTAGCTTAAGTCGTTTAGAAGTTATGGCAGAATAACAAAAAAAAAAAAAAACAACGGTAAAATCATCTTTATTGACTATCTATATCTTTTCTCTATTTAATATCTTTTCAACGGAGCATTAGATCGGGATGAATGTAGAATCGTTGGCTGCGTATTTAACGCCAAAGACATCAGTACTTACATCATTTCTGTAGCTTAAGTCGTTTAGAAGTTATGGTCAGAATAAACCAAAAAAACAACGGTAAAAACATCTTTATTGACTATCCATATCTATTCTTTATTGAATATCTTTTTAACGGAGAATCAGATCGGGATGAATGTGGTATCGTTGGCTGCGTATTTAATGCCAGAAGACATCAGTACTTACATCATTTCTGTAGCTTAAGTCGTTTAGAAGTTATGGGCAGAATAACAAAAAAAAAAACAACGGTAAAATCATCTTTATTGACTATCTATATATATTCTTTATTGAATATATTTTCAACGGAGCATCAGATCGGGATTAATGTGGTATCGTTGGCTGCGTATTTAATGCCAGAAGACATCAGTACTTACATTATTTCTGTAGCTTAAGTCGTTTAGAAGTTATGGGCAGAATAATACAAAAAAAAAAAAAACGGTAAAATCATCTTTATTGACTATCTATATCTATTTTTTATTGAATATATTTTCAACGGAGCTTCAGATCGGGATAAATGTGAAATTGTTGGCTGCGCATTTAACGCCAGAAGACATCAGTACTTACATCATTTCTGTAGCTTAAGTCGTTTAGAAGTTATGGGCAGCATAAACCAAAAAAACAACGGTAAAATCATCTTTATTGACTATCTATATCTATTCTTTATTGAATATCTTTTCAACGGAGCATCAGATCGTGATGAATGTGGTATCGTTGGCTGCGTATTCAACGCCAAAAGACATCAGTACTTACTTCATTTCTGTAGCTTTAGTCGTTTAGAAGTTATGGGCAGAATAAAACAAAAAAAAAAACGACGGTAAAATCATCTTTATTGACTATCTATATCTTTTCTTTATTTAATATATTTTCAACGGAGCATTAGATCGGGATGAATGTAGAATCGTTGGCTGCGTATTTAACGCCAGAAGACATCAGTACATAAATCATTTCTATAGCTTAAGTCGTTTAGAAGTTATGGGCAGAACAAACCAAAAAAACAACGGTAAAATCATCTTTATTGACTATCTATATCTATTCTTTATTGAACATCTTTTCAACGGAGAATCAGATCGGGATGAATGTGGTATCGTTGGCTGCGTATTCAACGCCAAAAGACATCAGTATTTACATCATTTCTGTAGCTTAAGTCGTTTAGAAGTTATGGGCAGAATAACACAAAAAAAAAACAGCGGTAAAATCATCTTTCTTGACTATCTATATCTATTCTTTATTGAATATATTTTCAACGGAGCATCAGATCGGGATGAGTGTGGTATCGTTGGCTGCGTATTTAATGCCAGAAGACATCAGTACTTACATCATTTCTGTAGCTTAAGTCGTTTAGAAGTTATGGGCAGAATAACACAAAAAAACAACGGTAAAATCATCTTTATTGAATATCTATATCTATTGTTTATTGAATATATTTTCAACGGAGCATCAGATCGAGATGAATTTGATATCCTTGGCTGCGTATTTAACGCCAGAAGACATCAGTACTTACATCATTTCTGTAGCTTAAGTCGTTTAGAAGTTATGGCAGAATAACACAAAAAAAAAAACAACGGTAAAATCATCTTTATTGACTATCTATATCTTTTCTCTATTTAATATCTTTTCAACGGAGCATTAGATCGGGATGAATGTAGAATCGTTGGCTGCGTATTTAACGCCAGAAGACATCAGTACTTACATCATTTCTGTAGCTTAAGTCGTTTAGAAGTTATGGTCAGAATAAACCAAAAAAACAACGGTAAAAACATCTTTATTGACTATCCATATCTATTCTTTATTGAATATCTTTTCAAGGGAGAATCATATCGGGATGAATGTGGTATCGTTGGCTGCGTATTTAATGCCAGAAGACATCAGTACTTACATTATTTCTGTAGCTTAAGTCGTTTAGAAGTTATGGGCAGAATAACACAAAAAAAAAAAAAAAACGGTAAAATCATCTTTATTGACTATCTATATCTATTGTTTATTGAATATATTTTCAACGGAGCATCTGATCGGGTTGAATGTGGTATCATTGGCTGCCTATTTAACGCCAGAAGACATCAGAACTTACATCATTTCTCTAGCTTAAGACGTTTAGAAGTGATGGGTAGAATAACACACAAAAAAAACAACGGTAAAATCATCTTTATTGACTATCTATATCTTTTCTTTATTTAATATCTTTTCAACGGAGCATCAGATCGGGATGAATGTAGAATCGTTGGCTGCGTATTTAACGCCAAAAGACATCAGTACTTACATCATTTCTGTAGCTTAAGTCGTTTAGAAGTTATGGGCAGAATAAACCAAAAAAACAACGGTAAAATCATCTTTATTGACTATCTATATCTATTCCTTATTAAATATCTTTTCAACGGAGCATCAGATCGGGATGAGTGTGGTATCGTTGGCTGCGTATTTAATGCCAGAAGACATCAGTACTTACATCATTTCTGTAGCTTAAGTCGTTTAGAAGTAATGGGCAGAATAACACAAAAAAACAACGGTAAAATCATCTTTATTGACTATCTATATCTATTGTTTATTGAATATATCTTCAACGGAGCATCTGATCGGGTTGAATGTGGTATCATTGGCTGCCTATTTTACGCCAGAAGACATCAGTACTTACATCATTTCTGTAGCTTAAGTCGTTTAGAAGTTATGGTCAGCATAATACAAAAAAACAACGGTAAAATCATCTTTATTGAATATCTATATCTATTGTTTATTGAATATATTTTCAACGGAGCATCAGATCGAGATGAATTTGATATCCTTGGCTGCGTATTTAACGCCAGAAGACATCAGTTCTTACATCATTTCTGTAGCTTAAGTCGTTTAGAAGTTATGGCAGAATAACAAAAAAAAAAAACAACGGTAAAATCATCTTTATTGACTATCTATATCTTTTCTCTATTTAATAACTTTTCAACGGAACATTAGATCGGGATGAATGTAGAATCGTTGGCTGCGTATTTAACGCCAGAAGACATCAGTACTTACACCATTTCTGTAGCTTAAGTCGTTTAGAAGTTATGGGCAGAATAACACAAAAAAAAAACGACGGTAAAATCATCTTTATTGACTATCTATATCTTTTCTTTATTTAATATATTTTCAACGGAGCATTAGATCGGGATGAATGTAGAATCGTTGGCTGCGTATTCAACGCCAAAAGACATCAGTAGTTACATCATTTCTGAAGCTTAAGTCGTTTAGAAGTTATGGGCAGAATAAACACAAAAAAAAAACAACGGTAAAATCATCTTTATTGACTATCTATATATATTCTTTATTGAATATATTTTCAACGGAGCATCAGATCGGGATTAATGTGGTATCATTGGCTGCGTATTTAATGCCAGAAGACATAAGTACTTACATTATTTCTGTAGCTTAAGTCGTTTAGAAGTTATGGGCAGAATAATACAAAAAAAAAACGGTAAAATCATCTTTATTGACTATCTATATCTATTGTTTATTGAATATATTTTCAACGGAGCATCAGATCGGGATAAATGTGAAATTGTTGGCTGCGCATTTAACGCCAGAAGACATCAGTACTTACATCATTTCCGTAGCTTAAGTCGTTTAGAAGTTATGGGCAGCATAAACCAAAAAAACAACGGTAAAATCATCATTATTGACTATCTATATCTATTCTTTATTGAATATCTTTTCAACGGAGCATCAGATCGTGATGAATGTAGTATCGTTGGCTGCGTATTTAACGCCAAAAGACATCAGTACTTACTTCATTTCTGTAGCTTAAGTCGTTTAGAAGTTATGGGCAGAATAAAAAAAAAAAAAAAACGACGGTAAAATCATCTTTATTGACTATCTATATCTTTTCTTTATTTAATATATTTTCAACGGAGCATTAGATCGGGATGAATGTAGAATCGTTGGCTGCGTATTTAACGCCAGAAGACATCAGTACATAAATCATTTCTGTAGCTTAAGTCGTTTAGAAGTTATGGGCAGAACAAACCAAAAAAACAACGGTAAAATCATCTTTATTGACTATCTATATCTATTCTTTATTGAATATCTTTTCAACGGAGCATCAGATCGGGATGTATGTGGTATCGTTGGCTGCGTATTTAATGCCAGAAGACATCAGTACTTAAATCATTTCTGTAGCTTAAGTCGTTTAGAAGTAATGGGCAGAATAACACAAAAAAACAACGGTAAAATCATCTTTATTGACTATCTATATCTATTGTTTATTGAATATATCTTCAACGGAGCATCTGATCGGGTTGAATGTGGTATCATTGGCTGCCTATTTTACGCCAGAAGACATCAGAACTTACATCATTTCTCTAGCTTAAGTCGTTTAGAAGTGATGGGTAGAATAACACACAAAAAAAAACAACGGTAAAATCATCTTTATTGACTATCTATATCTTTTCTTTATTTAATATCTTTTCAACGGAGCATCAGATCGGGATGAATGTAGAATCGTTGGCTGCGTATTTAACGCCAAAAGACATCAGTACTTACATCATTTCTGTAGCTTAAGTCGTTTAGAAGTTATGGGCAGAATAAACCAAAAAAACAACGGTAAAATCATCTTTATTGACTATCTATATCTATTCCTTATTAAATATCTTTTCAACGGAGCAACAGATCGGGATGAGTGTGGTATCGTTGGCTGCGTATTTAATGCCAGAAGACATCAGTACTTACATCATTTCTGTAGCTTAAGTCGTTTAGAAGTAATGGGCAGAATAACACAAAAAAACAACGGTAAAATCATCTTTATTGACTATCTATATCTATTGTTTATTGAATATATCTTCAACGGAGCATCTGATCGGGTTGAATGTGGTATCATTGGCTGCCTATTTTACGCCAGAAGACATCAGTACTTACATCATTTCTGTAGCTTAAGTCGTTTAGAAGTTATGGTCAGCATAATACAAAAAAACAACGGTAAAATCATCTTTATTGAATATCTATATCTATTGTTTATTGAATATATTTTCAACGGAGCATCAGATCGGGATAAATGTGAAATTGTTGGCTGCGCATTTAACGCCAGAAGACATCAGTACTTACATCATTTCCGTAGCTTAAGTCGTTTAGAAGTTATGGGCAGCATAAACCAAAAAAACAACGGTAAAATCATCATTATTGACTATCTATATCTATTCTTTATTGAATATCTTTTCAACGGAGCATCAGATCGTGATGAATGTAGTATCGTTGGCTGCGTATTCAACGCCAAAAGACATCAGTACTTACTTCATTTCTGTAGCTTAAGTCGTTTAGAAGTTATGGGCAGAATAACAAAAAAAAAAAAAACGACGGTAAAATCATCTTTATTGACTATCTATATCTTTTCTTTATTTAATATATTTTCAACGGAGCATTAGATCGGGATGAATGTAGAATCGTTGGCTGCGTATTTAACGCCAGAAGACATCAGTACATAAATCATTTCTGTAGCTTAAGTCGTTTAGAAGTTATGGGCAGAACAAACCAAAAAAACAACGGTAAAATTATCTTTATTGACTATCTATATCTATTCTTTATTGAATATCTTTTCAACGGAGCATCAGATCGGGATGAATGTGGTATCGTTGGCTGCGTATTCAACGCCAAAAGACATCAGTACTTACATCATTTCTGTAGCTTAAGTCCTTTAGAAGTTATGGGCAGAATAACACAAAAAAAAAACAACGGTAAAATCATCTTTCTTGACTATCTATATCTATTCTTTATTGAATATATTTTCAACGGAGCATCAGATCGGGATGAGTGTGGTATCGTTGGCTGCGTATTTAATGCCAGAAGACATCAGTACTTACATCATTTCTGTAGCTTAAGTCGTTTAGAAGTTATGGGCAGAATAACACAAAAAAACAACGGTAAAATCATCTTTATTGAATATCTATATCTATTGTTTATTGAATATATTTTCAACGGAGCATCAGATCGAGATGAATTTGATATCCTTGGCTGCGTATTTAACGCCAGAAGACATCAGTACTTACATCATTTCTGTAGCTTAAGTCGTTTAGAAGTTATGGCAGAATAACACAAAAAAAAAAAAAAACGGTAAAATCATCTTTATTGACTATCTATATCTATTGTTTATTGAATATATTTTCAACGGAGCATCTGATCGGGTTGAATGTGGTATCATTGGCTGCCTATTTAACGCCAGAAGACATCAGAACTTACATCATTTCTCTAGCTTAAGTCGTTTAGAAGTGATGGGTAGAATAACACACAAAAAAAACAACGGTAAAATCATCTTTATTGACTATCTATATCTTTTCTTTATTTAATATCTTTTCAACGGAGCATCAGATCGGGATGAGTGTAGAATCGTTGGCTGCGTATTTAACGCCAAAAGACATCAGTACTTACATCATTTCTGTAGCTTAAGTCGTTTAGAAGTTATGGGCAGAATAAACCAAAAAAACAACGGAAAAATCATCTTTATTGACTATCTATATCTATTCCTTATTAAATATCTTTTCAACGGAGCATCAGATCGGGATGAGTGTGGTATCGTTGGCTGCGTATTTAATGCCAGAAGACATCAGTACTTACATCATTTCTGTAGCTTAAGTCGTTTAGAAGTAATGGGCAGAATAACACAAAAAAACAACGGTAAAATCATCTTTATTGACTATCTATATCTATTGTTTATTGAATATATCTTCAACGGAGCATCTGATCGGGTTGAATGTGGTATCATTGGCTGCCTATTTTACGCCAGAAGACATCAGTACTTACATCATTTCTGTAGCTTAAGTCGTTTAGAAGTTATGGTCAGCATAATACAAAAAAACAACGGTAAAATCATCTTTATTGAATATCTATATCTATTGTTTATTGAATATATTTTCAACGGAGCATCAGATCGAGATGAATTTGATATCCTTGGCTGCGTATTTAACGCCAGAAGACATCAGTTCTTACATCATTTCTGTAGCTTAAGTCGTTTAGAAGTTATGGCAGAATAACACAAAAAAAAAAACAACGGTAAAATCATCTTTATTGACTATCTATATCTTTTCTCTATTTAATAACTTTTCAACGGAACATTAGATCGGGATGAATGTAGAATCGTTGGCTGCGTATTTAACGCCAGAAGACATCAGTACTTACACCATTTCTGTAGCTTAAGTCGTTTAGAAGTTATGGGCAGAATAACACAAAAAAAAAAACGACGGTAAAATCATCTTTATTGACTATCTATATCTTTTCTTTATTTAATATATTTTCAACGGAGCATTAGATCGGGATGAATGTAGAATCGTTGGCTGCGTATTCAACGCCAAAAGACATCAGTAGTTACATCATTTCTGAAGCTTAAGTCGTTTAGAAGTTATGGGCAGAATAACACAAAAAAAAAACAACGGTAAAATCATCTTTATTGACTATCTATATATATTCTTTATTGAATATATTTTCAACGGAGCATCAGATCGGGATTAATGTGGTATCATTGGCTGCGTATTTAATGCCAGAAGACATAAGTACTTACATTATTTCTGTAGCTTAAGTCGTTTAGAAGTTATGGGCAGAATAATACAAAAAAAAAACGGTAAAATCATCTTTATTGACTATCTATATCTATTGTTTATTGAATATATTTTCAACGGAGCATCAGATCGGGATAAATGTGAAATTGTTGGCTGCGCATTTAACGCCAGAAGACATCAGTACTTACATCATTTCCGTAGCTTAAGTCGTTTAGAAGTTATGGGCAGCATAAACCAAAAAAACAACGGTAAAATCATCATTATTGACTATCTATATCTATTCTTTATTGAATATCTTTTCAACGAAGCATCAGATCGTGATGAATGTAGTATCATTGGCTGCGTAATCAACGCCAAAAGACATCAGTACTTACTTCATTTCTGTAGCTTAAGTCGTTTAGAAGTTATGGGCAGAATAACACAAAAAAAAAAACGACGGTAAAATCATCTTTATTGACTATCTATATCTTTTCTTTATTTAATATATTTTCAACGGAGCATTAGATCGGGATGAATGTAGAATCGTTGGCTGCGTATTTAACGCCAGAAGACATCAGTACATAAATCATTTCTGTAGCTTAAGTCGTTTAGAAGTTATGGGCAGAACAAACCAAAAAAACAACGGTAAAATCATCTTTATTGACTATCTATATCTATTCTTTATTGAATATCTTTTCAACGGAGCATCAGATCGGCATGAATGTGGTATCGTTGGCTGCGTATTCAACGCCAAAAGACATCAGTACTTACATCATTTCTGTAGCTTAAGTCGTTTAGAAGTTATGGGCAGAATAACACAAAAAAAAAAACAACGGTAAAATCATCTTTATTGACTATCTATATCTATTCTTTATTGAATATATTTTCAACGGAGCATCAGATCGGGATTAATGTGGTATCGTTGGCTGCGTATTTAATGCCAGAAGACATCAGTACTTACATTATTTCTGTAGCTTAAGTCGTTTAGAAGTTATGGGTAGAATAATACAAAAAAAAAACGGTAAAATCATCTTTATTGACTATCTATATCTATTGTTTATTGAATATATTTTCAACTGAGCATCAGATCGAGATGAATTTGATATCCTTGGCTGCGTATTTAAAGCCAGAAGACATCAGTACTTACATAATTTATGTAGCTTAAGTCGTTTAGAAGTTATGGGCAGCATAAACCAAAAAAAAAACGGTAAAATCATCTTTATTGACTATCTATATCTATTCTTTATTGAATATCTTTTCAACGAAGAATCAGATCGGGATGAATGTGGTATCGTTGGCTGCGTATTCAACGCCAGAAGACATCAGTACTTACATCATTTCTGTAGCTTAAGTCGTTTAGAAGTTATGTGCAGAATAAACAAAAAAAACAACGGTAAAATCATCTTTATTGACTATCTATATCTATTCTTTATTGAATATCTTTTCAACGGAGAATCAGATCGGGATGAGTGTGGTATCATTGGCTGCGTATTTAATGCCAGAAGACATAAGTACTTACATTATTTCTGTAGCTTAAGTCGTTTAGAAGTTATGGGCAGAATAATACAAAAAAAAAACGGTAAAATCATCTTTATTGACTATCTATATCTATTGTTTATTGAATATATTTTCAACGGAGCATCAGATCGGGATGAGTGTGGTATCGTTGGCTGCGTATTTAACGCCAAAAGACATCAGTACTTACTTCATTTCTGTAGCTTAAGTCGTTTAGAAGTTATGGGCAGAATAACACAAAAAAAAAAAACAGCGGTAAAATCATCTTTATTGACTATCTATATCTTTTCTTTATTTAATATCTTTTCAACGGAGCATTAGATCGGGATGAATGTGGTATCGTTGGCTGCGTATTCAACGCCAGAAGACATCAGTACTTACATCATTTCTGTAGCTTAAGTCGTTTAGAAGTTATGGGCAGAATAAACCAAAAAAACAACGGTAAAATCATCTTTATTGACTTTCTATATCTATTCTTTATCTATATATATAAAAATGGAGCCCAAAAAAAGTGTCGTAAAAAACTACTGGAGAACGGCTGGGCCGATTTGGTTCAAATTTTTTTCAGTTGTAGGTAACTAACAGGAGAAGGTCAGAACGTAATACAATTTTTAGAAAATCCTCCAGGGTAATGGTGAAAAACAAATAATTAAAATATCAAATTATATAAAAGAGTATTGTATCGAAATATATGTCAAAGTAAAAACAAATCGTTTCAATATTATTCGGTTTCTTATTCGTTTTTATCAGACGTCCGGATTTGTTTAATTTCTTCCTGTGATTTGTAGGAATAATGCCTGCTATAAGACGGCCAAACATTGGACGACGTACACGTCGAGCAACATATAGTCGAAATGTCCATGAAAGTCAAACGCAAGACGAACGTGCAGAAAGAAATTAATCGAGACGAACCCGTTTAGCACAGATTCGCTCTACACAAAGAGTACCAAGAACAGACTTGAATCGCGCTGCATTTGCATACAATTTCTCAACGTCCTACAAAGACCATAGCTGCGTTGTTATCGGTTCATTGTCTGTGGTATGTCAGCACTGCAATGCACATGGAGAACTGCATTCATACAGATCCGTTGACAGCGGTACCGACGAGGATGAAGCGACGAACTATCCGACAGAATTTTTGAACTCGCTAGATGTGCCAGGAACTCCACCGCATAATTTGCAACTGAAGGTGGGATCAATTATTATAATGCTGCGGAATCTAAATCATCCGAAATTGTGCAACGGTACGCGGTTGTCCGTCAAGAAACTGATGAATAACGTGATTCAGGCGACGATCATCAAGGGAACATTTAAAGGAGAGGTAGTCCTTATACCACGAATTCCGATTATTCCAACTGATCTACCATTCCAATTCAAGAGGATTCAGTTCCCCGTCCGATTGGCATTTGCGATGACAATCAACAAATCGCAAGGCCAATCGTTAGAAGTCTGCGGGATAAATCTAGAATTTCCCTGTTTTTCGCACGGCCAGCTGTACGTTGCATGTTCGCGTGTTGGTAAGCCGTCTTCATTGTTTGTTTTTGCGCCGGAAAATAAAACAAAAAACATAGTATATCATATCGCTCTATACTAAATAAAGAAATGCAGTGTTTGACTATTACCCTGGGGTTATATAATGGCGTCGAATTAGGGCGAGACAAAGTTCGCCGGGTCCGCTAGTTGAATATATTTTCAACGGAGCATCTGATCAGGATCTATGTGAAATCATTGGCTGCGTATTTAACGCCAAAATACATCAGTACTTACATCATTTCTGTAGCTTAAGTCGTTTAGAAGTTATGCGCAGAATAACACAAAAAAACAACGGTAAAGTCATCTTTATTGACTATCTATATATATTTTTTATTGAATATCTTTTCAACGGAGCATCAGATCGTTATGAATAAGGTATCGTTGGCTGCGTATTCAACGCCAAAAGACATCAGTACTTACATCATTTCTGTAGCTTAAGTCGTTTAGAAGTTATGACTATCTATATGTGTTCTTTATTGAATATCTTTTCAACGGAGCATCAGATCGTTATGAATGTGGTATCGTTGGCTGCGTATTCAACGCCAAAAGACATCAGTACTTACATCATTTCTGTAGCTTAAGTCGTTTAGAAGTTATGGGCAGAATAAACCAAAAAACAACGGTAAAATCATCTTTATTGACTATAGATATCTATTCCTTACTGAATATATTTTCAACGGAGCATCAGATCGGGATGAATGTGGTATCGTTTTCTGCGTATTTAATGCCAGAAGACATCTGTACTTACATTATTTCCGTAGCTTAAGTCGTTTAGAAGTTATGGGCAGAATAACACAAAAAAAAAACGGTAAAATCATCTTTATTGAATGTCTATATCTATTCTTTATTGAATATATTTTCAACGGAGCATCTGATCAGGATGTATGTGAAATCATTGGCTGCGTATTTTACGCCAAAATACATCAGTACTTACATCATTTCTGTAGCTTAAGTCGTTTAAAAGTTATGGGCAGAATAAACCAAAAAAACAACGGTAAAATCATCTTTATTGACTATCTATATCTATTCTTTATTGAATATCTTTTCAACGGAGCATCAGATCGGGATGAATGTGGTATCGTTGGCTGCGTATTTAATGCCAGAAGACATCAGTACTTACATTATTTCTGTAGCTTAAGTCGTTTAGAAGTTATGGGAAGAATAACACAAGAAAAAAAATGGTAAAATCATCTTTATTGACACTCTATATATTTTCTTTATTTAATATCTTTTCAACGGAGCATTAGATCGGGATGAATGTAGAATCGCTGGCTGCGTATTTAACGCCAGAAGACATTAGTACTTACATCATTTCTGTAGCTTAAGTCGTTTAGAAGTTATGGGCAGAATAACACAAAAAAACAACGGTAAAATCATCTTTATTGACTATCTATATATTTTCTTTATTTAATATCTTTTCAACGGAGCATTAGATCGGGATGAATGTAGAATCGTTGGCTGCGTATTTAACGCCAGAAGACATCAGTACTTACATCATTTCTGTAGCTTAAGTCGTTTAGAAGTTATGGGCAGAATAAACCAAAAAAAACAACGGTAAAATCATCTTTATTGACTATCTATATCTATTCTTTATTGAATATTTTTCAACGGAGCATCAGATCGGGATGAATGTAGTATCGTTGGCTGCGTATTTAATGCCAGAAGACATCTGTACTTACATTATTTCCGTAGCTTAAGTCGTTTAGAAGTTATGGGCAGAATAACACAAAAAAAAAACGGTAAAATCATTGAAGAGCGGGGGGTTCGCAGAGCGGAGGCAGCTTCGTTGCGGCGGGAAGAGCTGGGCGGGAGCTGTGAACAGTAGAAGAAACACTCGGCGCGATCGCGGTAGAAATATGAAGGCGAGAACTCGTGTAAGCGATGCGGATCGACCGACGTTTTTATTCATAGAGTGACAATTGGCGACTAACTTATCCTAATTTATTCTAAGCGCCCGAAGGCACGGTGGAGACTTCAAGGGAGCGGTGGAGAGTGGCCTGAGCGCGAGAGCGCGAAAGCTTCCGCCGGAGCGAGAGCCCGGAGCCGGGAAGGTGTGCACGCTACCGCCAGAGCGAGCGCATAGAGCCGGGAATACAGGGTGTTCGCGCCTGAACAATCATCTTTATTGAATGTATATATCTATTCTTTATTGAATATATTTTCAACGGAGCATCAGATCGAGATGAATTTGATATCCTTGGCTGCGTATTTAACGCCAGAAGACATCAGTACTTACATCATTTCTGTAGCTTAAGTCGTTTAGAAGTTATGGGCAGCATAAACCAAAAAAACAACGGTAAAATCATCTTTATTGACTATCTATATCTATTCTTTATTGAATATCTTTTCAACGGAGCATTAGATCGGGATGAATGTGGTATTGTTGGCTGCGTATTTATCGCCAGAAGACATCAGTACTCTTACATCATTTCTGTAGCTTAAGTCGTTTAGAAGTTATGGGCAGAATAAACCAAAAAAACAACGGTAAAATCATCTTTATTGACTATCTATATCTATTCTTTATTGAATATTTTTCAACGGAGCATCAGATCGGGATGAATGTAGTATCGTTGGCTGCGTATTTAATGCCAGAAGACATCTGTACTTACATTATTTCCGTAGCTTAAGTCGTTTAGAAGTTATGGGCAGAATAACACAAAAAAAAAACGGTAAAATCATTGAAGAGCGGGGGGTTCGCAGAGCGGAGGCAGCTTCGTTGCGGCGGGAAGAGCTGGGCGGGAGCTGTGAACAGTAGAAGAAACACTCGGCGCGATCGCGGTAGAAATATGAAGGCGAGAACTCGTGTAAGCGATGCGGATCGACCGACGTTTTTATTCATAGAGTGACAATTGGCGACTAACTTATCCTAATTTATTCTAAGCGCCCGAAGGCACGGTGGAGACTTCAAGGGAGCGGTGGAGAGTGGCCTGAGCGCGAGAGCGCGAAAGCTTCCGCCGGAGCGAGAGCCCGGAGCCGGGAAGGTGTGCACGCTACCGCCAGAGCGAGCGCATAGAGCCGGGAATACAGGGTGTTCGCGCCTGAACATTCCGCCCCCCTTGCACTCGCTAGCGATGCAACAAAACTCCTGCGTGCGTGATTAGGCCTGGTGGCAGGCGCCGGTGATGGTCCATCCAAACACAGTACTTTGGGCTACGGGCAGCCCCTCTTCAATCCAAACGAGCCCTGGCTCGACCACCTTGGAATAGACATCAGCCCCCAGGATCAGCGAGGCGGTTGAAGGCTGATGGAATCGCTCGTTCGCGAGCAGCAGGTCCTTAAACTTGTCGACGACGGTGTCGCTGATCCGGATGTAGGGTTCGATCCGCAGTACCGTCTCGAACTTGATCTTCGAGTCGGTCGGAGACAGAACCGTCGCTGTACAGATCTTCTCGTCGCCCACACTGGTGGTGGGCAAGCGAAAAGCGGCGGCTCGGGACGCGTCGATGGAGCTCGTAGGCGTGCACGGGTCGATCAGAGCGACAATGTCGAACGTCTTGCCCCAGTCTCCAATCTCACCACCGCCGTTGGAAGGACGCTGACACTGTGCCGTTGTAGAAGGGACGAAAGTGTTGGTGCCGGCGTCGAGGATGCTGAGCGCTCTGGAGGGGGAAGCGTTCTGGAGGTTGGCGAATCTTGCCGGCGCGAACGCTCGCACTTCTTGCACCGGTCACCCGTACGACAGTCTCCCTGCGAATGCTCGTGTGCCAGACAGTTTGCACAGTACTTGTTGACAAGCACTGCACGGAGCCGCTTCTCTGCGCTCAGCTTTAGAAACCTCGGGCACTTCCGAAGTGGATGGATCCCCCGGCAGACTCGGCATCGGTAGGACTGGATACCTCTAGTACGCCTGCTTTCCAAAGCCTGGGCACTGCGCGGACTTGGAGCCATTTTATAGATGGGATGGATGCTGGGTGATAGAAAAAAAACAAAATAAATGGAGATGCTGATGACCGTTGAGGATGAGGAGTGAGGAGTGAGGATTAAGGAATACAGTGAAGGATCTTAGTGGTTAAGTGATCTGGAAGGCGCTCCCGGTAACAGAACCACCTTAGCGACGGGCCGTTTAACTACGCCGCGCACCGTGCGAATTCCGACCACGCGAACCTTGCCGTCCTCTCCTGGAAATACCGCATCTATCCTGCCCAGTCGCCTCTCGTTGGAGGGCAAATTCTCGTCGCGGATGACGACCATGTCGCCGATGGCGAGATTCTCGGTCGGGGACTGCCACTAGTTGCGTTTGTGAAGCTCTTTAAGGTACTCGTCCTTCCATCGCGAACGGAACTCCTGATGGAGAGCCGTTAAATGCTGCCAACGATTGATAATGGACTTAGTCTCTCGCTTCTCCTCAGGTTCCGCTACGGACAGGAGAGGTCCGCCGACCAGGAAGTGCCCAGGCGTCAACGCTAACAGATCGGAGGGATCCTCGGACATAGGAGACAGGGGTCTGGAATTCAGGCAAGCTTCAATCTTCGCCAGAAGAGTAGCCAGTTCTTCGAAAGTGTACTTTCGCGTGGCAGTGGACTTGTAAAACAGCGTCTTGAAGCTTTTGACACCCGCTTCCCACAAGCCTCCCATATGGGGGGCTCCTGGAGGTATAAACTGCCAACTGAGCTGCTGATGACTATATGCCTCAGTTGCCGACTCTTTAACGACTTGAAGGAAATCGCGGGACAGCGAGGTGGCAGCGCCAACGAAAGTTTTGCCGTTATCGGATTGGACTTGCAGAGGACAACCTCTCCTGGCCACGAACCGAGCGAAAGCCGCCAGAAATTTCTCGGTCGTTAAATCAGAAGTAGGCTCCAGGTGAATGGCCTTAGTGGAAAAACATACGAATACCAACACATACCCCTTGGTAAGAAGACACGCCCGTCCGGTATAATTCTTAATGTCAAATGGCCCGGCATAATCCATCCCTGTATACGTGAACGGACGGGAGAAGGACACACGTTCCTTTGGATAACTCCCCATAAGTTGGACTTGCACCCTTTTCTTATGGATAACGCAGACTTTGCAGGAGTTGATAACGGCCTTTACCAAGTTCTTGACTCTCGGAATCCAGTAACGTGAGCGGACGAGACGAGCGAGAGTACAATCATACGGGAGGATGATCGGATGCCGCTCGTCATAGCGAAGACTTTCGGAAGCCGTGATACGGCCGCACGCCCGGATCAGCCCATGCTGATCTAGAAAAGGGTTCATGCTCAAGATGGAACTGGAAGTGGACACGGGACGTTTCTGGCTTAAAAGACGAGATTCAGCGCAGTAGACTCTGCCCTGCGTGCTGCGCACCAGGGTGGTGGAGTCTGTCCAACAATGGAGGTTAGAGGTGAGCATGGGCATACTTGGAAGAATAGCGGTGACCATCTCGGATAGCAATAAAGCCCCGCACAGCTCGAGCCGAGGAAGCGACACCGTTTTTACGGGAGCAACTCGGGTTTTGGCGGTGAGTAGGTGTACCATAGTGGTTTGCCCCATCTCTATGCGCACGTAGATTGCCGCCCCGTACGCTTTTTGAGAAGCGTCACAGAATCCGTGATGTTCCACCCGGAATTCGGGACAAAAAGAGATCCATCTTGGAACGCGAACCTGATGCAAGACCGAATAGCTTTGCACAAAACTCTGCCATTTCTGGTACAGGTCACTCGGAAGGTCGTCGTCCCACCCGATGTCTTGTAGCCAAATTTCCTGCATGAATATCTTAGCACACACTACAAAAGGGGCCAGCCAGCCTGCTGGGTCGAACAATTTGGCGATTTGGGAAAGGACCTGGCGTTTTGTTTGGGACGATCCACTTGACAGATCTGGGGGGACGAAGAAAAACTCGTCGGACGTTGCCTCCCAGCGGACGCCAAGAGTTTTGGCTGTGCTCTCAGAATCGATCTCGAGGAAGCCGGTGTGCAGGAGATGATCGCTTTGGATATGAGCTAGGATTTCTTTTTTATTGGAGGTCCATTTCCTTAAGGGAAACCCGGCGGAATCTAGGGCGCTTTGCATCTCTCGAATAGTGAGCTGAGCGTCTTCTGCGGAGTGCGCTCCGGAAAGGACATCGTCCACATACATACAATTGCGAATGACGGTGCTTGCTCTCGGATGGCTAAGTTGCACGTCAGTTGCCAGCGGCTGGAGGACTCTTATTGCCAGGAACGGCGCACAATTTACTCCAAACGTTACCGTCTTTAGCTCATAGTCGCGAATATGGCCCTCGTGGTTACGGAACAGGATGCGTTGGTACTGGGTGTGCTTGGGATCCACCCAAATCTGCCGATACATCTTCTCGATATCGGCGCTGAATACATATCGAAAATACCGCCACTTTAGGATCTGTATGGTAAGATCGGATTGCAAGACTGGGCCAGCATGAAGGATATCATTTAAACTGACCCCATTCTCGGACGGGCTAGAGGCATTAAACACCACACGGAGCTTGGTGGTGGTACTTTCCGGCTTGAGCACGGCGTGATGGGGAAGGTAATAGCTCGCAGAATCAAGAGTAGGGCGGACTTCCCTCATGTGATCCAGATCGAGATATTCTTGGATTACCGAGTCATACCTTGCTTTGAGGGAATCGTCTCTCTTAAGGCGTTGCTCGTTTCTTAGGAATTGCGCCAACGCGGAGGATCTGGAGTACCCTAGGCCGGACCCTATGTGTTCGGGGTCACGAAATGGTAGGCTTACGACGTACCTGCCTCTCTTATCCCTAGTGGTAGTCCTAAGGAAATTCCCCTCACATATGCCATCGGCTTCTTTTGCCACTTTTAGGAGCAGATCCTCCACCTCCCAAAATTTTGTGAGAAGTTTGTCCAGCGAAGGTTCCAATGCATGGGACACTTGCGTCGAAAAGACGGAAATCTTATTGGGGTCGGACGCGGGGACTGGTCCGGTAAGCACCCACCCGAAAATGGTCTCCTGAGCGAGGAGAGAGCCACAGATCTTCGACTGGGTACCACTGAGAAGAACCGATGGCAGGATATCAGCCCCGATAAGGACATCTATTTGTGCGCTTTCATAAAACTTTAGATCCGCCAGAGGAAAATCGGGTAGATCCCGTAGAAATTGTTGCGGAACAGGACAGGATGGAAGATTTCCCGCTAGTTGCGGAAGAACGTAGGCCGTGGTGTCTAGCTGCAAAGCAGGCCTGGTCGGAGACCGAATGGTGAACTGACAGAGCTTTTTGGATTCAGCGGATACTGTCTGATTCAAGCCTGAGACTTGGGCTTGGGTAACTCGGAAGGGCAGCTTAATAAGGTTGAACAGTCTTTCCGTAATGAAGGTTGCCTCAGACCCGGAATCAATAAGGGCTCGCGCTTGGAAATTAGAGCCCTTATGTAGAATGTTTATTATGGCGGTACCAAGCAGGACAGCTCTGGACCCCGTTGCGAAATAAGTTTGCACTTCTGCGGCACCAGCCGCAGCAGTAGCAGCAGTAGCAGACGCAGCGGAAGAGTTTCCCCGGTGTAGCAGCGTGTGATGGCGGCCACGACAAGTAAAACAATTGTGCGTGCTTTCGCAATCTCGAGGCTGGTGCCCTCGCGCGAAACAGTTCAAACATAGTTGCTTCCTTTTGATGTACGCTGATCGTTCATCGATGGTCATTTGGAGAAATCGTGAGCATGAGCGGACCGGATGGTTTTCCCGTTTACAAAGGTCGCAACCACCTCTCGAGTTCGATACTACCCTCGTCTCGTAGGAGTTAATCCTTCGAGAAGATGTATTAGCATTAAATGGCCTGGGCTGAGCCTGACTCGATCCAGAAGGTCGCACGTCATCTATTGCCTCTAGGGTTCGGTGGCGCTCAGTTAGGAAGTCTTTGAGCTCTAGCCAAGTTGGGATTTCTGACTTTTTATGGAGAGACTGTTCCCATAACGACAGTGTGAGCTTAGGGAGTTTGGAAGAAATCATGAACACCAAGAGACAATCCCAGTTCTCAATCTTTATCCCGGACATTTCTATCGCTGTGAGACAACCCTGGACGGTGCTTTGCAAGTCTCTTATAGCTGTCCCAGATTCATAGGAGATGGACGGCACATTAAAAAGGATTTTTAATTGACTGTTTACTAATAGTCGCTTGTTTTCGAACCGCTCAGTGAGGTTATCCCACGCTGAGCGGAAGCCATCATTCGTTAGGGGGTGAATTCGAAACAATAGCATGTGCGTCACCACTCGTTTTGGCATTTAGGTGAAACAACTTTTCGACCGGCGTTAGCCTCGGGTTGTTAATATAGATTGCCGTAAAGAGATCGCGGAAAGTCGGCCAGCGAATATAATCGCCTGTAAAAACCTCGGTATCACACGGAGGTAGCCGACAGCCGGAGGAAATATAATTCTGGGAAGGAACAGCTGGTGCTTGGGACGCCTGTGAGATAAGATCTGCGAGCTGAGCGCTACATCTTTCATAGACGTCGTAGCAATAATTGTATTTGGCCCGGAGAACAGGCAAGCTAGCAGCTGCACTCTCTCCTGCCGCCACTAGGCACCCGTAACAAGCATTATATTCCTTTTTGATTTGGTCCCATAGTCGCGGAATTCCTCTCGTCGGATTTGCAGCATGGACACGCCCGTAGGTACCGCCGTCGGAGTATTAATTCTAGCCTCCAATTCACCTAGTCGATCCGAGACCTCAATGAATGTGTTTAAGGCTAGATCGGATGCTGTCAGTGCCATTTTAATTGTGGAACGCGTGACTCTTTGCTGAGACGAAGCAGGGTTACTTTTAGTTTCGGGTGTAGGTGGCCGTACGGAAATGCTCGGAAGATCTACGGGACTACTTTTGGCTCTAGGCGTGGGTGGCCGTACGGAAATGCTCGGAGGACTCGCAGAATTAACTCTGGCTTTAGGTGTGGGTGTCCGTAGGGAACTGCTCGGAAGATTGACGGGACTACTTTTGGGAGTGCTCACAGGTTTACTTTTAAACTTTTTTTTTGGGCATGCCAAGACGGAAAAAGAACGTTTGGATTTTCTCGAAAGGAATCCGCTTTGGACTGGTGGAAACGAGGCGTTGATTTTCTACAAAATCTGTCTACTCGATATTTTAGGAAAATATAAAAAACATTTTTTTTTTTTTTTATCGTTGGATTTTTTGTTACCTTATTGCTTGGAGATAATTAATTTATTAATTAAAATTTTTTTTTTTTTTTTTTTTTTTTGTGGAAGGGGGCTTATGTTGATCGGAGTGTATTAATTTATTGATATATTATATATTCTTTGGAAGGGGGCTTATGTTGTGTGGAGTTTATAATTTATTAATACCCTGTTATTTATATTTTTCTTTTTTGTGGAAGGGGGCTTATGCTGGAATGTGCTGGAAAATAATTTGCATATATATATGTATGAAGGTGAGTGCAGTTCGCTGTGCTGTAAGAGAATGTGCCTGCGTGTATGTATGTATGTTTGTGCCGTTCTCTTTAGTGTGAGAGAATGGATGTGCGCTTGTGCCGCTCACTTTAGTGTAAGAGAGCGGATGTGCGTGTGTTTCGTTCTCTTTAGTGTGAGCGAATGGATGTGCGTGTATGTTTGCACGATTGGCAATTCCCTCTTGCCCGAAAAATAAATGGAAATCACTGTGGACGGCAGTCCACGTAGTGACGATGAGCACCGAGACTGTGGTGCGCAAGGAGACTACTATATACAGCCGTAGAATTGAAAATCTGCTACGATAGTCCGATCAGAACCATTTATATCTTGATCGAAAGGTATTGTAAACCTCTTTGAAACTGCATACTAAGATTTTTCAAAAACTGATAACTTTAGGAGAAATGAGAGTGAAAGTGCGAAATTGACAATTTTGAAAATTGGAGCAATTGGGGCCGGTTGAGCAAAAACCCCCAAATTTTTAAGGTTGTTGTGATCTAGCTTTAAATACGCGTCGAATGACACCTCGATCGTCCTGATCCGATACTCCGTTCAAAAGATATTCAATAAACAAGATTTCAACGGCCTTTCCGAAATGAAAACGTTTGTCCTGTTGTTTGTCTGTTTGTTTGTTTGTTTGTTTGTCTGTTTGTCTGTGGTATTTTTTGTTTTAAAGTCCTGGAACCACTTTTGTTTTATTAATCAGCTCGAGCTAAATAATTTTTGTTCTACGACTTTTTGGGTTTCCCGCTAGTTTGGCGGGAAAACAGCTAGAAAAGCCAGATTTCCCGCGCCCATAACTTCTAAACGACTAAAGCTACAGAATCGTGCTTTATGTCGTTTGAAAGGTATTTTGAAATGATAATAGCTTTGCCTTGACATAATTTATATAAATATAATATTTAAGAATTTATAATTAAAATTAATTTTTTTTTTAAGTTTTTGAAGTTTTCTTAAAAATGGCTCTAACGATTTTGATACTCACTCAAGGCCATATAGCCCTTGAGATTGCTCAACTTTTGGTATATAACACATATCTCGGAAAATTCGCTTTCTCGAGATATTACTCATTAAAATTAGTAGCAAAGATCCCATATACCTAACCTTTTACATGCACTATACATACATTTATGTAAAAACTCATGTAGAGTCATTTAGAGACGTGCACAATGCAATATAATTTAAAGCCATCAAAAAAAATTTAATATCATTTAAATTTCAAAGAAATCGTTTGATTTTTTTTTTTTTTTAATTTAATCTAATTTTTGCTTTTTCCACAACTTTGGCGGGAAAACAGGAAATTTCTCGCGCCCATAACTTCTGAACGACTAAAGTTACAGAAACGTGCTATATGTCGTTGGAAAAGTATTTTGATATGATAATTACTTTGCCCTGACAAAAATTTTCTAAATATTATAATTAAGAATTTAGAATAAATTTTTTTTTTTTTTAGATTAAAAAATTTTTTTTTAATAGCTTTCACGATTTTTATAGTAACTTCCGGCCGTATATCCCTTGAGATATTTCGGGGTACAACACATATCTCCGAAAATTTGCTTTCTCATCAAAATTAGTAGCAATGTTCCCATATAGCTAACTTCTTATATGAATTTTGTTTGTTAATTTTTCCCATTTGAGTTTCAAACAAAAACTTATAAAAACAATGGAAGACCTATGTATGTACATACATAAGTCATTTAAAAAACTTCTGATATCAAATAAAAACACTCTTAACGAGGTTAGATTGAAGTGACGATGGCGCACTCAGCACAAAAATTTCTGATATCAAATTTTGTGACGATTAATAGTTATTTAAACAAAAATATTTAAACAGTTTTTAATTAGTTTCAAAATCGGCACTTAGCTGAAAAATTTAAAAAGGCAAAATAGGCAGCGTGCCGATTTTGAAACTAATTAAAAACTGTTTAAATATTTTTGTTTAAATAACTATTAATCGTCACAAAATTTGATATCAGAAATTTTTTGTGTTGAGTGTGCCATCGTCACTTTAATCTAACCTCGTTAAGAGGTGTTTTTATTTGATAAATATACAAGCGAAAAAAAAAATTTTTTTCTCGTCGGCTTGGAAATTTTAGGTGGGATAATATTGTGGTTGACCGACGGAAAACTTTATTTTGGAATGCACTGTAAATATATATGTTGCTGTTGGATGTAGAAAATATATGTGTGGATATGTGTGATATTTGTCGGCAGTGAAGTGGCGGAAAATATTGCCATAAATGTACCGGCGGGTATGTGTTGAAATATGTGGAAATATTCGATGTTTTGTGGACTGTGTTTTGTATATGTAGGAATAAATATATTATATAATAATTATAATTATGTTTCGGTGGGCTTACAGTGAAAAAAAGGGAAGAGGGCCGCTCTTGGCGGAACGAGAAAACGAAATATTTTCACTGTGGCTTTTGAACAATTTTTTTTTGTTTTTCACTTTTTTTTTTGAATTAAAAATTGTTTAATAGTGTTTTATTGTGTGGAAAAATAAATGGAGCCGCCCTTTTGAATTTTAATTTGGAATTGAAATATTTGGAATTGAAATGTATGTACAGCCGCGAGGGTTGTACATCAATATGCACAAAGGAAAATTGGATTAAGATGGCCGCACTCACGAAGGAAGAAATGGAAGAAAATGGCGGATTCACAAAAAAATCGGACTTTGATTTTTTAATTATAAATTTTTTCGCACACTTAACTTTGGCTATACAAAATTATTTTCTTGTGCGGAAAACAGAGGAGTCGCCCTTTTGAGTTTTGTGTTGGAATGTGTAATTTTCTGTATGTACGGCCCACGGCGGTTGTACATCAATATGCACAAAGGAAAATTGGATTAAGATGGCCGCACACACAAAAGGAAAAAACGAAGATAAAATGTTGGATAAATTGCCGCTGTCTTTTTAAATCGGACTAGGATTTTAGACAAGGAAATCGTGCAGAAAGTCAAACGAAATTATGTGTTCGAATGGCTGACTGCAGACCGGCAATTAAATATAGAAGTTTCGTACTTATCTTAAGTATTGCCGAAGAAAATGGAGCTGGAAAAGGGCGCTGACTTCGTCCGCTGGAAAATTTCCTGGGTCGATAGGACCAAAATGAAGAGCGGGGGGTTCGCAGAGCGGAGGCAGCTTCGTTGCGGCGGGAAGAGCTGGGCGGGAGCTGTGAACAGTAGAAGAAACACTCGGCGCGATCGCGGTAGAAATATGAAGGCGAGAACTCGTGTAAGCGATGCGGATCGACCGACGTTTTTATTCATAGAGTGACAATTGGCGACTAACTTATCCTAATTTATTCTAAGCGCCCGAAGGCACGGTGGAGACTTCAAGGGAGCGGTGGAGAGTGGCCTGAGCGCGAGAGCGCGAAAGCTTCCGCCGGAGCGAGAGCCCGGAGCCGGGAAGGTGTGCACGCTACCGCCAGAGCGAGCGCATAGAGCCGGGAATACAGGGTGTTCGCGCCTGAACAATCATCTTTATTTAATGTCTATATCTATTCTTTATTGAATATATTTTCAACGGAGCATCCGATCAGGATGTATGTGAAATCATTGGCTGCGTATTTAACGCCAAAATACATCAGTACTTACATCATTTCTGTAGCTTAAGTCGTTTAGAAGTTATGGGCAGAATAACACAAAAAAACAACGGTAAAGTCATCTTTATTGACTATCTATATATATTGATGAAGACATCAGTACTTACATCATTTCTGTAGCTTAAGTCGTTTAGAAGTTATGGGCAGCATAAACCAAAAAAACAACGGTAAAATCATCTTTATTGACTATCTATATCTATTCTTTATTGAATATCTTTTCAACGGAGCATTAGATCGGGATGAATGTGGTATTGTTGGCTGCGCATTTATCGCCCGAAGACATCAGTACTTACATCATTTCTGTAGCTTAAGTCGTTTAGAAGTTATGGGCAGAATAAACCAAAAAAACAACGGTAAAATCATCTTTATTGACTATCTATATCTATTCTTTATTGAATATCTTTTCAACGGAGCATTAGATCGGGATGAATGTGGTATTGTTGGCTGCGTATTTAACGCCAGAAGACATCAGTACTTACATCATTTCTGTAGCTTAAGTCGTTTAGAAGTTATGGGCAGAATAACACAAAAAAACAACGGTAAAATCATCTTCATTGACTATCTATATCTATTGTTTATTGAATATCTTTTCAACGGAGCATCAGATCGGGATGAATGTGGTATCGTTGGCTGCGTATTTAACGCCAGAAGACATCAGTTCTTACATCATTTCTGTAGCTTAAGTCGTTTAGAAGTTATGGGCAGAATAACACAAAAAAAAAACAACGGTAAAAACTTCTTTATTGACTATCTATATCTTTTCTTTATTTAATATCTTTTCAACGGAGCATTAGATCGGGATGAATGTAGAATCGTTGGCTGCGTATTTAACACCAGAAGACATCAGTACTTACATCATTTCTGTAGCTTAAGTCGTTTAGAAGTTATGGGCAGAATAATACAAAAAAAAAACGATAAAATCATCTTTATTGACTATCTATATCTATTCTTTATTGAATATCTTTTCAACGGAGCATTAGATCGGGATGAATGTGGTATTGTTGGCTGCGTATTTATCGCCAGAAGACATCAGTACTTACATCATTTCTGTAGCTTAAGTCGTTTAGAAGTTATGGGCAGAATAAACCAAAAAACAACGGTAAAATCATCTTTATTGACTATCTATATATATTCCTTACTGAATATCTTTTCAACGGAGCATCAGATCGGGATGAATGTGGTATCGTTGGCTGCCTATTTAACGCCAGAAGACATCAGGACTTACATCATTTCTGTAGCTTAAGTCGTTTAGAAGTTATGTTCAGAATAAACCAAAAAAACAACGGTAAAATCATCTTTATTGACCATCTATATCTATTCTTTATTGAATATCTTTTCAACGGAGCATCAGATCGGGATGAATGTGGTATCGTTGGCTGCGTATTTAACGCCAGAGGACATCAGTACTTACATCATTTCTGTAGCTTAAGCCGTTTAGAAGTTATGGGCAGAATAATACAAAAAAAAAACGATAAAATCATCTTTATTGACTATCTATATCTATTCTTTATTGAATATCTTTTCAACGGAGCATTAGATCGGGATGAATGTGGTATTGTTGGCTGCGTATTTATCGCCAGAAGACATCAGTACTTACATCATTTCTGTAGCTTAAGTCGTTTAGAAGTTATGGGCAGAATAAACCAAAAAACAACGGTAAAATCATCTTTATTGACTATCTATATATATTCCTTACTGAATATCTTTTCAACGGAGCATCAGATCGGGATGAATGTGGTATCGTTGGCTGCCTATTTAACGCCAGAAGACATCAGGACTTACATCATTTCTGTAGCTTAAGTCGTTTAGAAGTTATGGGCAGAATAAACCAAAAAAACAACGGTAAAATCATCTTTATTGACCATCTATATCTATTCTTTATTGAATATCTTTTCAACGGAGCATCAGATCGGGATGAATGTAGAATCGTTGGCTGCGTATTTAACACCAGAAGACATCAGTACTTACATCATTTCTGTAGCTTAAGTCGTTTAGAAGTTATGGGCAGAATAACACAAAAAAAAAAACAACGGTAAAATCATCTTTATTGACTATCTATATATATTCCTTACTGAATATCTTTTCAACGGAGCATCAGATCGGGATGAATGTGGTATCGTTGGCTGCCTATTTAACGCCAGAAGACATCAGGACTTACATCATTTCTGTAGCTTAAGTCGTTTAGAAGTTATGGGCAGAATAAACCAAAAAAACAACGGTAAAATCATCTTTATTGACCATCTATATCTATTCTTTATTGAATATCTTTTCAACGGAGAATCAGATAGGGATGAATGTGGTATCGTTGGCTGCGTATTTAACGCCAGAAGACATCAGTACTTACATCATTTCTGTAGCTTAAGTCGTTTAGAAGTTATGGGCAGAATAATACAAAAAAAAAACGATAAAATCATCTTTATTGACTATCTATATCTATTCTTTATTGAATATCTTTTCAACGGAGCATTAGATCGGGATGAATGTGGTACTGTTGGCTGCGTATTTATCGCCAGAAGACATCAGTACTTACATCATTTCTGTAGCTTAAGTCGTTTAGAAGTTATGGGCAGAATAAACCAAAAAACAACGGTAAAATCATCTTTATTGACTATCTATATATATTCCTTACTGAATATCTTTTCAACGGAGCATCAGATCGGGATGAATGTGGTATCGTTGGCTGCCTATTTAACGCCAGAAGACATCAGGACTTACATCATTTCTGTAGCTTAAGTCGTTTAGAAGTTATGGGCAGAATAAACCAAAAAAACAACTGTAAAATCATCTTTATTGACCATCTATATCTATTCTTTATTGAATATCTTTTCAACGGAGCATCAGATCGGGATGAATGTAGAATCGTTGGCTGCGTATTTAACACCAGAAGACATCAGTACTTACATCATTTCTGTAGCTTAAGTCGTTTAGAAGTTATGGGCAGAATAACACAAAAAAAAAAACAACGGTAAAATCATCTTTATTGACTATCTATATATTTTCTTTATTTAATATCTTTTCAACGGAGCATCAGATCGGGATGAATGTAGAATCGTTGGCTGCGTATTTAACGCCAGAAGACATCAGTACTTACATCATTTCGGTAGCTTAAGTCGTTTAGAAGTTATGGGCAGAATAATACAAAAAAAACAACGATAAAATCATCTTTATTGACTATATATATGGACGTTGATGCACTACGGTCAGTACACTCAAGTGGCCCTTCGAAACCAAGCACGTGCTTGTTAGGGTTAGGTGTTAATTAGCGCGAAAGAAAAGTATAGGAAAAAGAATGCGAGGAAACTACCCTCCACCATATAGACTAGTGGCGCGCAGCTTGATTGCTATCTTGCATGTGTACTAAGTGGGTTAAGATTAATGTTTTTAGTTTAGGAAGGCTATCTACAGATGAGGTTATTTTGTACAAATCATTATAATTTGCACATAGTACTCTAAAGGGTTCATGCATTTCATACGAGGTTCTACAATGGTGTAAAACTAAAGGCAAGTAGGATCTGGTGTTTCTACATGGTACGTGGAAATTCAACTGCCCCAAAAGATCAGTGCTTTCCACGTCACCACGGATCAGGTTATACATAAAAATAATGCCTTGCATCGTCCTACGGTTTGCTAAGGAAGGTAGGTTAATTAGGAGAAGTCTACTAGAATAAGATGGCAACCTAAGGTTTGCATCCCAGTATAAGCCACGAAGTGCAAAAAGTAAAAAATTCTTTTGAACTGACTCAATGCGTTTGCTGTGGACGTCCCACTGGGGACTCCAAACGCAAGATCCATATTCTAAAATAGGACGAACTAACGAAATGTATAAATTCTTCGTGACGTAGGGGTCATCGAATTCTTTCGACCACCGTTTAATAAATCCAAGCATACCCCTGGCTTTATTTACAATGGACGAAATATGATCTATAAACTCCAGTTTAGAATCTAGGCGGATACCCAAATCGTCAACTAGAGTGATCCTTTCCAGAGAGCAGCAGTTCAGCGAATAAGTTGCAAGCATGGGAGAGGCGCGTGAGAATGACATGAGCTTGCATTTGGAGCCATTTAGGTTTAATTTGTTTACAGTGCACCCTTTTTGAAAGTTATTAAGATCAGTTTGTAAATCTGACTGGCTAGCGCCGTCCTTATATTGCACGCAAAGCTTAACGTCGTCAGCGTATATGAGTACTCTGGAGTTAGTCAAAACTTTGGGCAAGTCGTTAATAAATAATGTAAAAAGTAAGGGACCCAGGTGGCTCCCTTGCGGGACGCCAGAGGTCACCCGGAGAACATTCGACAAGTTGTTTTTAAAGAGGACCTTTTGCGTCCTGCCATTCAGATAACTTGAGATCCACCTAAGAAGATCTACTGGAAAACCGATTAAGTCGATTTTCCTAACAAGAAGGGAATGATTAACTGAGTCAAATGCCTTACTGAAATCAGTATAGATGACATCTGTCTGTAAATGTTGAGGAAAGCCCCTTATAATAAAAGAAGTGAGCTCCAGAAGGTTAGTTGTCGTTGATCTTCGTTTAACAAATCCATGTTGGCATGGAGAAATTACTGATCTACACAGGTGCTGCAAATGGGGAGTAATTACGTTTTCGAAAAGTTTTGGGATGGCTGACAACTTAGAGATTCCTCTATAGTTGTTAGCATCCACTTTGCTACCTTTTTTGTGGAGAGGAATGACGAATGATTCCTTCCAAATAAGGGGAAATTGGGATGTATCTAAGGATAAGGTAAACAATTTTAGAAGGGGACTGCACAGGGCCTCGGCACAATACCTAAGCACACAGCCTGGTATTCCATCGGGACCTGGCGAGTAAACTGGCTTGACACGTTGAAGATCCAAAAGAAGGGCTAAAGATTAGGTTTGATTTGGGCATGTTATAAGAATAGGTCTGGCTTGAATCGGATGACGGAGAATAAGTATCTATATCTATTCTTTATTGAATATATTTTCAACGGAGCATCAGATCGGGATGAATGTGGTATCATTGGCTGCGTATTTAACGCCAAAATACATCAGTACTTACATCATTTCTATAGCTTAAGTCGTTTAGAAGTTATGGGCAGAACAAAACAAAAAAACAACGGTAAAATCATCTTTATTGACTATCTATATCTATTCTTTATTGAATATCTTTTCAACGGAGCATCAGATCGGGATGAATGTGGTATCGTTAACTGCGTATTTAACGCCAGAAGACATCAGTACTTACAACATTTCTGTAGCTTAAGTCGTTTAGAAATTATGGGCAGAATAACACAAAAAAAAAAAAACAACGGTAAAATCATCTTTATTGACTATCTATATATTTTCTTTATTTAATATCTTTTCAACGGAGCATCAGATCGGGATGAATGTAGAATCGTTGGCTGCGTATTTAACGCCAGAAGACATCAGTACTTACATCATTTCTGTAGCTTAAGTCGTTTAGAAGTTATGGGCAGAATAATACAAAACGAGAAAGAAAGCTAACTTCGGTAAACCGAAGTTGGTATACCCTTGCAGTCTGCAATTGGATCATTGAAAATCGAACCATTTTAGTAATGTTGAAAAAATATATAATTTTGTAAATTTTACATTTTACATGTAGAATTTTACATTTTCATATAAATTGACCGATCGCTTCTATGGCAGCTATATGATATAGTGGTCCGATCTTAATGAAATTAAAACCGTAATTCTAGAACCATAAAAAACTGCTATGTCTGAAAATTTATAGAAATACGTTGAAAAACAGAGAAGTTAAATTTTTTTTTACATTAATTTCGCCATCATTCCTATGGCAGCTATAGGATATAGTAGTCCGATTTCGGTCATTCCGACATATATACTGCGTGCTAAAGAAATAAGACTATGCTGGAAATTTCAGCCCGATAGCTCAAAAACTGAGAGACTAGTTCGCGTAGAAACCGACAGACGGACAGACAGACGGACAGACAGACGGACAGACAGACGGACATGGCTAGATCGACTCGACTGGTGATGCTGATCAAGAATATATATACTTTATGGGGTCGGAGATGCCTCCTTCACTGCGTTGCAAACATCTGGTCAAAATTATAATACCCTCTGCAAGGGTATAAAAAAAAAACGATAAAATCATCTTTATTGACTATATATATGGACGTTGATGCACTACGGTCAGTACACTCAAGTGGCCCTTCGAAACCAAGCACGTGCTTGTTAGGGTTAGGTGTTAATTAGCGCGAAAGAAAAGTATAGGAAAAAGAATGCGAGGAAACTACCCTCCACCATATAGACTAGTGGCGCGCAGTTGATTGCTATCTTGCATGTGTACTAAGTGGGTTAAGATTAATGTTTTTAGTTTAGGAAGGCTATCTACAGATGAGGTTATTTTGTACAAATCATTATAATTTGCACATAGTACTCTAAAGGGTTCATGCATTTCATACGAGGTTCTACAATGGTGTAAAACTAAAGGCAAGTAGGTGATCGTTTTCTACATGGTACGTGGAAATTCAACTGCCCCAAAAGATCGGTGCTTTCCACGTCACCACGGATCAGGTTATACATAAAAATAATGCCTTGCATCGTCCTACGGTTTGCTAAGGAAGGTAGGTTAATTAGGAGAAGTCTACTAGAATAAGATGGCAACCTAAGGTTTGCATCCCAGTTTAAGCCACGAAGTGCAAAAAGTAAAAAATTCTTTTGAACTGACTCAATGCGTTTGCTGTGGACGGCCCACTGGGGACTCCAAACGCAAGATCCATATTCTAAAATAGGACGAACTAACGAAATGTATAAATTCTTCGTGACGTAGGGGTCATCGAATTCTTTCGACCACCGTTTAATAAATCCAAGCACACCCCTGGCTTTATTTACAATGGACGAAATATGATCTATAAACTCCAGTTTAGAATCTAGGCGGATACCCAAATCGTCAACTAGAGTGATCCTTTCCAGAGAGCAGCAGTTCAGCGAATAAGTTGCAAGCATGGGAGAGGCGCGTGAGAATGACTCCAAACGCAAGATCCATATTCTAAAATAGGACGAACTAACGAAATGTATAAATTCTTCGTGACGTAGGGGTCATCGAATTCTTTCGACCACCGTTTAATAAATCCAAGCACACCCCTGGCTTTATTTACAATGGACGAAATATGATCTATAAACTCCAGTTTAGAATCTAGGCGGATACCCAAATCGTCAACTAGAGTGATCCTTTCCAGAGAGCAGCAGTTCAGCGAATAAGTTGCAAGCATGGGAGAGGCGCCTGAGAATGACATGAGCTTGCATTTGGAGCCATTTAGGTTTAATTTGTATACAGTGCACCATTTTTGAAAGTTATTAAGATCAGTTTGTAAATCTGACTGGCTAGCGCCGTCCTTATATTGCACGCAAAGCTTAACGTCGTCAGCGTATATGAGTACTCTGGAGTTAGTCAAAACTTTGGGCAAGTCGTTAATAAATAATGTAAAAAGTAAGGGACCCAGGTGGCTCCCTTGCGGGACGCCAGAGGTCACCCGGAGAACATTCGACAAGTTGTTTTTAAAGAGGACCTTTTGCGTCCTGCCATTCAGATAACTTGAGATCCACCTAAGAAGATCTACTGGAAAACCGATTAAGTCGATTTTCCTAACAAGAAGGGAATGATTAACTGAGTCAAATGCCTTACTGAAATCAGTATAGATGACATCTGTCTGTAAATGTTGAGGAAAGCCCCTTATAATAAAAGAAGTGAGCTCCAGAAGGTTAGTTGTCGTTGATCTTCGTTTAACAAATCCATGTTGGCATGGAGAAATTACTGATCTACACAGGTGCTGCAAATGGGGAGTAATTACGTTTTCGAAAAGTTTTGGGATGGCTGACAACTTAGAGATTCCTCTATAGTTGTTAGCATCCACTTTGCTACCTTTTTTGTGGAGAGGAATGACGAATGATTCCTTCCAAATAAGGGGAAATTGGGATGTATCTAAGGATAAGGTAAACAATTTTAGAAGGGGACTGCACAGGGCCTCGGCACAATACCTAAGCACACAGCCTGGTATTCCATCGGGACCTGGCGAGTAAACTGGCTTGACACGTTGAAGATCCAAAAGAAGGGAGCTTTCGGTTAAGCTAGGGCTAAAGATTATATCTATTCTTTATTGAATATATTTTCAACGGAGCATCAGATCGGGATGAATGTGGTATCATTGGCTGCGTATTTGACGCCAAAATACATCAGTACTTACATCATTTCTGTGGCTTAAGTCGTTTAGAAGTTATGGGCAGAATAAACCAAAAAAACAACGGTAAAATCATCTTTATTGACTATCTATATCTATTCCTTATTGAATATCTTTTCAACGGAGCATCAGATCGGGATGAATGTGGTATCGTTAACTGCGTATTTAACGCCAGAAGACATTAGTACTTACATCATTTCTGTAGCTTAAGTCGTTTAGAAGTTATGGGCAGAATAACACAAAAAAAAACAACGATAAAATCATCTTTATTGACTATCTATATCTTTTCTTTATTGAATATCTTTTCAACGGAGCATCAGATCGGGATGAATGTGGTATCGTTGGCTGCGTATTTAACGCCAGAAGACAACAGTACTTACGCCATTTCTATAGCTTAAAGCCGTTTAGAAGTTATGGGCAGAATAACACAAAAAAAACAACGATACAATTATCTTTATTGACTATCTATATCTATTCTTTATTGAATATCTTTTCAACGGAGCATCAGATCGGGATGAATGTGGTATCGTTGGCTGCGTATTTAACGCCAAAAGACAACAGTACTTACGCCATTTCTGAAGCTTAAAGTCGTTTAGAAGTTATGGGCATAATAAACCAAAAAAACAACGGTAAAATCATCTTTATTGACTATCTATATCTATTCCTTATTGAATATCTTTTCAACGGAGCATCAGATCGGGATGAATGTGGTATCGTTGGCTGCGTATTTAACGCCAGAAGACATTAGTACTTACATCATTTCTGTAGCTTAAGTCGTTTAGAAGTTATGGGCAGAATAACACAAAAAAAAAACAACGATAAAATCATCTTTATTGACTATCTATATCTTTTCTTTATTGAATATCTTTTCAACGGAGCATCAGATCGGGATGAATGTGGTATCGTTGGCTGCGTATTTAACGCCAGAAGACAACACTACTTACGCCATTTCTGTAGCTTAAAGCCGTTTAGAAGTTATGGGCAGAATAACACAAAAAAAACAACGATACAATTATCTTTATTGACTATCTATATCTATTCTTTATTGAATATCTTTTCAACGGAGCATCAGATCGGGATGAATGTGGTATCGTTGGCTGCGTATTTAACGCCAAAAGACAACAGTACTTACGCCATTTCTGAAGCTTAAAGTCGTTTAGAAGTTATGGGCATAATAAACCAAAAAAACAACGGTAAAATCATCTTTATTGACTATCTATATCTATTCCTTATTGAATATCTTTTCAACGGAGCATCAGATCGGGATGAATGTGGTATCGTTGGCTGCGTATTTAACGCCAGAAGACATTAGTACTTACATCATTTCTGTAGCTTAAGTCGTTTAGAAGTTATGGGCAGAATAACACAAAAAAAAAACAACGATAAAATCATCTTTATTGACTATCTATATCTTTTCTTTATTGAATATCTTTTCAACGGAGCATCAGATCGGGATGAATGTGGTATCGTTGGCTGCGTATTTAACGCCAGAAGACAACAGTACTTACGCCATTTCTGTAGCTTAAAGCCGTTTAGAAGTTATGGGCAGAATAACACAAAAAAAACAACGATACAATTATCTTTATTGACTATCTATATCTATTCTTTATTGAATATCTTTTCAACGGAGCATCAGATCGGGATGAATGTGGTATCGTTGGCTGCGTATTTAACGCCAAAAGACAACAGTACTTACTCCATTACTGAAGCTTAAAGTCGTTTAGAAGTTATGGGCAGAACAAAACAAAAAAACAACGGTAAAATCATCTTTATTGACTATCTATATCTATTCTTTATTGAATATCTTTTCAACGGAGCATCAGATCGGGATGAATGTAGTATCGTTGGCTGCCTATTTAACGCCAGAAGACATCAGTACTTACATTATTTCTGTGGCTTAAGTCGTTTAGAAGTTATGGGCAGAATAAACCAAAAAAACAACGGTAAAATCATCTTTATTGACTATCTATATCTATTCCTTATTGAATATCTTTTCAACGGAGCATCAGATCGGGATGAATGTGGTATCGTTGGCTGCGTATTTAACGCCAGAAGACATTAGTACTTACATCATTTCTGTAGCTTAAGTCGGTTAGAAGTTATGGGCAGAATAACACAAAAAAAAAACAACGGTAAAATCATCTTTATTGACTATCTATATATTTTCTTTATTTAATATCTTTTCAACGGAGCATCAGATCGGGATGAATGTAGTATCGTTGGCTGCGTATTTAACGCCAGAAGACATCTGTACTTACATCATTTCTGTAGCTTAAGTCGTTTAGAAGTTATGGGCAGAATAACACACACAAAAAAAAAAAGATCTAATCATCTTTATTGACTATCTATATCTATTCTTTATTGAATATATTTTCAACGGAGCATCAGATCGGGATGAATGTGGTATCGTTGGCTGCGTATTTAACGCCAGAAGACATTAGTACTTACATCATTTCTGTAGCTTAAGTCGTTTAGAAGTTATGGGCAGAATAACACAAAAAAAAAAAAAACGGTAAAATCATCTTTATTGACTATCTATATATTTTCTTTATTTAATATCTTTTCAACGGAGCATCAGATCGGGATGAATGTAGTATCGTTGGCTGCGTATTTAACGCCAGAAGACATCAGTACTTACATCATTTCTGTAGCTTAAGTCGTTTAGAAGTTATGGGCAGAATAACACAAACAAAAAAAAAAGATTAAATCATCTTTATTGACTATCTATATCTATTCTTTATTGAATATATTTTCAACGGAGCATCAGATCGGGATGAATGTGGTATCATTGGCTGCGTACTTGACGCCAAAATACATCAGTACTTACATCATTTCTGTAGCTTAAAGCCGTTTAGAAGTTATGGGCAGAATAACACAAAAAAAACAACGATACAATTATCTTTATTGACTATCTATATCTATTCTTTATTGAATATCTTTTTAACGGAGATGATCGGGATGAATGTGGTATCGTTGGCTGCGTATTTAACGCCAGAAGACATTAGTGTTTACGCCATTTCTGTAGCTTAAAGCCGTTTAGAAGTTATGGGCAGAATAACACAAAAAAAACAACGATACAATTATCTTTATTGACTATCTATATCTATTCTTTATTGAATATCTTTTCAACGGAGCATCAGATCGGGATGAATGTAGTATCGTTGGCTGCCTATTTAACGCCAGAAGACATCAGTACTAACATTATTTCTGTGGCTTAAGTCGTTTAGAAGTTATGGGCAGAATAAACCAAAAAAACAACGGTAAAATCATCTTTATTGACTATCTTTATCTATTCCTTATTGAATATCTTTTCAACGGAGCATCAGATCGCGATGAATGTAGTATCGTTGGCTGCGTATTTAACGCCAGAAGACATTAGTACTTACATCATTTCTGTAGCTTAAGTCGTTTAGAAGTTATGGGCAGAATAACACAAAAAAAAAACAACGGTAAAATCATCTTTATTGACTATCTATATATTTTCTTTATTTAATATCTTTTCAACGGAGCATCAGATCGGGATGAGTGTAGTATCGTTGGCTGCGTATTTAACGCCAGAAGACATCAGTACTTACATCATTTCTGTAGCTTAAGTCGTTTAGAAGTTATGGGCAGAATAACACAAACAAAAAAAAAAGATTAAATCATCTTTATTGACTATCTATATCTATTCTTTATTGAATATATTTTCAACGGAGCATCAGATCGGGATGAATGTGGTATCATTGGCTGCGTATTTGACGCCAAAATACATCAGTACTTACATCATTTCTGTAGCTTAAGTCGTTTAGAAGTTATGGGCAGAACAAAACAAAAAAACAACGGTAAAATCATCTTTATTGACTTTCTATATCTATTCTTTATTGAATATCTTTTCAACGGAGCATCAGATCGGGATGAATGTGGTATCGTTGGCTGCGTATTTAACGCCAGAAGACATTAGTACTTACATCATTTCTGTAGCTTAAGTCGTTTAGAAGTTATGGGCAGAATAACACAAAAAAAAAACAACGGTAAAATCATCCTTATTGACTATCTATATATTTTCTTTATTTAATATCTTTTCAACGGAGCATCAGATCGGGATGAATGTAGTATCGTTGGCTGCGTATTTAACGCCAGAAGACATCAGTACTTACATCATTTCTGTAGCTTAAGTCGTTTAGAAGTTATGGGCAGAATAACACAAACAAAAAAAAAAAGATTAAATCATCTTTATTGACTATCTATATCTATTCTTTATTGAATATATTTTCAACGGAGCATCAGATCGGGATGAATGTGGTATCATTGGCTGCGTATTTGACGCCAAAATACATCAGTACTTACATCATTTCTGTAGCTTAAGTCGTTTAGAAGTTATGGGCAGAATAAACAAAAAAAAAAAACGGTAAAATCATCTTTATTGACTATCTATATCTATTCCTTATTGAATATCTTTTCAACGGAGCATCAGATCGGGATGAATGTGGTATCGTTGGCTGCGTATTTAACGCCAGAAGACATTAGTACTTACATCATTTCTGTAGCTTAAGTCGTTTAGAAGTTATGGGCAGAATAACCCAAAAAAAAACAACGGTAAAATCATCTTTATTGACTATCTATATATTTTCTTTATTTAATATCTTTTCAACGGAGCATCAGATCGGGATGAATGTAGAATCGTTGGCTGCGTATTTAACGCCAGAAGACATCAGTACTTACATCATTTCTGTAGCTTAAGTCGTTTAGAAGTTATGGGCAGAATAACACAAACAAAAAAAAAAAGATTAAATCATCATTAAATCATCATATCTATATCTATTCTTTATTGAATATATTTTCAACGGAGCATCAGATCGGGATAAATGTGGTATCATTGGCTGCGTATTTGACGCCAAAATACATCAGTACTTACATCATTTCTGTAGCTTAAGTCGTTTAGAAGTTATGGGCAGAACAAAACCAAAAAACAACGGTAAAATCATCTTTATTGACTTTCTATACCTATTCTTTATTGAATATCTTTTCAACGGAGCATCAGATCGGGATGAATGTGGTATCGTTGGCTGCGTATTTAACACCAGAAGACATCAGTACTTACAACATTTCTGTAGCTTAAGTCGTTTAGAAATTATGGGCAGAATAAAAAAAAAAAAAAGATAAAATCATCTTTATTGACTATCTATATCTATTCTTTATTGAATATATTTTCAACGGAGCATCAGATCGGGATGAATGTGGTATCGTTGGCTGCGTATTTAACGCCAGAAGACATCAGTTCTTACATCATTTCTGTAGCTTAAGTCGTTTAGAAGTCATGGGCAGCATAAACCAAAAAAACAACGGTAAAATCATCTTTATTGACTATCTATATCTATTCTTTATTGAAAATATTTTCAGCGGAGTATCAGATCGGGATAAATGTGGTATCGTTGGCTGCGTATTTAACGCCAGAAGACATCAGTTCTTACATCATTTCTGTAGCTTAAGTCGTTTAGAAGTTATTGGCAGAATAACACAAAAAAACAACGGTAAAATCATCTTTATTGACTATCTATATCTATTCTTTATTAAATATATTTTCAACGGAGCATCTGATCAGGATGAATGTGAAATCATTGGCTGCGTATTTAACGCCAAAATACATCAGTACTTACATCATTTCTGTAGCTTAAGTCGTTTAGAAGTTATGGGCAGAATAACACAAAAAAACAATGGTAAAGTCATCTTTATTGACTATCTATATCTATTTTTTATTGAACAAATTTTCAACGGAGCATCAGATCGAGATGAATTTGATATCGTTTAGAAGTTATGGGCAGCATAAACCAAAAAAACAACGGTAAAATCATCTTTATTGACTATCTATATCTATTCTTTATTGAATATCTTTTCAACGGAGCATCAGATCGGGATGAATGTGGTATCGTTGGCTGCGTATTTAACGCCAGAAAACATCAGTACTTACGCCATTTCTGTAGCCTAAAGTCGTTTAGAAGTTATGGACAGAATAACACAAAAAAACAACGGTAAAATCATCTTTATTGACTATCTATATCTATTCTTTATTGAATATATTTTCAACGGAGCATCTGATCGGGATGAATTTGATATCGTTGGCTGCGTATTTAACGCTAGAAGACAACAGTACTTACATCATTTCTGTAGCTTAAAGTCGTTTAGAACTTATGGGCAGAATAACACAAAAAAACAACGATAAAATCATCTTTATTGACTATCTATATCTATTCTTTATTGAATATGTTTTCAACTGAGCATCAGATCGGGATGAATGTGGTATCGTTGGCTGCGTATTTAACACCAGAAGACATCAGTACTTACATAATTTCTGTAGCTTAAGTCGTTTAGAAGTTATGGGCAGAATAACACAAAAAAAACAACGGTAAAATCATCTGTATTGACTATCTATATCTTTTCTTTATTTAATATCTTTTCAACGGAGCATCAGATCGGGATGAATGTGGTATCGTTGGCTGCGTATTTAACGCCAGAAGACATCAGTACTTACGCCATTTCTTTAGCTTAAAGTCGTTTAGAAGTTATGGGCAGAATAACACAAAAAAACAACGATAAAATTATCTTTATTGACTATCTATATCTATTCTTTATTGAATATATTTTCAACGGAGCATCAGATCGGGATGAATGTGGTATCGTTGGCTGCGTATTTAACACCAGAAGACATCAGTACTTACAACATTTCTGTAGCTTAAGTCGTTTAGAAGTTATGGGCAGAAAAACACAAAAAAACAACGGTAAAATCATCTTTATTGACTATCTATATCTATTCTTTATTAAATATATTTTCAACGGAGCATCTGATCAGGATGAATGTGAAATCATTGGCTGCGTATTTAACGCCAAAATACATCAGTACTTACATCATTTCTGTAGCTTAAGTCGTTTAGAAGTTATGGGCAGAATAACACAAAAAAACAATGGTAAAGTCATCTTTATTGACTATCTATATCTATTTTTTATTGAACAAATTTTCAACGGAGCATCAGATCGAGATGAATTTGATATCGTTTAGAAGTTATGGGCAGCATAAACCAAAAAAACAACGGTAAAATCATCTTTATTGACTATCTATATCTATTCTTTATTGAATATCTTTTCAACGGAGCATCAGATCGGGATGAATGTGGTATCGTTGGCTGCGTATTTAACGCCAGAAGACATCAGTTCTTACATCATTTCTGTAGCTTAAGTCGTTTAGAAGTTATGGGCAGAATAACACAAAAAAACAACGGTAAAATCATCTTTATTGACTATCTATATCTATTCTTTATTAAATATATTTTCAACGGAGCATCTGATCGGGATGAATTTGATATCGTTGGCTGCGTATTTAACGCTAGAAGACAACAGTACTTACATCATTTCTGTAGCTTAAAGTCGTTTAGAAGTTATGGGCAGAATAACACAAAAAAACAACGATAAAATCATCTTTATTGACTATCTATATCTATTCTTTATTGAATATCTTTTCAACGGAGCATCAGATCGGGATGAATGTGGTATCGTTGGCTGCGTATTTAACGCCAGAAGACATCAGTTCTTACATCATTTCTGTAGCTTAAGTCGTTTAGAAGTTATGGGCAGAATACACAAAAAAAAAAAACAACGGTAAAATCATCTTTATTGACTATCTATATATTTTCTTTATTTAATATCTTTTCACCGGAGCATCAGATCGGGATGAATGTAGTATCGTTGGCTGCGTATTTAACGCCAGAAGACATCAGTACTTACATCATTTCTGTAGCTTAAGTCGTTTAGAAGTTATGGGCAGAATAACACAAACAAAAAAAAAAAGATTAAATCATCTTTATTGACTATCTATATCTATTCTTTATTGAATATATTTTCAACGGAGCATCAGATCGGGATGAATGTGGTATCATTGGCTGCGTATTTGACGCATCAGTTCTTACATCATTTCTGTAGCTTAAGTCGTTTAGAAGTCATGGGCAGCATAAACCAAAAAAACAACGGTAAAATCATCTTTATTGACTATCTATATCTATTCTTTATTGAAAATATTTTCAACGGAGCATCAGATCGGGATGAATGTGGTATCGTTGGCTGCGTATTTAACACCAGAAGACATCAGTACTTACAACATTTCTGTAGCTTAAGTCGTTTAGAAGTTATGGGCAGAATAACACAAAAAAACAACGGTAAAATCATCTTTATTGACTATCTATATCTATTCTTTATTAAATATATTTTCAACGGAGCATCTGATCAGGATGAATGTGAAATCATTGGCTGCGTATTTAACGCCAAAATACATCAGTACTTACATCATTTCTGTAGCTTAAGTCGTTTAGAAGTTATGGGCAGAATAACACAAAAAAACAATGGTAAAGTCATCTTTATTGACTATCTATATCTATTTTTTATTGAACAAATTTTCAACGGAGCATCAGATCGAGATGAATTTGATATCGTTTAGAAGTTATGGGCAGCATAAACCAAAAAAACAACGGTAAAATCATCTTTATTGACTATCTATATCTATTCTTTATTGAATATCTTTTCAACGGAGCATCAGATCGGGATGAATGTGGTATCGTTGGCTGCGTATTTAACGCCAGAAGACATCAGTTCTTACATCATTTCTGTAGCTTAAGTCGTTTAGAAGTTATGGGCAGAATAACACAAAAAAACAACGGTAAAATCATCTTTATTGACTATCTATATCTATTCTTTATTAAATATATTTTCAACGGAGCATCTGATCGGGATGAATTTGATATCGTTGGCTGCGTATTTAACGCTAGAAGACAACAGTACTTAAATCATTTCTGTAGCTTAAAGTCGTTTAGAAGTTATGGGCAGAATAACACAAAAAAACAACGATAAAATCATCTTTATTGACTATCTATATCTATTCTTTATTGAATATCTTTTCAACGGAGCATCAGATCGGGATGAATGTGGTATCGTTGGCTGCGTATTTAACGCCAGAAGACATCAGTTCTTACATCATTTCTGTAGCTTAAGTCGTTTAGAAGTTATGGGCAGAATAACACAAACAAAAAAAAAAAGATTAAATCATCTTTATTGACTATCTATATCTATTCTTTATTGAATATATTTTCAACGGAGCATCAGATCGGGATGAATGTGGTATCGTTGGCTGCGTATTTAACGCCAGAAGACATTAGTACTTACATCATTTCTGTAGCTTAAGTCGTTTAGAAGTTATGGGCAGAATAACACAAAAAAAAACAACGGTAAAATCATCTTTATTGACTATCTATATATTTTCTTTATTTAATATCTTTTCAACGGAGCATCTGATCAGGATGAATGTGAAATCATTGGCTGCGTATTTAACGCCAAAATACATTAGTACTTACATCATTTCTGTAGCTTAAGTCGTTTAGAAGTTATGGGCAGAATAACACAAAAAAAAACAACGGTAAAATCATCTTTATTGACTATCTATATATTTTCTTTATTTAATATCTTTTCAACGGAGCATCAGATCGGGATGAATGTAGTATCGTTGGCTGCGTATTTAACGCCAGAAGACATCAGTATTTACATCATTTCTGTAGCTTAAGTCGTTTAGAAGTTATGGGCAGAATAACACAAAAAAACAACGGTAAAATCATCTTTATTGACTATCTATATCTATTCTTTATTAAATATATTTTCAACGGAGCATCTGATCGGGATGAATTTGATATCGTTGGCTGCGTATTTGACGCCAAAATACATCAGTACTTACATCATTTCTGTAGCTTAAGTCGTTTAGAAGTTATGGGCAGAATAAACCAAAAAAACAACGGTAAAATCATCTTTATTGACTGTCTATATCTATTCCTTATTGAATATCTTTTCAACGGAGCATCAGATCGGGATGAATGTGGTATCGTTGGCTGCGTATTTAACGCCAGAAGACATTAGTACTTACATCATTTCTGTAGCTTAAGTCGTTTAGAAGTTATGGGCAGAATAACACAAAAAAAAACAACGGTAAAATCATCTTTATTGACTATCTATATATTTTCTTTATTTAATATCTTTTCAACGGAGCATCTGATCAGGATGAATGTGAAATCATTGGCTGCGTATTTAACGCCAAAATACATTAGTACTTACATCATTTCTGTAGCTTAAGTCGTTTAGAAGTTATGGGCAGAATAACACAAAAAAAAACAACGGTAAAATCATCTTTATTGACTATCTATATATTTTCTTTATTTAATATCTTTTCAACGGAGCATCAGATCGGGATGAATGTAGTATCGTTGGCTGCGTATTTAACGCCAGAAGACATCAGTATTTACATCATTTCTGTAGCTTAAGTCGTTTAGAAGTTATGGGCAGAATAACACAAACAAAAAAAAAAAGATTAAATCATCTTTATTGACTATCTATATCTATTCTTTATTGAATATATTTTCAACGGAGCATCAGATCGGGATGAATGTGGTATCATTGGCTGCGTATTTGACGCCAAAATACATCAGTACTTACATCATTTCTGTAGCTTAAGTCGTTTAGAAGTTATGGGCAGAACAAAACAAAAAAACAACGGTAAAATCATCTTTATTGACTATCTATATCTATTCTTTATTGAAAATATTTTCAGCGGAGCATCAGATCGGGATAAATGTGGTATCGTTGGCTGCGTATTTAACGCCAGAAGACATCAGTTCTTACATCATTTCTGTAGCTTAAGTCGTTTAGAAGTTATGGGCAGAATAACACAAAAAAACAACGGTAAAATCATCTTTATTGATTATCTATATCTATTCTTTATTAAATATATTTTCAACGGAGCATCTGATCAGGATGAATGTGAAATCATTGGCTGCGTATTTAACGCCAAAATACATTAGTACTTACATCATTTCTGTAGCTTAAGTCGTTTAGAAGTTATGGGCAGAATAACACAAAAAAAACAACGGTAAAATCATCTTTATTGACTATCTATATATTTTCTTTATTTAATATCTTTTCAACGGAGCATCAGATCGGGATGAATGTAGTATCGTTGGCTGCGTATTTAACGCCAGAAGACATCAGTATTTACATCATTTCTGTAGCTTAAGTCGTTTAGAAGTTATGGGCAGAATAACACAAACAAAAAAAAAAAGATTAAATCATCTTTATTGACTATCTATATCTATTCTTTATTGAATATATTTTCAACGGAGCATCAGATCGGGATGAATGTGGTATCATTGGCTGCGTATTTGACGCCAAAATACATCAGTACTTACATCATTTCTGTAGCTTAAGTCGTTTAGAAGTTATGGGCAGAACAAAACAAAAAAACAACGGTAAAATCATCTTTATTGACTTTCTATATCTATTCTTTATTGAATATCTTTTCAACGGAGCATCAGATCGGGATGAATGTGGTATTGTTGGCTGCGTATTTAACACCAGAAGACATCAGTACTTACAACATTTCTGTAGCTTAAGTCGTTTAGAAGTTATGGGCAGAATAAAAAAAAAAAAAAAGATAAAATCATCTTTATTGACTATCTATATCTATTCTTTATTGAATATATTTTCAACGGAGCATCAGATCGGGATGAATGTGGTATCGTTGGCTGCGTATTTAACGCCAGAAGACATCAGTTCTTACATCATTTCTGTAGCTTAAGTCGTTTAGAAGTCATGGGCAGCATAAACCAAAAAAACAACGGTAAAATCATCTTTATTGACTATCTATATCTATTCTTTATTGAAAATATTTTCAGCGGAGCATCAGATCGGGATAAATGTGGTATCGTTGGCTGCGTATTTAACGCCAGAAGACATCAGTTCTTACATCATTTCTGTAGCTTAAGTCGTTTAGAAGTTATGGGCAGAATAACACAAAAAAACAACGGTAAAATCATCTTTATTGACTATCTATATCTATTCTTTATTAAATATATTTTCAACGGAGCATCTGATCAGGATGAATGTGAAATCATTGGCTGCGTATTTAACGCCAAAATACATCAGTACTTACATCATTTCTGTAGCTTAAGTCGTTTAGAAGTTATGGGCAGAATAACACAAAAAAACAATGGTAAAGTCATCTTTATTGACTATCTATATCTATTTTTTATTGAACATATTTTCAACGGAGCATCAGATCGAGATGAATTTGATATCGTTTAGAAGTTATGGGCAGCATAAACCAAAAAAACAACGGTAAAATCATCTTTATTGACTATCTATATCTATTCTTTATTGAATATCTTTTCAACGGAGCATCAGATCGGGATGAATGTGGTATCGTTGGCTGCGTATTTAACGCCAGAAAACATCAGTACTTACGCCATTTCTGTAGCCTAAAGTCGTTTAGAAGTTATGGACAGAATAACACAAAAAAACAACGGTAAAATCATCTTTATTGACTATCTATATCTATTCTTTATTGAATATATTTTCAACGGAGCATCTGATCGGGATGAATTTGATATCGTTGGCTGCGTATTTAACGCTAGAAGACAACAGTACTTACATCATTTCTGTAGCTTAAAGTCGTTTAGAAGTTATGGGCAGAATAACACAAAAAAACAACGATAAAATCATCTTTATTGACTATCTATATCTATTCTTTATTGAATATGTTTTCAACTGAGCATCAGATCGGGATGAATGTGGTATCGTTGGCTGCGTATTTAACGCCAGAAGACATCAGTACTTACATAATTTCTGTAGCTTAAGTCGTTTAGAAGTTATGGGCAGAATAACACAAAAAAAACAACGGTAAAATCATCTGTATTGACTATCTATATCTTTTCTTTATTTAATATCTTTTCAACGGAGCATCAGATCGGGATGAATGTGGTATCGTTGGCTGCGTATTTAACGCCAGAAGACATCAGTACTTACGCCATTTCTTTAGCTTAAAGTCGTTTAGAAGTTATGGGCAGAATAACACAAAAAAACAACGATAAAATTATCTTTATTGACTATCTATATCTATTCTTTATTGAATATATTTTCAACGGAGCATCAGATCGGGATGAATGTGGTATCGTTGGCTGCGTATTTAACACCAGAAGACATCAGTACTTACAACATTTCTGTAGCTTAAGTCGTTTAGAAGTTATGGGCAGAATAACACAAAAAAACAACGGTAAAATCATCTTTATTGACTATCTATATCTATTCTTTATTGAATATATTTTCAACGGAGCATCTGATCAGGATGAATGTGAAATCATTGGCTGCGTATTTAACGCCAAAAGACATCTGTACTTACACCATTTCTGTAGCTTAAGTTGTTTAGAAGTTATGGGCAGAACAAAACAAAAAAACAACGGTAAAATCATCTTTATTGACTATCTATATCTATTCTTTATTGAATATCTTTTCAAATAAGCATCAGATCGGAATGAATGTAGTATCGTTGGCTGCGTATTTAACGCCAGAAGACATCAGTTTTTACGTCATTTCTGTAGCTTAAGTCATTTAGAAGTTATGGGCAGAATAAGCAAAAAAAACAACGGTAAAATCATCTTTATTGACTATCTATATCTTTTCTTTATTGAATATCTTTTCAACGGAGCATCAGATCGGGATGAATGTGGTATCGTTGGCTGCGTATTTAACGCCAAAAGACAACAGTACTTACGCCATTTCTGAAGCTTAAAGTCGTTTAGAAGTTATGGGCATAATAACACAAAAAAAACAACGGTAAAATCATCTTTATTGACTATCTATATATATTCTTTATTGAATATATTTTCAACGGACCATCTGATCGGGATGAATTTGATATCGTTGGCTGCGTATTTAACGCCAGAAGACATTAGTACTTACATCATTTCTGTAGCTTAAGTCGTTTAGAAGTTATGGGCAGAATAACACAAAAAAAAACAACGGTAAAATTATTTTTATTGACTATCTATATATTTTCTTTATTTAATATCTTTTCAACGGAGCATCAGATCGGGATGAATGTAGTATCGTTGGCTGCGTATTTAACGCCAGAAGACATCAGTACTTACATCATTTCTGTAGCTTAAGTCGTTTAGAAGTTATGGGCAGAATAACACAAACAAAAAAAAAAAGATTAAATCATCTTTTTTGACTATCTATATCTATTCTTTATTGAATATATTTTCAACGGAGCATCAGATCGGGATGAATGTGGTATCATTGGCTGCGTATTTGACGCCAAAATACATCAGTACTTACATCATTTCTGTAGCTTAAGTCGTTTAGAAGTTATGGGCAGAACAAAACAAAAAAACAACGGTAAAATCATCTTTATTGACTATCTATATCTATTCTTTATTGAAAATATTTTCAGCGGAGCATCAGATCGGGATAAATGTGGTATCGTTGGCTGCGTATTTAACGCCAGAAGACATCAGTTCTTACATCATTTCTGTAGCTTAAGTCGTTTAGAAGTTATGGGCAGAATAACACAAAAAAACAACGGTAAAATCATCTTTATTGATTATCTATATCTATTCTTTATTAAATATATTTTCAACGGAGCATCTGATCAGGATGAATGTGAAATCATTGGCTGCGTATTTAACGCCAAAATACATTAGTACTTACATCATTTCTGTAGCTTAAGTCGTTTAGAAGTTATGGGCAGAATAACACAAAAAAAAACAACGGTAAAATCATCTTTATTGACTATCTATATATTTTCTTTATTTAATATCTTTTCAACGGAGCATCAGATCGGGATGAATGTAGTATCGTTGGCTGCGTATTTAACGCCAGAAGACATCAGTATTTACATCATTTCTGTAGCTTAAGTCGTTTAGAAGTTATGGGCAGAATAACACAAACAAAAAAAAAAAGATTAAATCATCTTTATTGACTATCTATATCTATTCTTTATTGAATATATTTTCAACGGAGCATCAGATCGGGATGAATGTGGTATCATTGGCTGCGTATTTGACGCCAAAATACATCAGTACTTACATCATTTCTGTAGCTTAAGTCGTTTAGAAGTTATGGGCAGAACAAAACAAAAAAACAACGGTAAAATCATCTTTATTGACTTTCTATATCTATTCTTTATTGAATATCTTTTCAACGGAGCATCAGATCGGGATGAATGTGGTATTGTTGGCTGCGTATTTAACACCAGAAGACATCAGTACTTACAACATTTCTGTAGCTTAAGTCGTTTAGAAGTTATGGGCAGAATAAAAAAAAAAAAAGATAAAATCATCTTTATTGACTATCTATATCTATTCTTTATTGAATATATTTTCAACGGAGCATCAGATCGGGATGAATGTGGTATCGTTGGCTGCGTATTTAACGCCAGAAGACATCAGTTCTTACATCATTTCTGTAGCTTAAGTCGTTTAGAAGTCATGGGCAGCATAAACCAAAAAAACAACGGTAAAATCATCTTTATTGACTATCTATATCTATTCTTTATTGAAAATATTTTCAGCGGAGCATCAGATCGGGATAAATGTGGTATCGTTGGCTGCGTATTTAACGCCAGAAGACATCAGTTCTTACATCATTTCTGTAGCTTAAGTCGTTTAGAAGTTATGGGCAGAATAACACAAAAAAACAACGGTAAAATCATCTTTATTGACTATCTATATCTATTCTTTATTAAATATATTTTCAACGGAGCATCTGATCAGGATGAATGTGAAATCATTGGCTGCGTATTTAACGCCAAAATACATCAGTACTTACATCATTTCTGTAGCTTAAGTCGTTTAGAAGTTATGGGCAGAATAACACAAAAAAACAATGGTAAAGTCATCTTTATTGACTATCTATATCTATTTTTTATTGAACATATTTTCAACGGAGCATCAGATCGAGATGAATTTGATATCGTTTAGAAGTTATGGGCAGCATAAACCAAAAAAACAACGGTAAAATCATCTTTATTGACTATCTATATCTATTCTTTATTGAATATCTTTTCAACGGAGCATCAGATCGGGATGAATGTGGTATCGTTGGCTGCGTATTTAACGCCAGAAAACATCAGTACTTACGCCATTTCTGTAGCCTAAAGTCGTTTAGAAGTTATGGACAGAATAACACAAAAAAACAACGGTAAAATCATCTTTATTGACTATCTATATCTATTCTTTATTGAATATATTTTCAACGGAGCATCTGATCGGGATGAATTTGATATCGTTGGCTGCGTATTTAACGCTAGAAGACAACAGTACTTACATCATTTCTGTAGCTTAAAGTCGTTTAGAAGTTATGGGCAGAATAACACAAAAAAACAACGATAAAATCATCTTTATTGACTATCTATATCTATTCTTTATTGAATATGTTTTCAACTGAGCATCAGATCGGGATGAATGTGGTATCGTTGGCTGCGTATTTAACGCCAGAAGACATCAGTACTTACATAATTTCTGTAGCTTAAGTCGTTTAGAAGTTATGGGCAGAATAACACAAAAAAAACAACGGTAAAATCATCTGTATTGACTATCTATATCTTTTCTTTATTTAATATCTTTTCAACGGAGCATCAGATCGGGATGAATGTGGTATCGTTGGCTGCGTATTTAACGCCAGAAGACATCAGTACTTACGCCATTTCTTTAGCTTAAAGTCGTTTAGAAGTTATGGGCAGAATAACACAAAAAAACAACGATAAAATTATCTTTATTGACTATCTATATCTATTCTTTATTGAATATATTTTCAACGGAGCATCAGATCGGGATGAATGTGGTATCGTTGGCTGCGTATTTAACACCAGAAGACATCAGTACTTACAACATTTCTGTAGCTTAAGTCGTTTAGAAGTTATGGGCAGAATAACACAAAAAAACAACGGTAAAATCATCTTTATTGACTATCTATATCTATTCTTTATTGAATATATTTTCAACGGAGCATCTGATCAGGATGAATGTGAAATCATTGGCTGCGTATTTAACGCCAAAAGACATCTGTACTTACACCATTTCTGTAGCTTAAGTTGTTTAGAAGTTATGGGCAGAACAAAACAAAAAAACAACGGTAAAATCATCTTTATTGACTATCTATATCTATTCTTTATTGAATATCTTTTCAAATAAGCATCAGATCGGAATGAATGTAGTATCGTTGGCTGCGTATTTAACGCCAGAAGACATCAGTTTTTACGTCATTTCTGTAGCTTAAGTCATTTAGAAGTTATGGGCAGAATAAGCAAAAAAAACAACGGTAAAATCATCTTTATTGACTATCTATATCTTTTCTTTATTGAATATCTTTTCAACGGAGCATCAGATCGGGATGAATGTGGTATCGTTGGCTGCGTATTTAACGCCAAAAGACAACAGTACTTACGCCATTTCTGAAGCTTAAAGTCGTTTAGAAGTTATGGGCATAATAACACAAAAAAAACAACGGTAAAATCATCTTTATTGACTATCTATATATATTCTTTATTGAATATATTTTCAACGGACCATCTGATCGGGATGAATTTGATATCGTTGGCTGCGTATTTAACGCCAGAAGACATTAGTACTTACATCATTTCTGTAGCTTAAGTCGTTTAGAAGTTATGGGCAGAATAACACAAAAAAAAACAACGGTAAAATTATTTTTATTGACTATCTATATATTTTCTTTATTTAATATCTTTTCAACGGAGCATCAGATCGGGATGAATGTAGTATCGTTGGCTGCGTATTTAACGCCAGAAGACATCAGTACTTACATCATTTCTGTAGCTTAAGTCGTTTAGAAGTTATGGGCAGAATAACACAAACAAAAAAAAAAGATTAAATCATCTTTTTTGACTATCTATATCTATTCTTTATTGAATATATTTTCAACGGAGCATCAGATCGGGATGAATGTGGTATCATTGGCTGCGTATTTGACGCCAAAATACATCAGTACTTACATCATTTCTGTAGCTTAAGTCGTTTAGAAGTTATGGGCAGAACAAAACAAAAAAACAACGGTAAAATCATCTTTATTGACTTTCTATATCTATTCTTTATTGAATATCTTTTCAACGGAGCATCAGATCGGGATGAATGTGGTATCGTTGGCTGCGTATTTAACACCAGAAGACATCAGTACTTACAACATTTCTGTAGCTTAAGTCGTTTAGAAGTTATGGGCAGAAAAAAAAAAAAAAAAGATAAAATCATCTTTATTGACTATCTATATCTATTCTTTATTGAATATATTTTCAACGGAGCATCAGATCGGGATGAATGTGGTATCGTTGGCTGCGTATTTAACGCCAGAAGACATCAGTTCTTATATCATTTCTGTAGCTTAAGTCGTTTAGAAGTCATGGGCAGCATAAACCAAAAAAACAACGGTAAAATCATCTTTATTGACTATCTATATCTATTCTTTATTGAAAATATTTTCAGCGGAGCATCAGATCGGGATAAATGTGGTATCGTTGGCTGCGTATTTAACGCCAGAAGACATCAGTTCTTACATCATTTCTGTAGCTTAAGTCGTTTAGAAGTTATGGGCAGAATACACAAAAAAACAACGGTAAAATCATCTTTATTGACTATCTATATCTATTCTTTATTAAATATATTTTCAACGGAGCATCTGATCAGGATGAATGTGAAATCATTGGCTGCGTATTTAACGCCAAAATACATCAGTACTTACATCATTTCTGTAGCTTAAGTCGTTTAGAAGTTATGGGCAGAATAACACAAAAAAACAATGGTAAAGTCATCTTTATTGACTATCTATATCTATTTTTTATTGAAAAAATTTTAACGGAGCATCAGATCGAGATGAATTTGATAACGTTTAGAAGTTATGGGCAGCATAAGCCAAAAAAACAACGGTAAAATCATCTTTATTGACTATCTATATCTATTCTTTATTGAATATCTTTTCAACGGAGCATCAGATCGGGATGAATGTGGTATCGTTGGCTGCGTATTTAACGCCAGAAAACATCAGTTCTTACGCCATTTCTGTAGCCTAAAGTCGTTTAGAAGTTATGGACAGAATAACACAAAAAAACAACGGTATAATCATCTTTATTGACTATCTATATCTATTCTTTATTGAATATATTTTCAACGGAGCATCTGATCGGGATGAATTTGATATCGTTGGCTGCGTATTTAACGCTAGAAGACAACAGTACTTACATCATTTCTGTAGCTTAAAGTCGTTTAGAAGTTATGGGCAGAATAACACAAAAAAACAACGATAAAATCATCTTTATTGACTATCTATATCTATTCTTTATTGAATATGTTTTCAACTGAGCATTAGATCGGGATGAATGTGGTATCGTTGGCTGCGTATTTAACGCCAGAAGACATCAGTACTTACATAATTTCTGTAGCTTAAGTCGTTTAGAAGTTATGGGCAGAATAACACAAAAAAAACAACGGTAAAATCATCTGTATTGACTATCTATATCTTTTCTTTATTTAATATCTTTTCAACGGAGCATCAGATCGGGATGAATGTGGTATCGTTGGCTGCGTATTTAACGCCAAAAGACAACAGTACTTACGCCATTTCTTTAGCTTAAAGTCGTTTAGAAGTTATGGGCAGAATAACACAAAAAAACAACGATAAAATTATCTTTATTGACTATCTATATCTATTCTTTATTGAATATATTTTCAACGGAGCATCAGATCGGGATGAATGTGGTATCGTTGGCTGCGTATTTAACACCAGAAGACATCAGTACTTACAACATTTCTGTAGCTTAAGTCGTTTAGAAGTTATGGGCAGAATAACACAAAAAAACAACGGTAAAATAATCTTTATTGACTATCTATATCTATTCTTTATTGAATATATTTTCAACGGAGAATCTGATCAGGATGTATGTAAAATCATTGGCTGCGTATTTAACGCCAAAAGACATCTGTACTTACACCATTTCTGTAGCTTAAGTTGTTTAGAAATTATGGGCAGAACAAAACAAAAAAACAACGGTAAAATCATCTTTATTGACTATCTATATCTATTCTTTATTGAATATGTTTTCAACTGAGCATCAGATCGGGATGAATGCGGTATCGTTGGCTGCGTATTTAACGCCAGAAGACATCAGTACTTACGTCATTTCTGTAGCTTAAGGCGTTTAGAAGTCATGGGCAGAATAACACAAAAAACAACGCTAAAATCATCTTTATTGTCTATCTATATATAATCTTTATTGAATTTATTTTCAACGGAGCATCTGATCAGTATGAATGTGGTATCATTGGCTGCGTATTTAACGCCAGAAGACATCAGTACTTACATCATTTATGTAGCTTAAGTCGTTTAGAAGTTATGGGCAGAATAACACAAAAAAACAACGGTAAAGTAAACTTTATTGACTATCTATATCTATTTTTTATTGAACATATTTTCAACGGAGCATCAGATCGAGATGAATTTGATATCGTTTAGAAGTTATGGGCAGCATAAACCAAAAAAACAACGGTAAAATCATCTTTATTGACTATCTATATCTATTCTTTATTGAATATCTTTTCAACGGAGCATCAGATCGGGATGAATGTGGTATCGTTGGCTGCGTATTTAACGCCAGAAAACATCAGTACTTACGCCATTTCTGTAGCCTAAAGTCGTTTAGAAGTTATGGGCAGAATAACACAAAAAAAACAACGGTAAAATCATCTTTATTGACTATCTATATCTATTCTTTATTGAATATATTTTCAACGGATCATCTGATCGGGATGAATTTGATATCGTTGGCTGCGTATTTAACGCTAGAAGACAACAGTACTTACATCATTTCTGTAGCTTAAAGTCGTTTAGAAGTTATGGGCTGAATAACACAAAAAAACAACGATAAAATCATCTTTATTGACTATCTATATCTTTTCTTTATTGAATATCTTTTCAACGGAGCATCAGATCGGGATGAATGTGGTATCGTTGGCTGCGTATTTAACGCCAGAAGACAACAGTACTTACGCCATTTCTGTAGCTTAAAGCCGTTTAGAAGTTATGGGCATAATAACACAAAAAAAACAACGGTAAAATCATCTGTATTGACTATCTATATCTTTTCTTTATTTAATATCTTTTCAACGGAGCATCAGATCGGGATGAATGTGGTATCGTTGACTGCGTATTTAACGCCAGAAGACATCAGATCTTACGCCATTTCTTTAGCTTAAAGTCGTTTAGAAGTTATGGGCAGAATAACACAAAAAAACAACGATACAATTATCTTTATTGACTATCTATATCTATTCTTTATTGAATATATTTTCAACGGAGCATCAGATCGGGATGAATGTGGTATCGTTGGCTGCGTATTTAACGCCAGAAGACATCAGTACTTACATCATTTCTGTAGCTTAAGTCGTTTAGAAGTTATGGGCAGAATAACACAAAAAAACAACGGTAAAATCATCTTTATTGACTATCTATATCTATTCTTTATTGAATATATTTTCAACGGATCATCAGATCAGGATGAATGTGGTATCGTTGGCTGCGTATTTAACGCCAAAAGACATCAGTACTTACACCATTTCTGTAGCTTAAGTCGTTTAGAAGTTATGGGCAGAACAAAACAAAAAAACAACGGTAAAATCATCTTTATTGACTATGTATATCTATTCTTTATTGAATATCTTTTCAAATAAGCATCAGATCGGAATGAATGTAGTATCGTTGGCTGCGTATTTAACGCCAGAAGACATCAGTTTTTACGTCATTTCTGTAGCTTAAGTCATTCAGAAGTTATGGGCAGAATAAACACAAAAAAACAACGGTAAAATCATCTTTATTGACTATCTATATCTATTCTTTATTGAATATATTTTCAACGGAGAATCTGATCAGGATGTATGTGAAATCATTGGCTGCGTATTTAACGCAAAAAGACATCTGTACTTACACCATTTCTGTAGTATCGTAAAACAACGGTAAAATCATCTTTATTGACTATCTATATCTATTCTTTATTGAATATATTTTCAACGGATCATCAGATCAGGATGAATGTGGTATCGTTGGCTGCGTATTTAACGCCAAAAGACATCTGTACTTACACCATTTCTGTAGCTTAAGTCGTTTAGAAGTTATGGGCAGAACAAAACAAAAAAACAACGGTAAAATCATCTTTATTGACTATCTATATCTATTCTTTATTGAATATCTTTTCAAATAAGCATCAGATCGGAATGAATGTAGTATCGTTGGCTGCGTATTTAACGCCAGAAGACATCAGTTTTTACGTCATTTCTGTAGCTTAAGTCATTTAGAAGTTATGGGCAGAATAAACCAAAAAAACAACGGTAAAATCATCTTTATTGACTATCTATATCTTTTCTTTATTGAATATCTTTTCAACGGAGCATCAGATCGGGATGAATGTGGTATCGTTGGCTGCGTATTTAACGCCAAAAGACAACAGTACTTACGCCATTTCCGAAGCTTAAAGTCGTTTAGAAGTTATGGGCATAATAACACAAAAAAAACAACGGTAAAATCATCTTTATTGACTATCTATATATATTCTTTATTGAATATATTTTCAACGGACCATCTGATCGGGATGAATTTGATATCGTTGGCTGCGTATTTAACGCTAGAAGACAATAGTACCTACATCATTTCTGTAGCTTAAAGTCGGTTAGAAGTTATGGGCAGAATAACACAAAAAAACAACGATAAAATCATCTTTATTGACTATCTATATATATTCTTTATTGAATATATTTTCAACGGAGCATCAGATCGGGATGAATGCGGTATCGTTGGCTGCGTATTTAACGCCAGAAGACATCAGTACTTACGTCATTTCTGTAGCTTAAGGCGTTTAGAAGTCATGGGCAGAATAACACAAAAAAACAACGCTAAAATCATCTTTATTGTCTATCTATATATAATCTTTATTGAATTTATTTTCAACGGAGCATCTGATCAGTATGAATGTGGTATCATTGGCTGCGTATTTAACGCCAGAAGACATCAGTACTTACATCATTTATGTAGCTTAAGTCGTTTAGAAGTTATGGGCAGAATAACACAAAAAAACAACGGTAAAGTCATCTTTATTGATAATGTATATCTATTTTTTATTGAATATCTTTTCAAATAAGCATCAGATCGGAATGAATGTAGTATCGTTGGCTGCGTATTTAACGCCAGAAGACATCAGTTTTTACGTCATTTCTGTAGCTTAAGTCATTCAGAAGTTATGGGCAGAATAAACACAAAAAAACAACGGTAAAATCATCTTTATTGACTATCTATATCTATTCTTTATTGAATATATTTTCAACGGAGAATCTGATCAGGATGTATGTGAAATCATTGGCTGCGTATTTAACGCCAAAAGACATCTGTACTTACACCATTTCTGTAGTATCGTAAAACAACGGTAAAATCATCTTTATTGACTATCTATATCTATTCTTTATTGAATATATTTTCAACGGATCATCAGATCAGGATGAATGTGGTATCGTTGGCTGCGTATTTAACGCCAAAAGACATCTGTACTTACGCCATTTCTGAAGCTTAAAGTCGTTTAGAAGTTATGGGCAGAATAACACAAAAAAACAACGGTAAAGTCATCTTTATTGATAATGTATATCTATTTTTTATTGAATATCTTTTCAAATAAGCATCAGATCGGAATGAATGTAGTATCGTTGGCTGCGTATTTAACGCCAGAAGACATCAGTTTTTACGTCATTTCTGTAGCTTAAGTCATTTAGAAGTTATGGGCAGAATAAACCAAAAAAACAACGGTAAAATCATCTTTATTGACTATCTATATCTTTTCTTTATTGAATATCTTTTCAACGGAGCATCAGATCGGGATGAATGTGGTATCGTTGGCTGCGTATTTAACGCCAAAAGACAACAGTACTTACGCCATTTCTGAAGCCTAAAGTCGTTTAGAAGTTATGGGCAGAATAACACAAAAAAAACAACGGTAAAATCATCTTTATTGACTATCTATATCTATTCTTTATTGAATATATTTTCAACGGACCATCTGATCGGGATGAATTTGATATCGTTGGCTGCGTATTTAACGCTAGACGACAACATTACTTACATCATTTCTGTAGCTTAAAGTCGTTTAGAAGTTATGGGCTGAATAACACAAAAAAACAACGATAAAATCATCTTTATTGACTATCTATATCTTTTCTTTATTGAATATCTTTTCAACGGAGCATCAGATCGGGATGAATGTGGTATCGTTGGCTGCGTATTTAACGCCAGAAGACAACAGTACTTACGCCATTTCTGTAGCTTAAAGCCGTTTAGAAGTTATGGGCATAATAACACAAAAAAAACAACGGTAAAATCATCTGTATTGACTATCTATATCTTTTCTTTATTTAATATCTTTTCAACGGAGCATCAGATCGGGATGAATGTGGTATCGTTGACTGCGTATTTAACGCCAGAAGACATCAGTTCTTACGCCATTTCTTTAGCTTAAAGTCGTTTAGAAGTTATGGGCAGAATAACACAAAAAAACAACGATACAATTATCTTTATTGACTATCTATATCTATTCTTTATTGAATATCTTTTCAACGGAGCATCAGATCGGGATGAATGTGGTATCGTTGGCTGCGTATTTAACGCCAAAAGACAACAGTACTTACGCCATTTCTGAAGCTTAAAGTCGTTTAGAAGTTATGGGCATAATAACACAAAAAAAACAACGGTAAAATCATCTTTATTGACTATCTATATATATTCTTTATTGAATATATTTTCAACGGACCATCTGATCGGGATGAATTTGATATCGTTGGCTGCGTATTTAACGCTAGAAGACAATAGTACCTACATCATTTCTGTAGCTTAAAGTCGGTTAGAAGTTATGGGCAGAATAACACAAAAAAACAACGATAAAATCATCTTTATTGACTATCTATATATATTCTTTATTGAATATATTTTCAACGGAGCATCAGATCGGGATGAATGCGGTATCGTTGGCTGCGTATTTAACGCCAGAAGACATCAGTACTTACGTCATTTCTGTAGCTTAAGGCGTTTAGAAGTCATGGGCAGAATAACACAAAAAAACAACGCTAAAATCATCTTTATTGTCTATCTATATATAATATTTATTGAATTTATTTTCAACGGAGCATCTGATCAGTATGAATGTGGTATCATTGGCTGCGTATTTAACGCCAGAAGACATCAGTACTTACATCATTTATGTAGCTTAAGTCGTTTAGAAGTTATGGGCAGAATAACACAAAAAAACAACGGTAAAGTCATCTTTATTGACTATCTATATCTATTTTTTATTGAACATATTTTCAACGGAGCATCAGATCGAGATGAATTTGATATCGTTTAGAAGTTATGGGCAGCATAAACCAAAAAAACAACGGTAAAATCATCTTTATTGACTATCTATATCTATTCTTTATTGAATATCTTTTCAACGGAGCATCAGATCGGGATGAATGTGGTATCGTTGGCTGCGTATTTAACGCCAGAAAACATCAGTACTTACGCCATTTCTGTAGCCTAAAGTCGTTTAGAAGTTATGGGCAGAATAACACAAAAAAAACAACGGTAAAATCATCTTTATTGACTATCTATATCTATTCTTTATTGAATATATTTTCAACGGAGCATCTGATCGGGATGAATTTGATATCGTTGGCTGCGTATTTAACGCTAGAAGACAACAGTACTTACATCATTTCTGTAGCTTAAAGTCGTTTAGAAGTTATGGGCTGAATAACACAAAAAAACAACGATAAAATGATCTTTATTGACTATCTATATCTTTTCTTTATTGAATATCTTTTCAACGGAGCATCAGATCGGGATGAATGTGGTATCGTTGGCTGCGTATTTAACGCCAGAAGACAACAGTACTTACGCCATTTCTGTAGCTTAAAGCCGTTTAGAAGTTATGGGCATAATAACACAAAAAAAACAACGGTAAAATCATCTGTATTGACTATCTATATCTTTTCTTTATTTAATATCTTTTCAACGGAGCATCAGATCGGGATGAATGTGGTATCGTTGACTGCGTATTTAACGCCAGAAGACATCAGTTCTTACGCCATTTCTTTAGCTTAAAGTCGTTTAGAAGTTATGGGCAGAATAACACAAAAAAACAACGATACAATTATCTTTATTGACTATCTATATCTATTCTTTATTGAATATATTTTCAACGGAGCATCAGATCGGGATGAATGTGGTATCGTTGGCTGCGTATTTAACGCCAAAAGACATCAGTACTTACACCATTTCTGTAGCTTAAGTCGTTTAGAAGTTATGGGCAGAACAAAACAAAAAAACAACGGTAAAATCATCTTTATTGACTATGTCTATCTATTCTTTATTGAATATCTTTTCAAATAAGCATCAGATCGGAATGAATGTAGTATCGTTGGCTGCGTATTTAACGCCAGAAGACATCAGTTTTTACGTCATTTCTGTAGCTTAAGTCATTCAGAAGTTATGGGCAGAATAAACCAAAAAAACAACGGTAAAATCATCTTTATTGAATATCTATATCTTTTCTTTATTGAATATCTTTTCAACGGAGCATCAGATCGGGATGAATGTGGTATCGTTGGCTGCGTATTTAACGCCAAAAGACAACAGTACTTACGCCATTTCTGTAGCTTAAAGTAGTTTAGAGGTTATGGGCATAATAACACAAAAAAAACAACGGCAAAATCATCTTTATTGACTATCTATATCTATCCTTTATTGAATATATTTTCAACGGAGCATCTGATCGAGATGAATTTGATATCGTTGGCTGCGTATTTAACGCTAGAAGACAATAGTACCTACATCATTTCTGTAGCTTAAAGTCGGTTAGAAGTTATGGGCAGAATAACACAAAAAATCAACGATAAAATCATCTTTATTGACTATCTATATATATTCTTTATTGAATATATTTTCAACGGAGCATCAGATCGGGATGAATGTAGTATCGTTGGCTGCGTATTTAACGCCAGAAGACATCAGTACTTACGTCATTTCTGTAGCTTAAGTCGTTTAGAAGTTATGGGCAGAATAACACAAAAAAACAAGGCTAAAATCATCTTTATTGTCTATCTATATATAATCTTTATTGAATTTATTTTCAACGGAGCATCTGATCAGGATGAATGTGGTATCATTGGCTGCGTATTTAACGCCAGAAGACATCAGTACTTACATCATTTCTGTAGATTAAGTCGTTTAGAAGTTATGGGCAGAATAACACAAAAAAACAATGGTAAAGTCATCTTTATTGACTATCTATATCTATTTTTTATTGAACATATTTTCAACGGAGCATCAGATCGAGATGAATTTGATATCGTTTAGAAGTTATGGGCAGCAGAAACCAAAAAAACAACGGTAAAATCATCTTTATTGACTACCTATATCTATTCTTTATTGAATATCTTTTCAACGGAGCATCAGATCGGGATGAATGTGGTATCGTTGGCTGCGTATTTAACGCCAGAAGACAACAGTACTTACGCCATTTCTGTAGCTTAAAGTCGTTTAGAAGTTATGGGCAGAATAACACAAAAAAACAACGGTAAAATCATCTTTATTGACTATCTATATCTATTCTTTATTGAATATATTTTCAACGGAGCATCTGATCGGGATGAATTTGATATCGTTGGCTGCGTATTTAACGCTAGAAGACAACAGTACTTACATCATTTCTGTAGCTTAAAGTCGTTTAGAAGTTATGGGCAGAATAACACAAAAAAACAACGATAAAATCATCTTTATTGACTATCTATATCTTTTCTTTATTGAATATCTTTTCAACGGAGCATCAGATCGGGATGAATGTGGTATCGTTGGCTGCGTATTTAACGCTTGAAGACAACAGTACTTACGCCATTTCTGTAGCTTAAAGTCCTTTAAAAGTTATGGGCATAATAACACAAAAAAAACAACGGTAAAATCATCTGTATTGACTATCTATATCTTTTCTTTATTTAATATCTTTTCAACGGAGCATCAGATCGGGATGAATGTGGTATCGTTGACTGCGTATTTAACGCCAGAAGACATCAGTCCTTACGCCATTTCTGTAGCTTAAGTCGTTTAGAAGTTATGGGCAGAACAAAACAAAAAAACAACGGTAAAATCATCTTTATTGACTATCTATATCTATTCTTTATTGAATATCTTTTCAAATAAGCATCAGATCGGAATGAGTGTAGTATCGTTGGCTGCGTATTTAACGCCAGAAGACATCAGTTTTTACGTCATTTCTGTAGCTTAAGTCATTTAGAAGTTATGGGCAGAATAAACCAAAAAAACAACGGTAAAATCATGTTTATTGACTATCTATATCTTTTCTTTATTGAATATCTTTTCAACGGAGCATCAGATCGGGATGAATGTGGTATCGTTGGCTGCGTATTTAACGCCAAAAGACAACAGTACTTACGCCATTTCTGTAGCTTAAAGTCGTTTGGAAGTTATGGGCAGAATAACACAAAAACACAACGATAAAATTATCTTTATTGACTATCTATATCTATTCTTTATTGAATATATTTTCAACGGAGCATCAGATCGGGATGAATAAGGTATCGTTGGCTGCGTATTTAACGCCAGAAGACATCAGTACTTACATCATTTCTGTAGCTTAAGTCGTTTAGAAGTTATGGGCAGAATAACACAAAAAAACAACGGTAAAATCATCTTTATTGACTATCTATATCTTTTCTTTATTGAATATCTTTTCAAATAAGCATCAGATCGGAATGAGTGTAGTATCGTTGGCTGCGTATTTAACGCCAGAAGACATCAGTTTTTACGTCATTTCTGTAGCTTAAGTCATTTAGAAGTTATGGGCAGAATAAACCAAAAAAACAACGGTAAAATCATCTTTATTGACTATCTATATCTTTTCTTTATTGAATATCTTTTCAACGGAGCATCAGATCGGGATGAATGTGGTATCGTTGACTGCGTATTTAACGCCAGAAGACATCAGTTCTTACGCCATTTCTTTAGCTTAAAGTCGTTTAGAAGTTATGGGCAGAATAACACAAAAAAACAACGATACAATTATCTTTATTGACTATCTATATCTATTCTTTATTGAATATATTTTCAACGGAGCATCAGATCGGGATGAATGTGGTATCGTTGGCTGCGTATTTAACGCCAAAAGACATCAGTACTTACACCATTTCTGTAGCTTAAGTCGTTTAGAAGTTATGGGCAGAACAAAACAAAAAAACAACGGTAAAATCATCTTTATTGACTATGTCTATCTATTCTTTATTGAATATCTTTTCAAATAAGCATCAGATCGGAATGAATGTAGTATCGTTGGCTGCGTATTTAACGCCAGAAGACATCAGTTTTTACGTCATTTCTGTAGCTTAAGTCATTCAGAAGTTATGGGCAGAATAAACCAAAAAAACAACGGTAAAATCATCTTTATTGAATATCTATATCTTTTCTTTATTGAATATCTTTTCAACGGAGCATCAGATCGGGATGAATGTGGTATCGTTGGCTGCGTATTTAACGCCAAAAGACAACAGTACTTACGCCATTTCTGTAGCTTAAAGTAGTTTAGAGGTTATGGGCATAATAACACAAAAAAAACAACGGCAAAATCATCTTTATTGACTATCTATATCTATCCTTTATTGAATATATTTTCAACGGAGCATCTGATCGAGATGAATTTGATATCGTTGGCTGCGTATTTAACGCTAGAAGACAATAGTACCTACATCATTTCTGTAGCTTAAAGTCGGTTAGAAGTTATGGGCAGAATAACACAAAAAATCAACGATAAAATCATCTTTATTGACTATCTATATATATTCTTTATTGAATATATTTTCAACGGAGCATCAGATCGGGATGAATGTAGTATCGTTGGCTGCGTATTTAACGCCAGAAGACATCAGTACTTACGTCATTTCTGTAGCTTAAGTCGTTTAGAAGTTATGGGCAGAATAACACAAAAAAACAAGGCTAAAATCATCTTTATTGTCTATATATATATAATCTTTATTGAATTTATTTTCAACGGAGCATCTGATCAGGATGAATGTGGTATCATTGGCTGCGTATTTAACGCCAGAAGACATCAGTTTTACATCATTTCTGTAGATTAAGTCGTTTAGAAGTTATGGGCAGAATAACACAAAAAAACAATGGTAAAGTCATCTTTATTGACTATCTATATCTATTTTTTATTGAACATATTTTCAACGGAGCATCAGATCGAGATGAATTTGATATCGTTTAGAAGTTATGGGCAGCAGAAACCAAAAAAACAACGGTAAAATCATCTTTATTGACTACCTATATCTATTCTTTATTGAATATCTTTTCAACGGAGCATCAGATCGGGATGAATGTGGTATCGTTGGCTGCGTATTTAACGCCAGAAGACAACAGTACTTACGCCATTTCTGTAGCTTAAAGTCGTTTAGAAGTTATGGGCAGAATAACACAAAAAAACAACGGTAAAATCATCTTTATTGACTATCTATATCTATTCTTTATTGAATATATTTTCAACGGAGCATCTGATCGGGATGAATTTGATATCGTTGGCTGCGTATTTAACGCTAGAAGACAACAGTACTTACATCATTTCTGTAGCTTAAAGTCGTTTAGAAGTTATGGGCAGAATAACACAAAAAAACAACGATAAAATCATCTTTATTGACTATCTATATCTTTTCTTTATTGAATATCTTTTCAACGGAGCATCAGATCGGGATGAATGTGGTATCGTTGGCTGCGTATTTAACGCCAGAAGACAACAGTACTTACGCCATTTCTGTAGCTTAAAGTCCTTTAAAAGTTATGGGCATAATAACACAAAAAAAACAACGGTAAAATCATCTGTATTGACTATCTATATCTTTTCTTTATTTAATATCTTTTCAACGGAGCATCAGATCGGGATGAATGTGGTATCGTTGACTGCGTATTTAACGCCAGAAGACATCAGTCCTTACGCCATTTCTGTAGCTTAAGTCGTTTAGAAGTAATGGGCAGAACAAAACAAAAAAACAACGGTAAAATCATCTTTATTGACTATCTATATCTATTCTTTATTGAATATCTTTTCAAATAAGCATCAGATCGGAATGAGTGTAGTATCGTTGGCTGCGTATTTAACGCCAGAAGACATCAGTTTTTACGTCATTTCTGTAGCTTAAGTCATTTAGAAGTTATGGGCAGAATAAACCAAAAAAACAACGGTAAAATCATCTTTATTGACTATCTATATCTTTTCTTTATTGAATATCTTTTCAACGGAGCATCAGATCGGGATGAATGTGGTATCGTTGGCTGCGTATTTAACGCCAAAAGACAACAGTACTTACGTCATTTCTGTAGCTTAAAGTCGTTTGGAAGTTATGGGCAGAATAACACAAAAACACAACGATAAAATTATCTTTATTGACTATCTATATCTATTCTTTATTGAATATATTTTCAACGGAGCATCAGATCGGGATGAATGTGGTATCGTTGGCTGCGTATTTAACGCCAGAAGACATCAGTACTTACATCATTTCTGTAGCTTAAGTCGTTTAGAAGTTATGGGCAGAATAACACAAAAAAACAATGGTAAAATCATCTTTATTGACTATCTATATCTTTTCTTTATTGAATATCTTTTCAAATAAGCATCAGATCGGAATGAGTGTAGTATCGTTGGCTGCGTATTTAACGCCAGAAGACATCAGTTTTTACGTCATTTCTGTAGCTTAAGTCATTTAGAAGTTGTGGGCAGAATAAGCCAAAAAAACAACGGTAAAATCATCTTTATTGACTATCTATATCTTTTCTTTATTGAATATCTTTTCAACGGAGCATCAGATCGGGATGAATGTGGTATCGTTTGCTGCGTATTTAACGCCAAAAGACAACAGTACTTACGTCATTTCTGTAGCTTAAAGTCGTTTGGAAGTTATGGGCAGAATAACACAAAAACACAACGATAAAATTATCTTTATTGACTATCTATATCTATTCTTTATTGAATATATTTTCAACGGAGCATCAGATCGGGATGAATGTGGTATCGTTGGCTGCGTATTTAACGCCAGAAGACATCAGTACTTACATCATTTCTGTAGCTTAAGTCGTTTAGAAGTTATGGGCAGAATAACACAAAAAAACAACGGTAAAATCATCTTTATTGACTATCTATATCTTTTCTTTATTGAATATCTTTTCAAATAAGCATCAGATCGGAATGAGTGTAGTATCGTTGGCTGCGTATTTAACGCCAGAAGACATCAGTTTTTACGTCATTTCTGTAGCTTAAGTCATTTAGAAGTTATGGGCAGAATAAACCAAAAAAACAACGGTAAAATCATCTTTATTGACTATCTATATCTTTTCTTTATTGAATATCTTTTCAACGGAGCATCAGATCGGGATGAATGTGGTATCGTTGGCTGCGTATTTAACGCCAAAAGACAACAGTACTTACGGCATTTCTGTAGCTTAAAGTCGTTTGGAAGTTAAGGGCAGAATAACACAAAAAAACAACGATAAAATCATCTTTATTGACTATCTATATATATTCTTTATTGAATATATTTTCAACGGAGCATCAGATGGGAATAATTGTGGTATCGTTGGCTGCGTATTTAACGCCAGAAGACATCAGTACTTACGTCTTTTCTGTAGCTTAAGTCGTTTAGAAGTTATGGGCAGAATAACACAAAAAAACAACGGTAAAATCATCTTTATTGACAATCTATATCTATTCTTTATTGAATATCTTTTCAACGGAGCATCAGATCGGGATCAGAGAGGTATCGTTGGCTGCGTATTTAACGCCAAAAGACATCAGTACTTACACCATTTCTGTAGCTTAAGTCGTTAGAAGTTATGGGCAGAACAAAACAAAAAAACAACGGTAAAATCATCTTTATTGACTATCTATATCTATTCTTTATTGAATATCTTTTCAAATAAGCATCAGATCGGAATGAATGTAGTATCGTTGGCTGCGTATTTAACGCCAGAAGACAACAGTACTTACGCCATTTCTGTAGCTTAAAGTCGTTTGGAAGTTATGGGCAGAATAACACAAAAAAACAACGATAAAATTATCTTTATTGACTATCTATATCTATTCTTTATTGAATATATTTTCAACGGAGCATCCGATCGGGATGAATGTGGTATCGTTGGCTGCGTATTTAACGCCAGAAGACATCAGTTTTTACGTCATTTCTGTAGCTTAAGTCATTCAGAAGTTATGGGCAGAATAAACCAAAAAAACAACGGTAAAATCATCTTTATTGAATATCTATATCTTTTCTTTATTGAATATCTTTTCAACGGAGCATCAGATCGGGATGAATGTGGTATCGTTGGCTGCGTATTTAACGCCAGAAGACAACAGTACTTACGCCATTTCTGTAGCTTAAAGTCGTTTGGAAGTTATGGGCAGAATAACACAAAAAAACAAGGCTAAAATCATCTTTATTGTCTATCTATATATAATCTTTATTGAATTTATTTTCAACGGAGCATCTGATCAGGATGAATGTGGTATCATTGGCTGCGTATTTAACGCCAGAAGACAGCAGTACTTACATAATTTCTGTAGCTTAAGTCGTTTAGAAGTTATGGGCATAATAAGGGGTAACGACATAAGTCCGCGCGTCATATCTCAGCCAATGCATTGTTTTTGCGGAGATATGACGCGGAGATATGTCGTTTCGAAATGTCATATCTCCGCGCGGAGCTTGGCGTCATATCTCCGCGCGGAGCTTGGCGTCATATCTCCGCGCGGAGATATGACGTTCTAAAGCGACATATCTCCGCGCAGACATATGACGTTTTGAAACGACATACCTCCGCGCGAAGATATGACGCCAAGCTCCGTGCGGAGATATGACGTTTCAAAAACGACATATCTCCGCACGGAGTTATGACGCCAAGCTCCGTGCGAAGATATGACGTTTTGGAAACGACATATCTCCGCGCGGAGATATGACGCCAATCTCACATCTCATATCTTCACTAAATTCCGTGCGGACATATGTCGTTTCCAAAACGACATATCTCCGAATGGAGTTCGGCGTCATATCTCCGCGCGGAGATATGTCATTTCAAAACGACATATCTCCGCACGGAATTTAGTGGAGATATGACGTCGTGCTTCGCACAATGGACCCCAGCCGAAAACCAGAGTCAAAAGTTACTTGTTCATTATGCGCTGCGGAAAATTAAAAGTTCTTTCTCATTGTTAAATAAATTTAATTTCATAAAAAAATCTATATTAGTTTAAAAGAAGTTCATTTATAAAGCTGAAACACAAAAAATGTTTCCACAATTCGACCATTTATAAGATAAAAATAAACTGTTGCAAAAATGTGTTTTTTTTTTTAATTCACGCGCCGTGGTTTTGTACACGTGAGAGTCAACGGAGATGAAGGAGTTCGCTGCATTGAAAGCTTAGAAGAGCTTTCATCTGTTTATACGTCCGCTCATAACTCCACGATCTCTGCAGCTGAACCAGGTGCTCTTAATTCATCTGTAACATATGCTGCTGTTGCTACTGGGGGAAATAATAGCTTTCGAGATGCATCTCATATTTAATTTTAATGTAGAATTTTTTATAAAAATAATATATCTTGTACGTGTGTGTGTTAAATATGTGCCAATAATGTTTATTTGTATAGTAAATAGTAATCAAACGCTTAGATATGCCAAACTCAAATAACCATGCAATAATTAGAATTCTCCAAAATCGCAAGCAAGGTTTAACGATATGTCACTTAAACGCTCAGAGTCTATGTCACAAAATGGAAGAGTTCATGTATTTATTTGTCAATTCAAACGTCGATATTGTGTGCATATCTGAAACATGGTTCCAGTCTAATGTAAAAGATGCATGTTATGAATGTCCTGGGTATACCCTATACCGCTCAGATCGTGTGGGCCACGCTGGGGGAGTTGCAATATATGTAAATTCGAAAATCAATTGTAAAGTCATAGAACAACATCCCTCTGATAGTCATATTGAGTACATCTTCCTCGAAATTTCTAATGTAAGACATAACCCATCAAAAATATTGATCAGCTGTATATATCGACCAAACAGACAAGTAGACTACACAAATATTATGGAAGCATTTTCAAGGGTATCTCTTAAATATAATGATATAATCCTGACAGGTGACCTGAACAGTAATATGCTTAATGATGTTAGTCTTCGTGGGCATATGGAGTCATTGGGGGTTAGCCTTGTTAATTCAGAGATACCTACTCACTACACTAAAAATTATAATAGTTTGCTTGACGTATTTTTTGTCAATGATATAAAAAAAGTATTGCTATATAACCAGATCTCCGTACCGACTTTTTCTAAACATGACCTTATATTTTTGACATACAACGTTGAACTTGACCGCACTGAGCAAACTTACATATATAGAGACTATAAAAATATTGACTATTCTAGACTTAATGAAGATTGTAACCTATGTTATTGGGACAATATGTTTTACTTAACAACGGTAGATGAACAACTGGAACTATTTAATTCGAACATTGGCTTCTTATATAATACTCATGTACCTATCAAAGAAAAGACTGTAAGAAATTCCTTAAAATCATGGTTTAATAATAATATTAAAAAAGCTATTTTAAAGAGAGACAAGGCATACCAAAAATGGAAACGATATAAGACTGAACATTTTTATACACTATTTAAAAGCGAAAGGACAACCGTGAATAGGCTTATTAATAAGGCTAAACGGGAACACATAAGCTTCAAACTTACTGGTGCAATGGAAAACGGAAAAGTTTGGAGAGAATTGAAAAATCTGGGAATAGGCAATATACAATCTGTGATAAAAGAAGATGTAAATGTAGATGACCTTAATAAAAATTTTTAAACATAAATGTACCTGATCCTGACTATAGCGCCCATCTGACAACTGAGACCGTAGATAGTATGTTTAATTGTTTCAATTTTGTTCGTGTAAATCAATGTGATGTCTTAAAAGCTATTCTACAAATCAAATCAAAAGCTACAGGACTTGATGATGTAAATCCAAAATTTATGAAAATAATATTACCCAAAATAATTAATCACTTGACTCATATATTTAATACGGCCATAACAACATCAACCTTTCCAGAGACCTGGAAATTAGCTAAAATTATGCCTATACCCAAGGGCAAAAATGATTACAGGCCTATCTCAATACTTTCATACTGCTCAAAGATTTTTGAGAAGCTAATTGCCGGACAAATTAATACATTCTTAGCTACAAATAATTTGTTAAATAATGATCAGTCTGGTTTCCGAAAACAGAGAAGTTGCACGACAGCTATTACAAAGATTGTAGAGGACATACGTAGGGAAACTGATAAAAGTAAAATTACCTTTCTAACATTGCTGGACTTTAGTAAGGCATTCGACACAGTTGACCACAAAATATTAATAATGAAGCTGACGAAATTATTTAAGTTTTCTGACACGTCTGTAAAATTAATGTCGTCCTATATCACCAATAGAAAGCAAGCTGTTGTTATTAAAGAACAAACATCAAATTTGGAAGAAACCCATCGTGGGGTTCCGCAGGGATCGGTATGAGGGCCATTATTGTTTTCAATGTATATAAATGATCTGTCTAATGAATTGTCTATGTGTAACGTACATATGTATGCGGATGATGTTCAGTTATATGTTAGTCGTTCGTTGAGTCTAGTGAATGAATGTATCAATTTGTCCAATACTTGTTTGTTGAATGTGGATAACTGGGCTACAAGGAATGGCTTGAGCTTAAATCCAGTTAAATCAAAGTGCTTGGTAATCTATAAAAATTACCAATAAAATAAAGCTTAGAATAGGAGATGTAGAGTTGGAATATGTTGAGAAAACTAATAACCTGGGCATATGGGTTAATAAAACTCTGTCATGGAATGATCATGTTAGTTCAGCCAAAGGAAAAACGTATGGAATATTGCGACAATTACATGCTACACAAACTTTCTTGCCAATTTCCATCCGGTTACTACTCGCTAAAACATTAGTCGTTCCAACTCTTTTTTATGGAGTTGAAATTTTTGGTACCTGTGATGCAGCTAGTCGACAAAAAATAAAAGTGACATTTAATAACATAGCTAGATATATATTTCAATTGGATAGGACTGACCATGTAACTGAAAGCGCAAACAAAATATTTAACATGAATGTGGACAAATGGATTGACTTAAAAATATTAGTATTCCTTCACAAAATTATAAATTCTAGACAGCCTGACTACCTTTACAACATGATTCGTTTTACATCCTCACATAGAACAAAAAACATAATAAGCATTATACCAAAACTTGCAAGTTCGGAGAAACCATTTTTTGTTTATGCTATACGAGCGTGGAACTCTTTGCCACATGTTTTAAAAACCATTACTGGCACATCACAATTTAGTGATAAACTTAAACAACACCTTAACACACACACCTAAAATTAAAATCAAAAAGAATATAAATTTAAGTAAATATTTAAAGCCTTCAGCAGTAAGAATTAATTGAAATGTAATATGTAATTGAAATTGTAATAGTATTTGTAATGTAATTGTAAGAGTTAATGTCATTAATGTAATAAGATTTAATGTCAAAAGTGACTAGCGCAGTAAAAATAAGTATTATACTTGTGACGCTAGGATATAAAACAATATAAAACAAACAAAACAAACAATTTATTTATATGGAAGTATATAGATAAGTATTTGATTTATATGGAAGTATTTATATATGTAGGAACATAGTAGGAACACCATATATAATCATAACATAGAATGTAACAGTAGTGTAAACAATATATTATAAAACCATTGTACATCGATACTATCGATAAAAGTAGAGAAAGAGATCGATAAGCGAGGAAGGGAGATCTGCGATCTCTACTTGTCTGAGCGGCGCTTGTGAAAAAATAGACTTTTGGTGCGAAATAAAAATTAATTAAAGATCAAGAGCCTATAATATTCAGAAGTGGTCTTGAACACGCCTTAAGTTTGAATTGTGCTATCATCGTCAAATAAACAAATCCTGAGAAGTACATACACATGTACATACATGCCATCGACAAACATAAATAAGTTGCTTAAAAAAGACTTGCAATTTTTGTGCACCGTGAATAGTTTGGATGCTACCGGCACCAAGAACATTCTGATTTGGAGGTTGCAAAGAGTGGCAAAACAGCAAATTGAGCAGAGCTTGTTGAAATTAAAAAGTAATTTGGAAACAAGTAAATTCGGCGAAATGGAACATTCGAGAAACGATTCTGATGGGACGAAGAACAACGGCGTCATGTCGACAGAAACCAAGAACAACAACATGGAGAAAAGCAGCGAAGAAGGAAAGAGAAACAACGAGAGTGGCCAGCAGAATATCGGGAGACGAGAGAAGATGGAAAAGGGAAACGGCGACGACCAGTACAACGAGAAAGACGACAACGTAAAGAAAATCAACAACGTGAAGATCATCGACGACGTAAAGAAAATGAAAACGTAAGGGAAGCAGACGACGCGAAGCCAAACGGAAAGGAAAACGACAACGTAAAGGAAAATGAAAACGTAAAGCAACACGGCAATGTAAAGCAAGATGACAACAACGTAGAGGACAACGGAGGAAATGAGAAAGAACACTGCGATGTAGATGTTATTCTCCAACGCTATGAGATGTTCAAAAAGGATGAGAAAATTCGTCAATTGGAAAAGGAACTGGCAAATATTAAAATTCAACAATGTTATGTAGAAGGAGCGAGAAACAAAATATCCCTGGAACTGCTAAAGGAACTAGTACACGTTTTTGAAGGCGACAATAAATTCTCCAGCTGGCGTACAATGATCAACAATGTTCGGAAAATTTACAACGTAGAAGACAATGTGATGAGAGCAGTAATTTTTAACAAAGTTAAAGGCAAAGCATGGGAGTGGGTGACTGCCAATCCTACGCTAATGGCAGAACCTGTCGATGATTTGCTAAATGAAATGGCCAAAATGTTTGAAAAAAAGGGGTCTAAACTGGCTACAAGACAAAAACTACAGGCATGCACCTGGAAAAAAGGAAAACGTTTCGACGAATACTTCCAGGAAATGATATCGCTGGGAAATGAAATCGACTTAGATGAAGACGAGTTGATTGAGTATATGATAGCGGGAATTCCGGATGTCAATCTTCGGAATATGGCGAAACTACAAAATTTCTCGACGAAGACCGAAATTTTTGAAGCATTCAACGATGTCGAGCTACAAGGGATGCCAGCCATACAACGGGACGCACAGCAGCAGAAGGTTGCTGATAAAATTCAAAGGCGCAATATTAAGTGCTTCAACTGTAACAGTTTGGGGCACATAGCTAGTGAATGCCGAAAACCAAAACGAGAGATGGGAACTTGCTTCGCTTGTGGAAGAGCTGGTCATCAAGCTAAGGACTGTGAGCAGTATAAGAAACGAGATGTACAAAATGAATATGTAAGTTATATGAAAGTAATATTTTTATCTGATACTCATTGTAAACCCATTTTTATAGAAACACTCTTAGATTCGGGAAGCCCCATCAGTTTCATAAAACAAGCATACGTTCCAGTTCGAATACAATTAAATAAATTAGTTCACAGAAGTTTTGTTGGAATAAATAAAAGCAAACTTAAGATTCTTGGAAGTGTAAAATGTTTAATTTCTTTTTAAAATAAAGAAGTAATATGCGAGTTGATGGTGGTGGATAACGAGTCTATGAGCTTTTCGATTATTTTGGGTAGAGATTTTTTAAAAGAATGTAACATGAAACTGACTATTGGGAAAAGAACCGGAAAAGCTGGTGAAGAAATTAAAACTAAGGAATTAAATGAAAACAATGGCACGAAGGGAAAAACAAATATTAGAAGTGAGGAAAAATATTCAAAACAAAATCTGAATCGAAATATTGAAAAGGAAACGGAAGAAAACAATTTTGAGAATCAAATATTAGCAATTGAATATGATAATCCAGATGAGAAACATGAATATAGTATTGGAAAATCCGTTAACTACAAACAAAGAATAAAGTTGATTAATCTTATTGAGAATGGTTATATAAAATGCACGAGGCCGGTTGAACCAAAGATAAAAACTGAAATGCAACTAGATATTGAAGATAGCAAGGCATTTAGTAGTGCTCCTAGAAGATTGTCCTATGCCGAGAAGTCGAGTGTTCAAAAAATTATTGATGAGGGTTTAGAAAATGGTATTATACGGGTTAGTGAATCTAAATACGCATCTCCAATAGTATTGGTTAAAGCCTAGTACTCAGACACGCGAACAGCGTTTCTAAGCAGTGAGAGAGAGCGAGAGGTGAATAGTCGGGAAACGGTGTTCGGCAGCGCTGTTTTAAAGGCCGGTACGCAGACGAACGAACGAAATACCAGAAACATACCAGAAAAATACCAGGTGGCGCGAAGGGAGACTTTCGGTATTTCCAGAACGGGGGGGAGGGGGAGAATAAAAAATTTAATAAAACGACCTGTTCTCAACTGTTGGCATCTCACCCTCTCTCTTACTGTTTCTTCACACAATTCAAAAATATAGATCCCGCCAAACACAATAATGTTTTCAAAAGCCCAGTCCAGGCGTTTAGAAGAGCAGATAAAGTTATAATAATTAAATTGGTAGAGGCCAATTCAATGATAAGGGATTTGGGCAATATTAAACATTTGCATAAATAAAGGCCTGGAAGGAAATAGGTCCCTCGATATTTGGTTATGACTTTGATGAGCACTATGAGATGTCACGTTCGATTTCTGAGATGAAGGCGTCAGAGGCGACGGTCACCGCCCGCTGCTGCTTAGAGCAGTGTCTGGCTGGACAAATCCTTCATTGCCAAACTCGAGAAGGACATTCAGAGGCCGCAGCTGCTGAGAGCAGTATCTGGGTGGACATATCCTTCATTGCCAAGCTGGAAAAGAACATGTACAGCAATGGACAGAACCGGGCGCAGGAGGAGTACCAACTCTAACCAAATGTATGCCAGCAAGGATCTCAGAGTCTCGCATCCATCAAGAACGAAGTAACTTTGAATCATTTCACCAGTCAAACAATTTGGTGGCAGCAGGAGTAGCTGCGGCAACCACCGCCACCACCCAGATGGTAGTTAATTCCACTTGGTAAGAACAGAATCACCAGCAGCAGCCGGTAGAGTAGCCCTTGTCCTGGTCGTCGATCCAGGAAAGAATGTTGGACAAGTAATAGGGAGAAAAAGAGGCGGTTGTGCATGGTCGAGAGAATCTGGGCGACGGCGTTGGTGGTCATTGTGCGCAAATAAGCTATTCCAAAACGAAACTACAAGTCTATGCGAATTGTCTTTCAAATATAAAATAAATAATTGTAAATATAAAACAGCTGATTTAAGATTGGTATGACCGCACCATTTACCTCCCAAAAATGCCAAAGTGCGTTTTTAGAAGCGGTCACACTTGAAAAATATTAAATCTTTTTCGGGTTGCGAACAGTTTTTCTGTCTGAGTACTAGGCTTAAGAAGAAAACTGGTGGTCTGAGAATGTGTGTAGACTATAGACGCCTTAACAAACTGACTACAAAAGTAAAATATCCTATACCATTAATAGATGATTTGCTAGATGGGCTAGTTAACAAAGAAATATTTACGAAGTTAGATTTGAAAAATAGCTATAATCATGTATACATGCATCCAGATTCAATTAAGTTTACTGCTTTCATAACTCCACTAGGGCAGTTCGAGTACTTAAGAATGCCATTTGGTTTAACAAATGCACCATTTATATTTCAACGGTTTATAAACAAAGTATTTGAAAAAATGATAAGAGAAGGGAAAGTTATAGTATATCTGGATGATATAATGATTGCTACACGAGAATATGAAGAGCACATACAAATTTTGGGAGAGGTCTTTAAACTTTTGGTAGAAAACAAACTTGAGTTGAGAATGGATAAGTGCAGTTTTGTAGAAAATAAGGTAACGTATCTGGGATACGTCATTTCGAAAAAAGGGATACAGGCAAATGAAGAGGGAATTCGGGCAATAAATGATTTTCCAATTCCCACTAAGGTCAGAGAAGTTCAGAGTTTTTTAGGAATGTGTTCCTATTTTCGAAGATTTATCAAAGACTTCTCATTTATTGCGAAACCACTGCACGATCTGACAAAAAAGGAAAAAAAATTCGTATTTGGACTAAATGAAATGGAGGCATTTGAAACACTAAAAAATAAATTGTTAGAAACACCAATTCTAGCGATATATAATCCAGAAGATGAAACAGAGCTGCATTGCGATGCAAGTGCAATTGGATTTGGAGCAATATTGTTACAGAAAAAAGACGACGGAAAGTTCCATCCGATTTTTTACATGTCAAAACGAACAACGGAAACCGAATCTAGATACCATAGTTTTGAATTAGAAACGTTGGCAGTTATATACGCTTTAAAACGGTTTAGGATATATCTTCAAGGCATTCCTTTTAAGGTTGTAACTGACTGTAACTCGCTAAAGTTGACGTTAAACAAGAAAGAACTAAACCCGAGAATAGCAAGGTGGGCATTAGAACTAGAAAATTATGATTGCCAATGGGAACATAGGTCGGGGAAAAGGATGCAACATGTTGAAGCATTGAGTAGGTGTAATACGATTATGATTATAGAAGATAACACTTTCGAGGATAATCTACTTATTTATCTATCTAATCTACTTAATTTATTGTTTTATGTACCTGAATCAATGGAAACTCATATCCTTTTTAAATACCATAATGAAATGGGACATTGGGGAACGGAAAAAGTGACGAATATCATAAGTAAAAGTTATTGGTTTCCAAATATGAGAAGAAAAATAGAGGAACACATAAAAAACTGTCTGAAATGTATTGCATTTACGGCTAAGAATACGAGACAGGAAGGTTTTCTTCATTCCATACCGAAGTGAACTTTGCCTTTTCAAGTATTACACATAGATCATTATGGGCCAATTGAAACCAAAAACGCAGTGAAAAAACACATTCTGGTAGTCATAGACGGTTTTACAAAATTTGTAAGATTGTACCCAACAAAAACTACGAAATCGAAAGAGGCAATAGATGCATTATATGACTACTTTAGAGCATATAGTAGACCAAAGATCCTTATTTCAGACAGAGGAACGTGTTTTACATCACAAGAGTTTGAGAGTTTTGTTTCGGAAAACAATATTGAACACTTAAAGGTCGCGACTGGGTCACCGCAAGCAAATGGCCAGGTAGAAAGGACATACAGAGAACTGGGACCAATGATAAGCAAACTGATAAATACGGAAGAAAATGAACAATGGTATAAAGTACTTTCTGATGTAGAATTCTCCATTAATAATGTGGTTCACAAAAGCATAAATGAATATCCGAGTAGAATGTTATTTGGGATACAACAAAAAGGGAAACTTATTGATAACTTGAAAGAAAACGTAATTGAGAGTGAACAAGTTGAGGAAGAGATAAAGTTAGATGAAATTAGAGAGAAAGCTGGAGTGGCACAAATTAAAACACAAGAATATAATAAAAAATATGTTGATGCCAAACGTAGAGAATCACACAAGTATCAAGTAGGGGATTATGTTATGTTGAAAAATTTTAATTCTACAAGTGGAGCATCTAGCAAGCTTATCCCAAGGTTTAAAGGGCCTTATGCAATTTCACAAGAGATAGGCAACGATAGATATTTGATAAGGGATGTAGAAAATTTTCAGAGAACACAAAAGCCGTATGAAGGTATATGGGCAGTACACAATTTAAAGCCTTGGATTGATACCGAAGGAAATAATAATAGTAAAAATCAAGTAAATGTAGAGAACAATGAATTAAATGTAGAGAACAATGAATTAAATGTAGAGGACAATGAATTAAATGTAAAGGATAATGAATTAGACCTAGAAAATGATAAGCTAAAAGATGTAAATCGTAAAGATAAGGATGGAATTAGTAAATCAAATGTAGAGAATAATGAATTAAATGTAAAGAAAAATTATGGAAAATGTAAAAATTATGATGATAATGAAAAATTAGAGGACGAAACTATGGAAAATGGAATTAAACTAAGTGAAGGAGAAAAATATTTATAAAATGAAACCTAATTTAAATAATTATATATATAAAGACAATGGTGTAGAGAATAAAGAAAAAAGCATTGTATTCAGAAGAATAACAAGAGCTATGTCGGCTAGGATCGGGAGATCCTAAAAGTCAGGACGGCCGAGTTGTAGGAACATAGTAGGAACACCATATATAATCATAACATAGAATGTAACAGTAGAGTAAACAATATATTATAAAACCATTGTACATCGATACTATCGATAAAAGTAGAGAAAGAGATCGATAAGCGAGGAAGGGAGATCTGCGATCTCTACTTGTCTGAGCGGCGCTTGTGAAAAAATAGACTTTTGGTGCGAAATAAAAATTAATTAAAGATCAAGAGCCTATATATAAGTATTTGATTTATATGAAAGTATATATGTATATATAAGTATTTAATTTAAATGGAATAATATAAACAAGTATTTTATATGGAAGAATGTATATAAGTATTTGATAAAGTGACAATGGCACATTCAACTCAAAAAATTTCTGATACCAAATTTTGTGACGATTAATAGTTATTTAAACAAATATATTTAAAAAGTTTTTAATTAGTTTCAAAATCGGCACGCTGCCTGTTTTGCCTTTTTGAATTTTTCAGCTAAGTGCCGATTTTGAAACTAATTAAAAACTTTTTAAATATTTTTGTTTAAATAACTATTAATTTTTGGAAATTTTTGGAGTTGAATGTGCCATCGTCACTTTAATCTCACCTCGTTAAGAGGTGTTTTTAATTTATATCAAAAGTTTTTTAAATGACATATGTATGTACATACATAGGTCTTCCATTGTTTTTATAAGTTTTTGTTTGAAACTCAAATGGGAAAAATTAACAAAAAAAATGCATATACGAAGTTAGCTATATGGGATCATTGCTACTAATTTGGATGAGAAAGCGAATTTTCGGAGATATGTGTTATACCCCGAAATATTTCAAGGTCTATACGGCCTGAAGTGACTATAAAAATCGTAAAAGCTATTAAAAAAAAAATTTTAATCTTAAAAAAAAATTATTTTTATTCTAAATTCCTAATTATAATATTTAGAAAATTTTTGTCAGGGCAAAGTAATTATCAAATCAAAATACTTTTCCAACGACATATAGTACGTTTCTGTAACTTTAGTCGTTCAGAAGTTATTGGCGCGAGAAATTTCCTGTTTTCCCGCCAAAGTAGTGGAAAAAGCAAAAATTAGATTAAATTAAAAAAAAACAAGTAAGAAAGCTACAGTCGAGAGTGCTCGACTGTGAGATCCCCAGTACCCAGACGTTTGTTGGTTTAGATACTCCTTAATTAAAAATTAAATCGGCGCTCGAATTAGCTCTCGACTTAATAATAAATTTGCGCCATTTTTTTTGGCCAACAGTTGATCTTTTTTCTCTTTCACACACACTTGTTTTGTGCGTCTCTGTTACAATAAACAAACCGCCTTCTGATTGAAAAAGTCTGGAGTCTATTAGAAGTACCAATCACTGTCTATTGCGCAATGAGGAGCACAGCCCAGGCGTCTAAGCGATGGGCCATCGTTTTATTATGCAAGAAGTTCTGAGTTCTAATCCCGCCCATGACAAAGAATTTTTTTACATTTTTATTTTAGATTCTTATTCATTTGTTCTGCTTTTTATTCAATTAATACATTTTATACCAGTTCGGCAAAGTTGAGTTATGAAAGTGAATTTTGGTCACGCTCGTTCTTTTTTGTAGTTTGGCGCAATTTTTTTGGTCAATAGTCGATCTCTTTTCTCTTTCGCACACACTTTTCTATGACAATAAAAAGCATCTTTTCATTAAGAAAATGTAGAAGCTATTAGATGTGACAATCTCTGGCAATTTTATTTCAGTTCTGCCAAAATTAGGTTAACAGTTGTCGAAGCATACTTAGTATGAAAATGGCGCTTCATATGTAACATATGTAATGGCCCAGTTGTCTAAGCAGCCGGTGCATCTACATTGTGCAAAATTGGCACGAGCTCAATCCCACACTAAACCAAAATATTTTCTGTTTTGTATTTTTATTCTAAAATTTTTTTCTAGTTGTTCTCCGGGTATAATAACAAAGGGAAAAGGAAGAAATGCAAAAAAAAACAGAGAAAAAAAAACAATAAAAAGTTTTGGCGAGGTCGGGGCTCGAACCCACGACCTAGACGGCTACAGGCTACTCAGCAGCGCCTTAGGGGGGGTTTTAAAATTCGAACCTTATTGCTAATATCTCCCATGTTTATCATCCGATTTTACTGAAATTTTCAGGAAACGTCCGCTCTATTTTATTCATTTTTTGTATTTATTAACTTTTACCTGAAAAAAACGAGTATAGATAATTTAACGTTTTTTATTATTTTTGAGGGCGGAAGTGGGCGTGGACAAATTTTAAAACAAACTTGATCTGCGTGCAACAGATTCCAATGTTGTCGCCAAATTTGGTAACTCTAGCTCTTATAGTCTCTGAGATCTGTTGTTTCACACGGACGGACAGACGGACATGGCTAAATCGACTCGGCTGGTGATACTGATCAAGAATATATATACTTTATGGGGTCGGAGATGCCTCCTTCTGCCTGTTACATACATTCTCGGTTGGCACAAACTTATAATACCCTTGTACCCTATGGGTACCGTGTATAAAAATTCTAACGATTTATTTTAAATTTAAATTATATTAAATTTTTGTTGATGGCTTTAAATTTTATTGCATTGTGCACGTCTCTAAATGACTCTACATGAGTTTTTACATAAATGTACGTATAGTGCATGTAAAAGGTTAGGTATATGGGATCTTTGCTACTAATTTTAATGAGTAATATCTCGAGAAAGCGAATTTTCCGAGATATGTGTTATATACCAAAAGTTGAGCCATCTCAAGGGCTATATGGCCTTGAGTGACTATCAAAATCGTTAGAGCCATTTTTAAGAAAACTTCAATAACTTAAAAAAAAATTAATTTGAATTATAAATTCTTAAATATTATATTTAGATAAATTATGTCGAGGCAAAGCTATTATCATTTCAAAATACCTTTCAAACGACATAAAGCACAACTCTATAGCTTTAGTCGTTTAGAAGTTATGGGCGCGGGAAATCTGGCTTCTGGAAATCTGGCCGCCAAACTAGCGGGAAACCCAAAAAGTCGTAGAACAAAAGATGTTCAGCTCGAGCAGTTAATTAAAATAAAAGTGGTTCCAGGACTCTAAAACACAAACATCCACAGACAGACAGACAGACAGACAGACAGACAAACAGACAGACAGACAAACAGGACAAACGTTTTCATTTCGGAAAGGCCGTTAAAATCTTGTTTATTGAATATCTTTAGAACGGAGTATCGGATCAGGATGATCGAGGTGTCATTCGACGCGTATTTAAAGCTAGATCACAACAACATTAAAAATTTTGGGATTTTTGCTCCACCGGTCCCAATAGCTCCAATTTTCAAAATTTTCAATTTCGCACTTTCACTCCCATTTCTCCTAAGCTAATCCGTTTTTGAAAAATCTTAGTATGCAGTTTCAAAGATTATTACAATACCTTTCGATCAAGATAGAAATGGTTCTAATCGGACTATCGTAGCAGATTTTCAATTCTACGGCTGTATATAGTAGTCTCCTTGCGCACCACAGTCTCGGTGCTCATCGTCACTACGTGGACTGCCGTCCACAGTGATATAAGAATAAGCTTTTTTATGTAGCTATAAATGAATATATCGCATATTGCCTCTTTTACAGCTTGGTTACAGGTTGGACATTTTATATTTTCATTTCTATCTTCATGGAAATTTTCAATTTCATTTTTGTCAACAATCTTTTCCCAGCATTCACCACAAATAGAAACGTGGTTGCATGGGCGCAATAAAACAGATTTTTTGAAAACTGATTATTTATAGAAACAGATCTGGAAAAACTACGACAGTCCAGACATTCGATATTCTCGAGGTATTTTAACCAAAAATTCGATAGTATCGATGATTCGTACATTTAACTTTTAAAATATATTAACGGTAAAGATATAATAAATAAATCCTAATTGTAGCAACATAGAAACATAAGCGCTATTTTGAACGGGGCTTATTTTACTTGTATGTACAGCCAGAGCCGTTCTCACACAAAATATGTTCACACTAGATATAACTTTAATTTTTTTTTTTTTATTCAAATGGGCAGAATTTTAATAATATAGAATAATAATATGGGAAAACCAAAAAATGGTGCTGACTGAGGCCTTCAGATATATCAGTTTTCTAAGATAATATCTTCTAAACTTAGTAAGATAAGTTAATGAACTAAAATGCGTTTTTTGGGCATAAGGAGCTTTTCACAGCCAGTTTCACTATATAAAATAATGTAAATTAATAGCTTAATTTAATTTTTTCATAACTACACAAATTGTTTTAACTAATTGGTATTCTGTATTCTGCCAACATTTAAAATTTTCAACTCTTACTCAAAAAGTGACTTGTGACAACAATAAGGCTGTTGAGGCCCACTGTTCACTGGTCTGGTTCATAAACAAAGATATCTCCGCGCGGAGATATGACGCCAAGTTCCGTGCGGACATATGAAACGACATATCTCCGCGCGGAGATATGTCGCCAAGCTCAGCGGAGATATGACGTTTCAAAAACGACATATCTCCGCGCGGAGATATGACGCCAAGCTCCGTGCGGAGATATGTCGCGCGGAGATATGTCGCTATGCCGCACTAACTTATAATACCTTTGTACACAATGGGTACCGGGTATAAAAATGTGAGAAAGTAAGGTCTTCTTAAAAGCCTCTTATAGCCAAACAGGCAGTGATAGCCAAAAGCCGTGTATTTTCCGATTCGTCGTTAAAATTGTAAACACTTAAAACTAAAATATTGAAAAATATCAGAAAATTTTTATACCCGGTACCCATAGGGTACAAGGGTATTATAAGTTAGTGCCAATCGAGAATTTATGTAACAGGCAGAAGGAGAAATCTCCGAGCCTATAAAGTATATATATTCTTGATCAGCGTTATGTAAAATCGGTTGATAAACATGGGAGATATTAGCAATAAGGTTAGAATTTTAAAACACCCCCCTAAGGCGCTGCTGAGTAGCCTGTAGCCGTCTAGGTCGTGGGTTCGAGCCCCGACCGCGACAAAACTTTTATTCTGTTTTTTTTTTGCATTTCTTCCTTTTTCCTTTGTTATTATACCCGGAGAACAACTAGAAAAAAATTTTAGAATAAAAATACAAAACAGAAAATATTTTGGTTTTGTGTGGGATTGAGCTCGTGCCAATTTTGCAAAATGTAGATGCACCGGCTGCTTAGACAACTGGGCCATTACATATTTATACCCGGTACCCATAGGGTACAAGGTTATTATAAGTTAGTGCCAACCGAGAATGTATGTAACAGGCGGAAGGAGAAATCTCCGACCCTATAAAGTATATATATTCTTGATCAGCGTCACCAGCCGAGTCGATTTAGCCATGTCCGTCTGTCCGTATGTCCGTCTGTCCGTCCGTGTGAAACAACAGATCTCAGAGACTATAACAGCTAGAGTTACCAAATTTGGTGACAGCATTAGAATCTGTTGCACGCAGATCAAGTTTGTTTTAAAATTTGGCCACGCCCACTTCCGCCCTCAAAAATCATAAAGAACGTTAAATAAGCTATACTCGTTCTTTTCGGGTAAAAGTTAATAAATACAAAAAATGAATAAAATAGAGCGGACGTTTCCTGAAAATTTCAGTAAAATCGGATGATAAACATGGGAGATATTAGCAATAAGGTTCGAATTTTAAAACCCCCCCTAAGGCGCTGCTGAGTAGCCTGTAGCCGTCTAGGTCGTGGGTTCAAGCCCCGACCTCGCCAAAACTTTTTATTGTTTGTTTCTCTGTTATTTTTTGCATTTCTTTCTTTTTCCTTTGTTATTAAACCCGGAGAACAACTAGAAAAAAATTTTAGAATAAAATACAAAACAGAAAATATTTTGGTTTTGTGTGGGATTGAGCTCGTGCCAATTTTGCAAAATGTAGATGCACCGGCTGCTTAGACAACTGGGCCACTACATATGTTACATATGGAGCGCCATTTTCCTACTAAGTATGCTTCGACAACTGTTAAAGTAATTTTGGCAGAACTGAAATAAAATTGCCAGAGATTGTCACATCTAATAGCTTATACATTTTCTTAATGAAAATATGCTTTTTATTGTCATAGAAAAGTGTGTGTGAAAGAGAAAAAAGATCGACTGTTGACCAAAAAAATGGCGCAAAACTACAGAAAAGAACGAGCGTGACCAAGAAATGACAAAATATAACAAAATTCACTTTCATAAACCAACTTTGCCGAACTGGTATAAAATGTATTAATTGAATAAAGAGCAGAAAAATGAATAAGAATATAAAATAAAAATGTAAAAAAAATCTTTGGCATGAGGGGGATTAGAACTCAGAAATTCTTGCATAAAAAACGACGGCCCATCGCTGAGACGCCTGGGCTATGCTGCTCATTGCGCAATAGGCAGCGATTGATACTTCTAATAGCCTCCAGACTTTTTCAATCAGAAGGCGGTTTGTTTATTGTAATAGGGACGCACAAAACAAATGTGTGTGAAAGAGAAAAAAGGTCGACTGTTGACCAAAAAAATGGCGGAAAACTACAGAAAAGAACGAGCGTGACCAAGAAATGACAAAAAATAACAAAATTCACTTTCATAAACCACCTTTGCAGAACTGGTATAGAAAGTATTAATTGAATAAAGAGCAGAAAAATGAATAAGAATCTAAAATAAAAATGTAAAAAAATTCTTTGGCATGAGCGGGATTAGAACTCAGAAATTCTTGCATAAAAAAACGACGGCCCATCGCTTAGATGCCTGGGCCATGCTCCTCATTGCGCAATTGGCAGCGATTGATACTTCTAATAGCCTCCAGACTTTTTCAATCACAAGGCGGTTTGTTTATTGTAATAGAGACGCACAAAACAAATGTGTGTGAAAGAGAATAAAGATCGACTGTTGACCAAAAAAATGGCGCAAAACTACAGAACAAAACGAGCGTGACCAAGAAATGACAAAAAATAACAAAATTTCATAAACCAACTTTGCCGAACTGGTATAGAAAGTATTAATTGAATAAAGAGCAGAAAAATGAATAAGAATCTAAAATAAAAATGTAAAAAAATTCTTTGGCATGAGCGGGATTAGAACTCAGAACTTCTTGCATAAAAAAACGACGGCCCATCGCTTAGACGCCTGGGCTATGCTCCTCATTGCGCAATATACAGCGATTGTTACTTCTAATAGCTTCCACACTTTTTCAATAAGAAGGCGATTTGTATATTGTAATAGAGATGCACAAAACAAGTGTGTGTAAGGAGATGAGATCGCACTGCATTCTCTAAGCTCACGCCAAATTTTTTCATTCTTTGACTGCGGTCGAGGAAGTGTTGGTGAATCATCGTGTTTTCGAATATTTTAGCTTATTTTATTAGTTAAACGTAATTTTCATTACGAATAGCTTTAATTAACAATAGCTCTTGTTTGGTTCAGTGTTTGTGATGCAGGAGTAATTAATTGTAATTGTCAGTAAGTTGTGAGCAGCTGCGTGCATGTGTGCGGGCGCGTTCTAGAAGAATAAATAATTTTAAAGTTTTTATTTTGTACGAGTGTGTATGTTTGGGTTTGCAAAGGGGTTTGTTTACTAGGGAGAGTGTGTGTTTGGCTGGAATTGGTAGATTAGCTTAGCATTATTTTTTTTTTTTTTAATTTAAGTTTTTCATAAATTTGCTTTGTTCGACTGCGTGTGTGGTGTAGTAGTAGTATATTATCTATTTATTATTTATTATAATCTATATTAATTATAATTTATATATAATCTATATATTTTTTGATTTATTTTCTATTTAAATTATTATTTTTTTATTTTTATTATATTTAATTATTATTATATTTTATTATTTATTTTTTAAATATTTAAATATATAAATTTGAACAAAGTTTTCAAAAATGCCCCGTCTGCATCTCAACGATCTCGAGCTAGGCAGGTCATTAACAGGAGAAATAGAAAAAATGTTGAACATGTAACATTGTAAGCCAAAACAGCCTTAATTTCAATTCGGAAAGCTTTTCTGTGTCAGTTCTTATTAGATTAATAAATCTGCTTATTTAGATTAGAAATTTAAACAAATAAATTTTTTGCGATTAAAAAAAAAAACTAAGTTCCCCTCTTATCAAATTTTGATAAATCGATAAAATATTGTTTTCTGATATTTTACAATATTTTGGCTTTAAGTGTCTACAATTTTAACGACGAATCGGAAAATAAACGGTTTTTGGATATCACTTTCCTTTTTGGCTATAAGAGGCTCTTAAAAAGACCTTACTTTTCCACATTTTATTAATCAAAAATGTTTCGAAAAATATGATTTTCTTTTTGGAAAAATCTAAGATAAAAACCTTCATAACTACGCCAAAACAGCCTTAATTTCAATTCGGAAAGCTTCTCTGTGTCAGTTTTTATTACATTAATAAATCTGCTTATTAAGATTAGAAATTTAAACAAATAAATTGTTTTCGATTAAAAAAAAAAAACTAAGTTCCCCTCTTATCAAATTTTGATAAATCGATAAAATATTGTTTTCTGATATTTTTCAATATTTTGGCTTTAAGTGTTTACAATTTCAGGGACGAATCGGGAAATACACGACTTTTGGTTACCACTTCCTTTTTGGCTATAAGAGGCTCTTAAGAAGACCATACTTTTGCACGTTTTTTATTTTTTATTTATTTTTTATTTTATCTATTTTCCCAGTGCTACAAGGTTATCCTTATAAATTAGTACACTAGTCATAAAAATATATTAAATTCATTACTCTTAAAAACGAACCCTACTATCCTATTTGTTTGCGATAAATTTTCTTATATTTAACATTTAGTTTTTTAATTTTTATTTTTATTTTTTACTTATTATTATATTTAACATTTCGGCCACTAAGGCAATTTTCATAATTTAAATTCTATTTTATTTATTTATTTATTGATTTTTATTTTATTTATTTATTGATTTTTTTTTTCCCCTAATTAATTACTTAAATAGCGTTTATATTTTGATTTCTAAAAAACTTTATTAAATTATTCCTAAATTGCGGTGTGCTACTTATTGTTTTTAAATTTTGCTGCAGTTGATTCCACAAGCGAATAGTGTGAATAAAGAAGTGACGTTTGGAAGAGGCGAGATTATGTCGAATATTAATTAAGTTATTGGTTCTTGTTGAGGTTCCAAATTTTAATTTTTCAAATAGATAGCTGGGCTCAGTGGTATTTATTATCTTATGCAAAAGAATAAGATTTCTGGTATTGCACCAACTCTTAAAGTTAAAGCCGTATATGCTGTTGGCCATGTGCGTGATGTGTTCCCCTCGTTTAACATTAAATATATATCTGGCTATGTTGTTAAAGGCAACATTTAATTTATGCTGTGAGGCAGCATCACAGTGTCCAAAAATTGCAATCCCGTAACTCAAGGTAGGCATAAGGTATGCTTTTGCTATCATAAGTCGCATAGCTGTCGGGAGGTACTTTTGTGTCATATAGAGCTGCCTAAGTGGACCATAAATTTTTCCAGACGCCTTTGTAACATGTGTGAGCCAGGATAGGTTATTGCTCATTGTAATCCCTAGACTAACGACTTGTTCTACATATTCAATACAAGAGTTATTAATGCGTAAACTAGGGAGAGTTGGAATACCTGACGATCTTTTGCTGATAAGTAAACATTTACATTTTGACGTATTAAGCGAAAGTCCATTCCTGCTTGCCCACTTACTAATATTTGATAATTCAAAGTTACATACATCTACACAATCAAATAATCTACTAACAGGACAACTAACATACATTTGGACATCGTCAGCATACATATGGACATTACACCTGGCTAATATAGTCGGAAGGTCATTTACGTACATAGAAAAGAGAAGTGGACCAAGAATAGAGCCTTGAGGTACACCTCGCGTTAATATCATCGCGTCGGAAGATCTATTGTCTGTGATCACAGATTGTGTTCTGACGTACAAATAAGACGATATTAATTTAACAGCGGTGTCCGTGAATGAAAAGAGTTTTAATAGCTTAGTACATAAAATTTCGTGGTTCACCGTGTCAAACGCTTTGCTGAAGTCCAATAAAGTTAAAAATGTCACATGGTTGTTGACAAGTTTTTGTCTAATGTTCTCGGTTATATCTAAGATTGCAGTGGTACAGCTTTTATATGGTCTAAACTCCGATTGGTTATTGCACATAAGAGAGTTTTGTTTTAAAAAAGAGTTAATCTGTTTGGCCATTATTTGTTCAAAGACTTTGGAAAAAAATGGAAGTATGGAAATCGGCCGACATTCACCGTTTCGGGACAGGAACAATCTTTGCTGATTTCCAGCAGTCTGGGAAGCAGGATGTAGTCAGTGCGGAATTGAATACATATGTTATTTTGTTTAATATCTTCGGTATTATTATTTTTATAAAGGTGGGGTGAACGTTATCAAGCCCAACAGCACTCGACTTTACCTTAAGGACAGATTCAAGAACATCACACGAAGAGACACATATAAAATTAAAGCTATTATCACAGATATTATTCGCAATGTTGTCAAGATAAGAGTTCGTCGATATTTCAGGTACATTTGTTTGCAAAAATTGTCTATTGAGTTCATTTGGGTCTGCGTCTATTTTGCTATTGTCTTTCGATTTTCCGATACCCAACATCTTAAGCTCCCTCCATTTTTGTTTCATTGATATTGCACTACTAAATTTTTGAGAGAAATAATTACTCTTCGCATTGGCAATCATTATATTCACTTTCTTTCTAAACTTCTTGAATTCTATATAGTAATCTGAAATTTTGTATCTTTTCCATCTTCTATACGCAATATCACGTCGACGAATCATGGCGGCAATACCTTGGCTAAGCCACGGATTACCTTTGGCTCTTAAAACCTTATGCTGAAGTGGCACATACCTTTCGTACATCGAGTCTATGCATTCTGTTAAATAATATAATTGGGAATTTACATCAGTTAATGTATACATATAGCTCCAGTCATAAACATCCAATTCATGGCTAAGGTGATCCAACTCAATATTCTTAAAGTCTCTATAATAAATGGTTTGGTCAGTAAAATTAGGGTCAAATTCGTACGTCATGTATACAAGGTCATGTTTTGACACTGAGACCTGGTCATATAAAAGAGTTTTGTCATTATTGCTGACAAAGAAAACATCAAGAAGTGTGCTTGCAGTTGCCGTGTAGTGTGTAGGTATGGTCTCATTTACAAGTTGCAGTCCAATGCTTGCCATTTCAAAGCTTAGATGTCGTTCCTTAAGCATATTACTATTTAGGTCCCCAGTTACTAAAACGTCAGTATAGTCAAAAATGTTTCGAAAAATAGGATTTTTTTTTTTGAAAAATCTTAGATAAATACCTTCATAACTAAGACAAAACAGTCTTAATTTCAATTCGAAGATTAGAAATTAAAGCAAATACATTTTTCGTTATTTAAAAAAAAAAAAATTGAGGTCCCCCTTCTTAAATTTTGAAAAATCGATAAAAAATAATTTTCTGATATGTTTCAATATTTTGGTTTTAAGTGTTTACAATTCTAACGACGAATCGGAAAATATTCGGCTTTTGGCTATCACTCCCTTTTTGGCTATAAGAGGCTCTTAAGAAGACCCTTAGTTTTCCACATTTTTTGAATGAAAATGTTTCAAAAAATATGATTTTTTTTCTTGGAAAAATCTAATATAAAAACTTTCAAAACTATACAAAAACAGCCTTAATTTCAATTCGGGAAGCTTTTCTGTGTCAGTGTTTACAATTTTAACGACGAATCGGAAAATATACGGCTTTTGGATATCACTCCCTTTTTGGCTATTACTAAATCTGTTTATTAAGATTAGAAATTTAAACAAATACATTTTTCATTATTTTTTGAAAAAAAAAAACTGAGGTGCCCCTTATCAAATTTTGAAAAATCGATCCAAAAAATTTTCTGATATTTTTCAATATTTTGGTTTTAAGTGTTTACAATTTTAACGACAAATCGGAAAATCGGCTTTTGGCTATCACTTCCTGTTTGGCTATTAGAGGCTCTTAAGAAGACCTTACTTTCTCACATTTTTTGATTCAAAAAATGTTTCGAAAAATTTGTTTTTTTTTTGAAAAATTTAAAACAGAACAAAACAGCCTTAATTTCAATTCGGAAAGCTTTTCTGTGTCAGTTTTTATTAGATTAATAAATCTGCTTATTAAGATTAGAAATTTAAACAAATAATTTTTTTTTTGCGATTTTTTGAAAAAAAACTATGTTTTCCCCTTATCAAATTTTGAAAAATCGACAAAAAATTGTTTTCTGATATTTTCCAATATTTTGCTTTTAAGTGTTTACAATTTTAAAGACGAATCGGAATTTAAGCAAATAAATTTTTTGCGATTTTTTGAAAAAAAAACTATGGGTCCCACTTATCAAATTTTGAAAAATCGACAAAAAATTGTTTTCTGATATTTTTCAATATTTTGCTTTTAAGTGTTTACAATTTTAAAGACGAATCGGAACATACACGGCTTTTGGCTATCACTTCCTTTTTGGCTATAAGAGGCTCTTAGGAAACTTTTACTTTTCCACATTTTTTGAATCAAAAAATGTTTCTAAAAATATATATAATATATAATAATCTAGGATAAAAACCTTTAAAACTATGCCAAAACAGCCTTAATTTCAATTTGGAAAGCTTTTTTGTGTCAGTTTTTATTAGATTAATAAAAAAAAAAAAAATTATGAAGACATACTCTTGGCGGGTGATATTAACAGTAATGTACTTCGAGAAGAGCACCTTAAAAACAACATGGAATCACTAGGCTTGAATCTTGTAAACTCTACTTATCCGACTCATTTCAGCAGAACATGTAGCTCACTGTTAGATGTATTTTTTGTTAGTGATGTTGAAAATATATGTTTGTATGACCAACTCATTGTGCCTTCGTTCTCAAAACATGACCTTATATACTTGACCTACAATTTTGACCTTCAGTATAATGACGAAAAAATAGTATTTAGGGACTTTAATAATATTGACTATTACCTTCTTAATACCGAACTCGATAAGTGCAATTGGAATAACATTTACTGTCTTCCAGATGTAGACCAACAACTTAGCTTGCTCCAGTTTAATATTAGTTACTTGTATAATTGTTTCGTACCTATTAAAAGTAAAATCGTTAAACATTTTATCAAACCATGGTTTAATAATGAAATTAAATCAGCAATACAAACACGAAATTCTGCTTATCAAAAGTGGAAAAGGTATAGGACTCCGCGACATTATGCCCTTTTTAAATCATTGAGACACACAGTCACTAAACTAATTGACACGGCAAAGTCAAAATTGTATAGTAATAAATTCAAAACATCAACATCATCTAGACAAACCTGGAAAGAACTTAAGTCATTAGGAATAGGAAATCAAAAATCAATACCCGGACAGGATATTAATGTTGAAGAGCTAAATAAACAACTCTCAGAATGCAATGTACCTGAAATCGACGACAACAATTTGTACCTGAGATCAGTACCTGAACATTTCTGTAATAATAGCTTTAGGTTTGTTTGTGTCAATCAGTGTGAAGTTCTCGTCAATATTCTCAAAATTAAATCAGACGCAGTTGGACTTGACGAAATAAATCCTAAATTCATTAAAATAATACTTCCTAAAATTCTAACGTACATAACTCACATTTTCAACACTGCATTTACAACATCTGCATTTCCGGACTGTTGGAAAATTGCAAAAATTGTCCCAGTCCTAAAAGCTAACAAGGAGTACAGACCGATATCAATTCTACCATTTTTATCGAAAGCCTTTGAGAACATTATGGCAGCCCAAATAAACTCTTATATAGGTGATAATGGCTTACTCAATAATAACCAATCAGGATTTAGAAAAAAACGTAGCTGCACCTCAGCAATCCTGAAAATTTCGGACGATATACGTGAACACGCAGACAAATCTAATGTGACGCTTCTGGTACTTCTTGACTATAGTAAAGCCTTCGACTCTGTTAATCATGATGTTTTGTGTACAAAATTGAAAACTCAGTTCAATTTCTCGACAACTGCTGTTAAACTTATGACCTCATATTTAAAAAATCGCCGTCAATCTGTTGTAATATCAAATGTTTCGTCTTCTTTTGTAGTCCTTAAACGTGGTGTACCTCAAGGCTCAGTTCTTGGACCTTTATTGTTCACCCTGTATGTCAATGACCTTCCCTGTGTGTTGTCAAAAAGTAATGTTCATATGTACGCAGATGATGTCCAGATGTATGTAAGCCGTCCGATTGATAGAATTGACGAGTGTGTGAATATATGTAATCATGATCTTAATAAAGTTAGCAACTGGGCCAAAGACAACGGCCTTGGTCTAAACCCAAAAAAATCTAAATGTATTGTTATATATAAAAAGAAATTAAATATTGTTGACCTGCAGCCATTGATTATAAACAGCATGCCCATTGAATACGTTGAAAATGCCACAAACTTGGGTATCATATTCAATAATAAACTTAGCTGGAATGACCACATAATCAGGGCTGTAGGAAAAACATATGGTTTGCTAAGATCTCTTTCCCCAGTTAAATGTCTGTTACCCGTAAATGTTCGTATGCTAATTGCCAAGACCTGTCTAATCCCAACACTGTTCTATGGTATCGAAATTTTTTCAAATTGCGATGCAGCCAGCCATCAAAAAATAAAAGTTGCATATAACAATATAGCAAGATTTATATTCAATCTGCGCCGATTTGACCATGTGACCAGCTATGCATATAGAATATTTGAACTTAACTTGACCGACTGGATGAAACTGAGAGTGCTAATCTATCTGCATAAAATAATTTACACGAGGGATCCTACCTATCTCTTTGAAACATTAAGATTCCCTTCCTCTAGAAGAGCAAATAACGTGATTCAAATAAGACACAGATCTCTGCTTTCAGAAAGACAGTTTTTTGTACACGCAATTAGGCTATGGAATCAACTTCCAAGTTCTCTAAAAAATATTAGTAGCGCCACGGAGTTTAAGACAACACTTACAATACACCTGCAAAATGTCAACTTAACTTAAAACATAAAATAAAACAACAAAGCGACCTTTTTTATTAACCTTTAGTTTTTAAGCGAACTTTAAGATTTATATTCAAACTTATGATTTAAAATTGTAATTCAAACGTGTATCTATGTTAATTTGTCCTATGTGACTATCGCACTAATTATAAGTTATCAACTTGTAGCGTTAGGAAACATTATAAAATAAATTGAAAATTGAATTGAATTTAAATCTGCTTATTGTAGTAGCCCTAAGCAACCCTATTAATAAATACACACACACCATATAGTAGCCCTAAGCATCTTTGTTAATCGATATACAGTTATAGCAGCCCTAAGCACTTCTGTTGATATATACTAGGGTTGTCGAAAATATATCAAAATATCAAAATATCGATATATTTGCAAAAAAAAAAAAATATTTTTATCGCGATATTTTTAAGCTGTAATATCGATATATAAATATTTTTTTTTTATATTTTCTGATATTTTGTTTTCGGTCAGCCCCTACGAAAACGAGTTCCACTTATGTATATATTTCTTTGCCAAATAGTAATTGGGAAGCTGACGCAATACAGTATTGGACTTCGCAACAGCAGACCATGCAACATTTGTCTAAGTAAGCACTACGCTATCTGATAATACCAGGTAGCTCGGTATCCTCAGAAAGGATGGCTTCGGCAATTAAATGTGTAGTGTGCGACTCACGCAGCCGTATGACTGACACTGGCGAAACAATATTGGAAATAACTTTAACTTTAACTTACAGTATTTTCCATTGCTTTAAGTAATAAAAGCTTAATATGAAGTATTTGTGTTGTTAGTTTTGTTTGAATGAATTCATGTGGATCATTAGGATCAATAGAGAGGTAATGTATACGAATAATGAGATAGAGAGAAAGAGATTTCTAAAGGCTTTCTGATCCTAAAAATAAAAAAAATGTTAAATATCATAAATACTCGATATATCGATATTTTTTCTTGATATTTAAAAAAATCATTTTGATATTTTTCAAAAATGACAATATCATTGATACGATATTTTTTAAATATCATGCAACCCTAATATATACATATACTCTGTTATTTACATTTATACACCCTGTTAAAGAGAGCTGTTAAGAATATGTAAACGAAGGAGAGAATAAAAAGAACAGGGGCAGTCTTGCGAGTGATTCCGACCTGAACTGGCGCGTGTTTTACTCTGCTACAATATCAGAAGTGGGCGCAAGCCCTAGTGCCATATAAACATTCATATTTCTGAAAAAACATTAAAAATGAACCAAGTTAACGCAAATAACTATTCGTGCATCCAACTACGCGAGTGGTGTAAAATTTTAAACCTAGACACTCACGGAAACAAGAGCTTGTTAGTTACTCGTTTGAACGAAGTGCCTTTTCGTGGAAAGTGCCCGATTATGCCAAAAGAAGCGGTACTTTCTGCTGAACAGCAACAACAACCAAAAGAAGTGGCGTACGTGCAGAATGTTCTAGAAACAAACGAAAATCAAGAGGAAAGAGGATCAAACGAAGATGAGCGAGAAGAAGAAGCGGACAACGAGGCGAACGGAGAAGCGAACGACGAGGCGAACGACGAAGCAAACGACGAGGCGAACGACGAAGCGAACGACGAGGCGAACAATGAGGCGAACGATGAGCTAGAAGAACCAAATGACGAACGAGATGAAAAACCAAACGAGCAAAAGAACGAGAAACCAAACGAGAAGATAAAAGGCGATTAAAAGAACGAGAAGATAAAAGGCGAGCAAGAGAACGGAAAACCAAACGAGAAAATTAACGACGAACTTAGAATTTTAAACGACAAGCAAATGAAATTAATAACTGGACATGATTTTCAAAAAGCTAAAATGCAGTTAATGGCTAGAGAACTGGAGTTGATGCGTTTTGAAAGAGAATTGCTGCAGAGAGAGAACGATTTGTTGAGAGCGGCCGAGAGAGCGGATTCGGGGAAGGTGCCAAGAGATGACGAAATTCCTTTCCAAAACATAAAAGAAATGTTGCCAGACTTCGACGGCCAAACAAGTGTTGGCGTGTGGCGCGCACACATAAACGTGTTAAAAACAACATACGGTTTGACTGAAAATAAGCTGAGATCTCTTATATTCAGCAAACTCAAGGGTGATGCACAAGCCTGGATGTACTCAAAACCAGAGTTCGCGAACGAGAAGATTGATACCCTGTTGATATTGATGGAAAAGGCTTTTCTTTCAAAAGAAAGTGCAATTACCTTGCGTAGAAAGTTCGAAGCGCGCAGATGGAAAGCAAACGAATCATTCTCGTCATATTTTAACGAGAAAGTAACACTTTCAAATGGGATGCAAATGTCAGAGTGTGAGTTGATAGACTACATTATCCACGGAATACCAGATCGTCAAATCCGTACAAGTGCCAACATGATGCGCTTTAAAGCGAAGGATGACCTGCTGTCGGCATTGCAACACGTCAGCTTAGTTACTCCAAAGACTGGAGGAGCTTCTAGCAGCCCTGGAAAAGATGAGAAGCCAGTTTTCCGGTGCTACAATTGTAATTGTGTGGGGCATATCGCCTCAGATTGCCGTACACAAAAACGGGAAGCTGGAGCCTGCTATGTTTGCGGAGAGATGGGTCACTACGCAGCAGCCTGTGACCAAAACAAGAAGACAACAGCCCCAGCTACTCGCAAAGATGATTATGTAAGGTATTTAAATATGGAAATAGAGGGTAGTATTAATGCAAATTTTTTTATAGAATGCTTCTTAGACTCAGGGAGCCCTGTCAGCTTTATTAAAAGATCTTTTGTTCTGGCTAGCGTAAACTTGAAGCCAGCGCCTCCAGCCACGTATTTTGGTTTAAACTCCAGCAAATTAATTATCTTTGGAAACATTTATGTGTTCATTACAATTCCATTCTATGAATGGAAAGGTTATATTGGGTAGAGATTTTTTAAATGCTAGTGGCGCTTGCATTATCTGGATGGAAGATGAGTTTAATTTAACAAACAATACAACTGAGAGTAAAAATAGAAATGATTCGAATAATATGGATAAACAAGATAGTATAGACGATTTTCCTAATATGAACCTAATGATAAAAACGTAAATGTAGGGATAAACTTTAACATAAATGATAAAATTATTTATGAAAATATGTTTCACAAATGTTATACTAAAGCTATTCGACCAACGGAGCCGGAAATAAGGTGCGAAATGAAGATAACGATCAATGAGGTTTAGCCGTTTAGCTGTAGCCCCAGACGCCTTTCTTATGCTGAAAAAAATGAGTTGCAAAAGATATTGGATGAGTATATTGTTCAAGGGTATATTAGACCAAGTGAGTCTGAGTTCGTGTCACCGATTGTATTAGTAAACGAGAAAGAAAGCTAACTTCGGTAAACCGAAGTTGGTATACTCTTGCAGTCTGCAATTGGATCATTGAAAATCGAACCTTTTTAGTAATGTTGAAAAAATATATAATTTTGTCAATTTTAAATTTTACATGTAGAATTTTACATTTTCATATAAATCAACCGATCGCTTCTATGGCAGCTATATGACATAGTGGTCCGATCCTAATGAAATTAAAACCGTAATTCTAGAACCATAAAAAACTGCTATATCTCAAAATTTATAGAAATACGTTGAAAAACAGAGAAGTTAAAATTTTTTTTACATTAATTTCGCCATCATTCCTATGGCAGCTATAGGATATAGTAATCCGATTTCGGTCGTTCCGAGATATATACTGCGTGCTAAAAAAATAAGACTATGCTGAAAATTTCAGCTCGATAGTTCAAAAACTGAGAGACTAGTTCGCGTAGAAACCGACAGACGGACAGACAGACAGACGGACAGACGGACAGACAGACGGACAGACAGACAGACAGACGGACATGGCTAGATCGACTCGGCTGGTGATGCTGATCAGGAATATATATACTTTATGGGGTCGGAGATGCCTCCTTCACTGCGTTGCAAACATCTGGTCAAAATTATAATACCCTCTGCAAGGGTATAAGAAAGCGTCGGGCGATCTCAGAATGTGCATCGACTTTAGAAAATTGAATAAGTTGACAGCAAAGGACAGTTATCCTATTCCTTTAATAGATTACCTACTAGATCAAATGACAGACAAGAAATGGTTCACAAAATTTGAGTTCCTAAGGATGCCCTTTGGGCTAAAAAACGCACTGTCTACATTTCAGAGATTTATTAATAAAATTTTTAGTGATTTAATAAGAGAAGCAAAGGTTATAGTATACTTAGATGACATAATGATCGCGACAAAGGATATAAAGAGCCATCTAGAAATTTTAAAGGATGTGTTTGCCAGACTAGTAAGAAACAATTTAGAACTAAGGCTTAGTAAGTGTGAGTTTTTTCAAACGGAAGTTAAGTACCTAGGGTACACGGTTAGGTACAAAGTGTGAGGTACAAAATTTTCTAGGACTTTGTTCATACTTTCGCAGGTTTATCAAAAACTTTTCAATTGTTGCCAAACCTTTGTACGATATAACGAAGAAAACGTCATATTTTCGGTTTGGAGAATTGGAGCTGAAAACATTTGAAATTCTGAAGGAAAAGTTAATAGATTCTCCTATACTTGCTTTGTACAACCCTGCAGATGAAACGGAGCTGCACTGCGACGCAAGTTCAATTGGTTTTGGCTCAATATTAATGCAAAAGAAGCAAGATGGGCAATTTCACCCGGTGTTCTACTTTTCCAAGCGCACTAATGACACCGAGTCGAGATATCACAGCTTTGAGCTGGAAACGCTAGCAATAATTTATTCACTCAAACGTTTTAGGGTATACCTCCACGGTGGAAGTTTTAAAATTGTCACAGATTGCAATTCTCTCACGATAACCCTAGAATAGCGAGATGGGCTTTAGAGCTGGAGAACTATGAGTATATACTGGAACATAGAGCTGGCGTAAAAATGCAGCACGTAGATGCCCTCAGTAGATGCACTAACATTATGGTAGTAGATACAAATTCGTTTGAAGAAAATCTGATTATATGCCAAGGCAAAGATGAGAATATTGTCAACCTCAAGGAGTTACTAGGAAAACTGAACACAAGCTGTATGAAATGCGCATGGGATTATTTATAGGAAATATCATGACTCCTTTTTATTTTATGTTCCAAAAGATATGGAAAGGCACGTACTTTTTAAATACCATAATTGCCTTGGACACGTTGGTGTCGACAAAGTGCTAGACGTTGTTTTGAAGACCTATTGGTTCCCAAAATTAAAAGAAAATATAGGACAACATATAAAAAATTGTCTGGAATGTATTGCATTTACGTCAAAAGGCAAACAGAAAGGCTATTTACATAACATCCAGAAGCCAACAAAACCTTTTGAGCAGTTACATATTGATTTCCTAGGCCCAGTTATAACGAAAGATAAGAAATCGAGACATATTTTAGTAGTTGTTGATAGCTGCACAAAGTTTGTAAGGTTATATTCTACAAAAACGACAAAATCTACGGAAGCGATTACAGCACTGGAAAATTATACCAGATCATATAGCATCCCCAAATGTATAGTATCTGATCGAGGTTCCTGTTTTACATCTTTAGAATTTTCAAATTTTCTAAGAACTCGAAATATAGTTCATATTCAAATAGCAACTGGCTCTCCTGAGGCAAATGGTCAAGTAGAGAGGATAAATCGGAGCATAGGGCCAATGCTCGCTAAATTGTCGGATTCGGAGCCGAACTGGAATTTTGAAAAGATACTGGGAGAAATTGAATTCGCAATGAATAATACAGTTCATAGAATGATTAATCAACATCCAAGTGTAATGTTATTTGGAGTTGGCCAAAGAGGTAGTTTAGTAGATTGTCTTAGGGAAAATTTACAAGAAGGACAAAATGAAAGCAGAACAATTGAAAGCATTAGAAAAGCTGCCCGAGAAAGAGAAGTTAAAATACAAAACTATAATGAAACGACAAAAAATAGCAAACGATTGAAAGCAACACTATATAAGCAAGGAGATTATGTTGTTGTAAAGAACATTGATTGTCACACAGGTGTTTCAAAGAAGTTAATTCGGAAGTACAAAGGACCTTTTGAAGTAGTAAAATGTTTAGGAAATGATCGTTACGTAGTTCAGGACGTTGACGGTTTTCAGCAATCTAGAATTCCATACTCTGGTGTTTGGGCCGCAGCTCGGTTGGTCGAAAAGTAAAGAAAACAATGAAGCAAATGATGAAGAAGACGATGATGCAATCGATGATGCAAATGATGAAGGAAATAATAAAGGAAATTATGGAACAAATGAAAGTGAAGAAAATTAAAAGGTTATTGGAAATGATACAAATGACAGGTTTAATGAGGCGAAGGAAGTAGTTGAGGATAGCACAGCGAGTGAGTCAGATAAGAGTGTAAACAAATCAAAGATAAATGGAAAAATAATTATAAAAGAAAATGATGGCATTACAAATATTAAGAATAATCACTGTATTAATAAGTCAATTAATGTATACAATACTAGAAGTAAAACCAAAAGAAAAGAACATTGATGTAATTTTAACTAAGCCAGGATCGGGAGATCCTTGTCGGTCAGGATGGCCGAGTTGTAGGAGCCCTAAGCAACCCTATTAACAAATATACACACACCATATAGTAGCCCTAAGCATCTTTGTTAATCGATATACAGTTATAGCAGCCCTAAGCACTTCTGTTGATATATAAGTTAACTAAGTTAACCGAGCGGCGGCAATGACCGTTCGTTCGACAGCTCGCTCCGGCCAAAACTGCTGACACAGCGTCTGGCCGGATGCCCATGCATAGCCGGCAAACACAGCATATTTGCGTGGCCGCTATGATTCCAATTTTTGTTAGCTTTAAGTTCAGTTTCATTCTGATTTCAATAAAGAACAGACATGCTTGAATATAACTCCGGCCACCGTCGTTAACTTACTTATCTCTTGGAACACTAACTGAGTCTCTAGGCCAGTAGTGAAAGGAAGACAGTCATCTTCAGCGTGACCGCTTATGGTATTTTTTACAATGTAAAAAACGCTCTCGCTGTCCATAAACACATTATATTGTTAAAAATTTAACTTTATTTTGTTCGGCACCATGCTATTGATAAAATTAAATAAAATTCTAAACAAAATAGTTCGTTTCTGGACATCGAGAGCGTTTTTTACATTGTAAAATATACCACAAACGGTCACCCTGGTCATCTTCCCAACATAATCTTCGTAACTCATCAGTTAGCGAGGAGCTAAACACCGGCCAACCGGCTATTCACACCAGAAGTTGTCCACCGCCCCTATAATATAGGACAGCAGCGTGGGACCAGCAGCCGACGTGCGTAATTCGCAATTACTACGGGACAGCAGCAGGGGACCAGCAGCCGATCCACACAACTTAATAATTTATACATATACTCTGTTATTTACATTTATACACCCTGTTAAAGAGAGCTGTTAAGAATATGTAAACGAAGGAGAGAATAAAAAGAACAGGGGCAGTCTTGCGAGTGATCCCGACCTGAACTGGCGCGTGTTTTAGTCTGCTACATTATTAATATAGATAAGCTTATTAATCGATAAAAAATTGTTTTCTGATATTTTTCAATATTTTGGTTTTAAGTGTTTACAATTTTAAGGACGAATCTGAATATACACGGCTATTGGCAATCACTTCCTTTTTGGCTATATGAGGCTCTTAAGACTACCTTACTTTTCCACATTTTTTGAATCAAAAAATGTTTCGAAAAATATGTTTTTTTTTTGAAAAATTTAAGATAAAAACCTTCAAAACTATGCCAAAATAGCCTTAATTTCAATTCGGAAAGCTTTTCTGTGTCAGTTTTTATTACATTAATAAATCAGCTTATTAAGATTAGAAATTTAAACAAATAAATTGTTTTCGATTTAAAAAAAAGAAGAAAGAAAGCTACAGTTGAGAGTGCTCGACTGTGAGATACCCAGTCCCCAGACGTTTGTTGGTTTATATACTCCTTAATTAAAAATTAAATCGGCGCTCGAATTAGCTCTCGACTTAATAATAAATTTGCGCAATTTTTTTTGGTCAACAGTCGATCGTTTTTCTCTTTCACACACATTTGTTTTGTGCGTCTCTGTTACAATAAACAAACCGCCTTCTGATTGAAAAAGTCTGGAGGCTATTAGAAGTATCAATTGCTGTCTATTGCGCAATGGGGAACATGGCCCAGGCGTCTAAGCGATGGGCCATCGTTTTATTATGCAAGAAGTTCTGAGTTCTAATCCCGCTCATGACAAAGAATTTTTTTACATTTTTTTTTTAGATTCTTATTCATTTTTTCTGCTTTTTATTCAATTAATACATTTTATACCAGTTCGGCAAAGTTGAGTTATGAAAGTGAATTTTGGTCACGCTCGTTCTTTTCTGTAGTTTGGCGCAATTTTTTGGTCAATAGTCGATCTCTTTTCTCTTTCGCACACACTTTTCTATGATAATAAAAAGCATCTTTTCATTAAGAAAATGTAGAAGCTATTAGATGTGACAATCTCTGGCAATTTTATTTCAGTTCTGCCAAAATTAGGTTAACAGTTGTCGAAGCATACTTAGTATGAAAATGGCGCTTGATATGTAACATATGTAATGGCCCAGTTGTCTAAGCAGCCGGTGCATCTACATTTTGCAAAATTGGCACGAGCTCAATACCACACAAAACCAAAATATTTTCTGTTTTGTATTTTTATTCTAAAATTTTTTTCTAGTTGTTCTCCGGGTTTAATAACAAAGGAAAAAGAAAGAAATGCAAAAAATAACACAGAAAAAAACAATAAAAAGTTTTGGCGAGGTCGGGGCTCGAACCCACGACCTAGACGGCTACAGGCTACTCAGCAGCGCCTTAGGGTGGGGGTTTTAAAATTCAAACCTTATTGCTAATATCTCCCATGTTTATCATCCGATTTTACTGAAATTTTCAGGAAACGTCCGCTCTATTTTATTCATTTTTTGTATTTATTAACTTTTACCCGAAAAAAAACGAGTATAGCTTATTTAACGTTTTTTATGATTTTTGAGGGCGGAAGTGGGCGTGGCCAAATTTTAAAACAAACTTGATCTGCGTGCAACAGATTCCAATGTTGTCACAAAATTTGGTAACTCTAGCTCTTATAGTCTCTGAGATCTGTTGTTTCACACGGACGGACAGACGGACAGACGGACATGGCTAAATCGACTCGGCTGGTGATACTGATCAAGAATATATATACTTTATGGGGTCGGAGATGCCTCCTTCTGCCTGTTACATACATTCTCGGTTGGCACAAACTTATAATACCCTTGTACCCTATGGGTACCGGGTATAAATATATAGATTATATATAAATTATAATTAATATAGTTTATAATAAATAATAAATAAATAATATACTACTACTCTACTCTGCAACGCGTAACACACACTCTCACAAATACAAGGCACGCCACCCCACCACACACACAGTCGAACAAAGCAAATTTATGAAAAACTTAAATTAAACAACAAAAAAAATAATACTAAGCTAATCTACCAATTCCAGCCAAACACACACTCTCCCTAGTAAAAAACCCCTTTGCAAACCCAAACATACACACTCGTACAAAATAAAAACTTTAAAATTATGTATTCTTCTAGAACGCGCCCGCACTCATACACACATGCACGCAGCTACTCACAACTTACAGACAATTACAATTAATTACTCCTGCAGCAGAAAGACTGAACCGAACAAGAGCTATTGTTAATTAAAGCTATTAGTAATGAAAATTACATTTAACTAATAAAATAAGGTAAAATATTCGAAAACACGACGACGCACCAACACTTCCTCGACCGCAGTCAACGAATAAAAAAAATTTGGCGTAAGCTTAGAGAATGCAGTGCGATCTCATCTCCTTACACACACTTGTTTTGTGCATCTCTATTACAATAAACAAATCGCCTTCTTATTGAAAAAGTGTGGAAGCTATTAGAAGTAACAATCGCTGTTTATTGCGCAATGAGGAGCATAGCCCAGGCGTCTAAGCGATGGGCCGTCGTTTTTTTATGCAAGAAGTTCTGAGTTCTAATCCCGCTCATGCCAAAGAATTTTTTTACCTTTTTAATTTAGATTCTTATTCATTTTTTCTGCTTTTTATTCAATTAATACATTTTATACCAGTTCGGCAAAGTTGGGTTATGAAAGTGATTTTTTTTTTTTAAGTAACGAAAAATGTATTTGTTTAAATTTTTAATCTTAATAAGCAGATTTATTTATCTAATAAAAACTGACAGAAAAGCTTTCCGAATTGAAATTAAGGCTGTTTTGGCATAGTTTTGAAGGCTTTTATCTTAGATTTTGCAAAAAAAAAAAAAAATCAAATTTTTCGAAACATTTTTGATTAAAACAAGTAAGAAAGCTACAGTCGACTGTGCTCGACTGTGAGATACCCGGTACCTAAACGTTTGCGCTTCACACTAAAAGGCAATTTAAAAATGTACATACACTACATTGTACATACATATGTACGTTGGCGCCATTATATCGCACGGCCAAGGCTCGAATGCGCCACCTGTCGGCTACAGCTTGCAACAGCAGTGCCTTGGGGCGGTGTGTTAAATGATTTTACCGTTGTTTTTTATACCCGGTACCCATAGGGTACAAGGGTATTATAAGTTTGTGCCAACCGAGAATGTATGTAACAGGCAGAAGGAGGCATCTCCGACCCCATAAAGTATATATATTCTTGATCAGTATCACCAGCCGAGTCGATTTAGCCATGTCCGTCTGTCCGTCCGTGTGAAACAACAGATCTTAGAGACTATAAGAGCTAGAGTTACCAAATTTGGTGACAACATTGGAATCTGTTGCACCAAGATCAAGTTTCTTTTAAAATTTGGCCACGCCCACTTCCGCCCTCAAAAATCATAAAAAACGTTAAATAAGCTATACTCGTTTTTTTTCGGGTAAAAGTTAATAAATACAAAAAATGAATAAAATAGAGCGGACGTTTCCTGAAAATTTCAGTAAAATCGGATGATAAACATGGGAGATATTAGCAATAAGGTTTGAATTTTTAAACCCCCCCTAAGGCGCTGCTGAATAGCCTGTAGCCGCCTAGGTCGTAGGTTCGAGCCCCGACCTCGCCAAAACTTTTTATTGTTTTTTTCTCTGTTATTTTTTGCATTTCTTTCTTTTTCCATATGAAGCGCCATTTTCATACTAAGTATGCTTCGACAACTGTTAACCTAATTTTGGCAGAACTGAAATAAAATTGCCAGAGATTGTCACATCTAATAGCTTCTACATTTTCTTAATGAAAAGATGCTTTTTATTGTCTATAAAACTTTTTATTTCTTTAATTTCTTAATTTCACGTTCTTCTCTGACTTGCGCTCGTTTTATTAGTGATGTACCCCTGTTGATCGTACATGGTCGATAACCATATCGAGTGCTCATGTTCTTATCGATATTTACATATAATAGTTCTTAGTGTTACCTTATCTACTTTATATCATATTTAAACTATTTACATATTTAAACTATTTACATTCGGCCGACCTGACTACAGATCGACCACGATCTTTACAAACAAAGGCCAACAGTTTCATTAACATTACTTATCCAAGGCTTAAGTCTAGCAGGTTCTAAAACACCTCTAAAGGGCATTTGCGTTAACTGGCAATCATCAATATCAACGACTTCGTATCTATCATTATCGAACACACGGCTTATCTTATAAGGCCCACGGTACTTGGGAGCAAACTTCTTATTAATTCCTGCAGTGGTATCGACATTTCTTATGGCCACATAATCACCTACTTGATACTCTCGAGGAGCTCTATGCTTTCTACTATAAAAGTCTTCGTTTCTCTTTTCGGAATTCTGAATATTGACAGCTGCATGCTCACGGATTCTGACCAGATCTCTAGGTTCATCATTGAATTTATTCTCCAAGTACTCAGAAAGCTCATCCACTATAGGTCCCTTTTGTACTATTCCAAACAATAAAACACTAGGCGCTACCTGGGTGCTACTATGTACTGCGTTATTAATTGCATATTCGACTTTATTCAGTAGCTTATACCAATCGGACTGACTTAAAGGTTCTGATAATTTCCCTAACATAGGCGTTAACACACGGTTCACACGCTCCACCTGCCCATTAGCTTGAGGTGCTCCAGTAGCTACTTTTATGTGTTCAATGTCTCGCTCTTGACAAAAGGTGGTGAACTCAAGTGACGTAAAACAAGTACCGCGATCCGATATAATTCTATGGGGTCGACTATAAAAATCAAAGTATTTACTCAACGCATCTCTCGCTTCTCTTGTACTAGTTGTATTTACCGGAAAGAGTTTGACAAACTTGGTAAAAGCATCAATAACAACTAGGAGATGCTTTCTCTTTGAGATTATACTCGGTACGGGGCCCAAATGATCTATATGGAGTGTATGAAACGGAATACTAGGTTTCGGAATACTATGCAAGGTTCTATCATGAATCGATCTCGGCACTGAGTGCAAAATACACGAAAGGCAATTTCTAATAAAATGCTCCACTTTAGTTCTCATGTCTGGAAACCAATAGGTCCTTCTTAAATCCTTAACGCACTTATCTGCTGCCAAATGTCCTAGTTTTTCGTGAGATTTCCTAATAAGCTGTTCTTCCATACAGGCAGGCACATATAAACAACAAGACTCGTCGCCATTCCTTCTACATACTAGTCCATCCCTTAACTCAAAGTAACGCAAGTTTCCTCTCTCTAGTTTCTCTCTCAATCGAACTATATTTTCATCTCTCATTTGCTCCGTTTGTAGAATCAGGTCTACGTCATCAGGTGTTGCTCCTACGACTCCAACTAAAGGTAATGATTTTAGAAAAACATCCTCACGAGACTCCAATTTACCCTCTCCCCAGGCCATTTTACTACCGTTCATGTAATTCTTATCAGCCTTCTCATCCTCTTCTTCCTCACTAAGCTCCTCTAACATAACACGTATTCTCTCTAATGGGTCTTTACATGAACTACCTACAGGTATGTCTCTACGGATCTCTAAAATGCTTTTAATAAAACTATCTTCACTGCTTTCATCTAGGTTGTCTCTACGGTTGCCTCTATGGTTCTCAAAAAGTTTATCTCTACGGTTCTGCTCAAGGTTTTCTAACAAGTCTTCATCATTGCCTAACTCACTATTCTTTAACAACTTCACAACTTCTATTTGTCTGCTCAAGGCATCGACATGGGCCATAGTCACACCAGGTCTATGCATAATTGAATAATCGTAATTCTCCAGCTCAAGGGACCATCTGGCAATCCTAGGATTAATAGCTTTTCTACTAAGTGTTTGCACTAACGAATTGCAGTCCGTAATTATTTTAAACGGCCTATGCTCAAGGTACACTCTAAAACGGCGCAACGCATTTATTATTGCGAGTGTTTCCAACTCAAAACTATTGTATCGGGATTCTGCTGCAGTGGTTTTCCCTGAATAAAACGAAATAGGATGCATTTTCCCATCATCTTGTCGTTGCAACAATATAGCACCGAACCCATGGGCACTGGCATCTGTATGGAGCTCAGTTTCTCTACCAGGACTGAAAATGGCTAAAACAGGTGGATTAGCTAAAGCATTCTTCAACTCGTTAAATGCACTTAATTGCTCATCATTTAGTGGAAAAGGACCCCCTTTCTTCAATAACTCTGTCAAGGGTTTAGCAATGAAAAACGTCTGAAATACGAAAAGAATCCTAAACACGAATGAAGGGTATGAACATTTTGTGGCACAGGAAAATTTCTCAAAGCTTCTAAATGTGATTCACTAGGTTTTATCCCAAATTTACTGATATTATACCCTAGGAACTCACATTCTTTCTTCAAAAATACACATTTCTTCTTGTTTATCTCCAAATTATATTCACTAATACGATCCAAAAGTTTTCCTAATATCTCTAAGTGCTCATCTACTGTCTTTGTCGCTATAACTATATCGTCCATATAAATAACTAGGTTCTTTTTCCTTATAAAGTCTGAAAACGTTTCTGAAATAAATCGTTGGAACACTGCAGGGCCATTCTTCAAACCAAAAGGCATCCTCAGATACTCATACTGTCCTTGAGGGGTAACAAATGCCGTATACGGTACGGATTTTTCTTCGACCTCTATTTGATGAAACCCGCTTTTGAAATCAATCACAGAGAAACAACATTTTCCTTCCAAATACTCCAAGCAATCTTCAATAAGGGGCAAAGGAAAATTATCTTTGACAATACGCTTATTTAAACCACGGTAGTCAACGCACATTCGAATTTCACAAGACTTTTTCTTCACAAGGACCAAAGGTGACGCATAAGGTGAGGCGCTCGCACGTATTACGTTTTTCTTAAGCAGGTCATCAACGATCTCCGCAACTTTCTTTCTCTCAAAGTAAGACAGACGTCTCGGAGAACAGTAAAACGGAGTGGTATCGGTTAATCTAATGGACATCCGATATCTAGGTGCTGTGTTATAATCATATTGCTTACTAACATAATGGGATTGAATAACTTTTTCACACATCTTTGCCGATTCTAACCCAAACTCAGTTCCTATCTGAAAAGAATCATCTAACACTGGTTCGATAGCATTCAAAAATCCCTGCATATCGTTGTCAACATTCAAAATTTCTCCAAAACTTTCATTATCTAAACCTGAATTGTGATTATGACTTAAATTAGAAGGTATTTGAGTATTTTTGTTTAAGTTCTGCTTTGCTTTTATCTTCGCGGTGAAAAGGGAAGGGTCTTTGGATTTAGAAGCATTAAATTTAACATTATCATGTCTTTTATGAACTAATTGAACCTTTCTTATTTTAAGTGAATCTCGCCCTAACACTACAGGATATGGTAATATTTTATCGTCGATTATATTTAAAAGAAGGGAGTATGTTTTCTCGTAAAACTTAACAGAGGCATTCAAAACGCCCCAAATGTATAGTCGCGGTCCTCCTAAACCAGCGTATCTCGATTTTGTTGAACTCAAAACAATATTTTTTGGAATTAATGACTTACAAATAAAGCTAACTGGGCTGCCAGTATTAAATAAACTTACAACAGAAATATATTTTCCCTTTTCACCTCGCAATCCTTAAATTTTGATTTGTTCAACCGCTGTCAAGTCCTCGGATCCAGATTCCTCTTCAGCATCCATCAGTGCCGTCCTTGTTGACGCCTCTCGCTTAGGGCATTGCTGGTACTTGTGGTCCTGCCCAAAGCACTTGAAGCAGGCCCCATCCGGCCTCTTGGGTCGTCCGCAATCTCTGGCCATGTGCCCCACTTGCCCTCAATTATAGCAGCGAATGGCTGAAGTCTGCTGCACCGGGACTTTCTTCAGTTTGTCGTAGATCATAATTTTCTGACGCAGCTCGTTCAAAGAAGTGCAGTAAGCCATTGCAGACGCATTTCCAGACTTATCTCCCAAGCCTTCCACGATGAATCGGATGATATCCTCTGGCGCCAGATCCACCTGTCGTCCAATGCCGCACCTTGCAAAAAAATATTGCAGGGCACTTTCTCCAGGTAATTTCTTCCTGGCTTCCAGCTGCTTGAACACATCAAATGCAGTGATCTTGAGGTCAAAAACGGCAATTAGTTCTGCTCGCAGCATCGGCCAATTTAGGGCTGCTGTTTCGTTCATGAATGCTCTTGCAGATCCGGTCAACAAACGTTTGGCGAAAATAAAACGTTTTTTCTCCGGCACGCCGTATATATCCATGATGTTGGAAAAATCGTCGATCCAACGCAATACAGGGCATCCATTGTCCCCAGAAAACGGTTGAATTAGGGCGTCCAGATCACTGGTATCGATACTGGTTTCTTGAGTTTGGCCTTTGTTCAACGCCTTTTCCAAATCAGCCACCCGTTTACGCGCAGCGTACAACTTCTCAATTTGCTGTAGGTGTTGCAGCTCTGCCTCTAAGTTCGCCGACACTCGTTCACGACTCTGCATGTCCACCGCCGCCACATCAATGCTTCTCGGAATTTCGTCATTCGCCGACACTCGTTCACAATTGTGCATGTTCACCGACGCCACATCAATGCTTCTCGGAATTTCATCATTCACCTCCGCCACTAGGTTGCCATTTGCCGACGCACAATCGCCGTCTCTTTCTTGCTCACGTTCACTTTCGTCTCCAACACAAGCGTCACCACCAGCTCTCGAAAATTCTTCGGCTCCACGCGGAGTTTCCTCCAAGTTTAACTCCTCCAAGTTCAGCTTCTCCAGTTCCAACTGCTCAAGTTCAGATTCCTCCAGCTTCTGCTTGTCCATTATAATTTTTGTCGCCGTGCGCAGTTGATGGATAGTGGCGTCTTCTTGGAAAAACACGTTCTCCCGCTCCAGAAAAGCTTTCAGCTCAATTCTCGTCTTCTTTATTATGTCACTATATTTCATAACCAAGGTGTTCTATTTTATACGGGCCTTCACCCCACACCTGATATATAAAACTTTTTATTTCTTTAATTTCTTAATTTCACGTTCTTCTCTGACTTGCGCTCGTTTTATTAGTGATGTACCCCTGTTGATCGTACATGGTCGATAACCATATCGAGTGCTCATGTTCTTATCGATATTTACATATAATAGTTCTTAGTGTTACCTTATCTACTTTATATCATATTTAAACTATTTACATATTTAAACTATTTACATGTCATAGAAAAGTGTGTGTGAAAGAGAAAAGAGATCGACTATTGACCAAAAAAATTGCGCCAAACTACAGAAAAGAACGAGCGTGACCAAGAAATGAAAAAAAAAAAACACTTTCATAACTCAACTTTGCCGAACTGGTATAAAATGTATTAATTGAATAAAGAGCAGAAAAAATGAATAAGAATCTTAAATAAAAATGTAAAAAAATTCTTTGGCATGAGCGGGATTAGAACTCATAACTTCTTGGATAATAAAACGATGTCCCATCGTGTGAGAGAGGCTGCAAATAAAGCAAACGTCTACATTTCTTGAGTTGATATTTCAAACTGATTCTTTATTTCAAAGTCCGCGCTTACGTAGCGGTCATGAGATTCTTAAAAACTAGTCTTATCGCTAGACCAACGCAGTGGTTGTTTAACCCTAACATGGGAAAAATTCTTGAGTGCGATGGGAAAGACACAGCTATCCCGCACCTATCATATATTTTGTGACCCACGCAGGAGCTCAGATTACATATTTGTCAAGATTACATTTTTGTCTGTGCTAGGCTCAAGTGGCCGCAGTTTAGTGATACGCGCACATGCGCTCAAGCAGATCACAGCTGCATCGATTTGTTACAGATCTTCATGTGTACATATGTATGTTTGTATGTATGCATATATATATATAAAATGTGTTCATGTGTGAACATTCTGCCAAGGGCCAGCAAGATTGGGTGTGGGTGTACAATTTTTAAAATTTGACATATAAAATACAAAATTTATTAATATACAAACATATATTGAACAATTATAAATTTCATAACTCGATTAAGTGGACTGTAGTTTTTAATAATTTTTTCTTTAACTTAATTGTTAACATTTAAGTTCCTTGCAAAGACCCCGCAAATTGGGTGTACATTTTCTTATTATATATATAATTAATATTACAACAATTATCAAACATATGATTAAAGAGGTATGGCCAGATACGTGATGTACATTTAACCCCTTTAGTTCCGTATGGACTTCTTTCAATTGAGCTAATTCCTTTGATAATCTATCAATTTCTGCAGTATGATTTAATGAGTGGCTTTCAAATGGGCTCCAAACAATTTTTGGTATATCCGTGATATCCCCAACATAAGAATGGGTATTCGCTAAGTAATATATTTATAAATACCTCCGAAGTGAGGTCCTGCCGGGGGAATAAAAAAAAAAAAAAAAAATGGGACTTAAGCATTCTTATGCTGGGTTGCGATGCAATGGAAACATTTTCCTTTGTGGTATTTGCCAAATTCTTCTTCTAAATTTTATAAAATTTGCATTTCCCTGAAATTTTTTCTCCTGGTTAATAAGAGTTGCCATTGTAAGTGGCTTTGATTCCCTTAAGAATGTATCGTCCTTAAATGGAATCTTCCCCATATAACTACCACTCGGATGTTTGGTGGTAGTTTTTATAAATTTATTTCCAACATTTTTCTTCTCAATATATTTCTCAAACTTGGTTTCAATTTTTCCAAATTGTTTTAAATTGTTCACTTTAATAGTAGTTGCATTTATTGAATGAGTACCCTTAGACTTAGTACATCCAGAAATTATCCACCCAAAATGTGTATTCTGACATAAAAGTCCATTAATTTTTGCCATACCTTTCTTTAAGATATGTGTATATAAATCGGCTCCAATAATTACATCAACTCGACCTGGCTCATTGAAGTCCGGGTCGGCTAATGCAAAATTTTGCCATTTAGACTTGTCAATATTGACTTTTCTAATAGGCAGAGCTTTCATTAATTTTGGCATTATTATTGCCTCCGTAATCAACGGCTTCTTTGAATTAGGGGTGCTTATAAAAAGTTTAGTTTTATAATTTGATACAAATGTATCTGAGGGTGATACCCCATTAACCCGTGTATTAGATTTTATTTTCGGCAGATTTAACATTCGTGCTGCCTCCTCTGATATGATAGTGCTTTGGGATCCACTATCAATCAATGCTCTTAAATTTTCAAATCCGCCATTAGCAGATTTTACATTTATTTTTGCTGTTGGTAGCAATACTTGTGTCGAAGTCACACAAGTGGATAAAAATACTTCTTCTCTCTTTTGAGAGTTCATATGGAGCATTGTACGATGAGCCTTATTACAATGCGAACATAAATATTCGGAAAAACATCTTTCGCCGTTAAAATGATTTAGGCATCTTGTGCACAGTTGCACCTTTCTTGCGATTTCCAGTCGCTCTAGGGGATTCATCCCTCTAAATTTGTGGCATTGGGTTACTGTATGTCCCATCATTTTGCAGATTGGGCACCCTTCACTCCAATTTGAAAAATTATTTTGATTTGGAAAATTTGGAAAATTATAATTTTTTGACATATTGAAAGTCTTTTTGACAGGTTTTTCCTCCTGCACAGAGCTAGTCGAACACAGTCGTTGCTCCAAAAATTCCATGACATCCGAAAGTCCCTGTATTTCTTTTGTCTTTTTGACATGACTTTCATATAAACTAAGGGATTCTTTATTAAATTTTCTTAGAATAATGTGAGCAAAAATTGCATCCACATCTTCACCTAACTCTCCCTTTAATTTGATTATATAAATTGACTCATTAATTGTGTCAATAAATGTTTTTATTTGCCTATTGGATTCCAAATTTAAATTGGGCATATCCAACAGCCTATTAATGTGCTCTGAGAATATCTTCCGTTTATTCTCATACCGCTTGGTTAAAAACTCCCAAGTGGCTTCATAATTTTCTCCCGAGCCGAGCAACAAATGAGTTACCACATTCCTGGCTTCTCCTTTTAATGCTGACTTCAGGTAATTAAATTTCAGAGACGGACTAAGATCCTCTCTTGTATGAATAAGCTCTGTAAAGAGCTCATTAAACAGATCCCACTCTTTGGAATCACCAAAGAACGTGGGAATCTGAATTTTCGGCAGGGTTGGTAACTCCTCCGCCTTTACTACCGTCGACACTTCAGCAAGATTTTTATTCGAGCTGAGCCGACTTTTTATGGCAGTTTCTATATTTTGCTTATCGAATTCTACTTCGCTAACAATTTCTTCAAAAACCGAGCCTTCAAAATGAGAATTAACCTGTTCTATTAGGTTACATACCTTTTTCCATAAAAAGTCTATATTATTTTTCCTTATATTAAGGAAATCTGGACTGCTATCAATAAGCCTAGACGTCTCTTCTAGATAACTTCTTTTTTCTGACATCATCATGATTTTTTTTTGTTTTTTAAATTAAATATAAAGATCCTTTTTTTTTTTTAAAACTAGCAAAAAAAAATTATTATATTTTTATAGTTAAATTAAGTTTTCTTTTTGCTTATCTGCTTAGTTTTTCTTGAAGTTGGAGGTGACGATATCAAGATGTTAGGGACTTCTGGATCTTGCTTGTTGCTGGCTTCTGGTTGAGTAGTCTGCTGCCGTAGATGTCGATGTAGATGCCAGATGCTAGTTGTAGAGGATTTCTTTTGACGGCGATAATGTTAAAGATGATTTATTTATTTTTTCACTTTTTCAGTCCAGGATGACTTTATTTTCACTGCTTCGGTCTTTTTGTTTTGTCAATCCAATTTATTGATTTTTAATGATTTTTGATTTATATTTGGCACCAACATTTTTTTTTCCAGTTAGTAAACCTCTTTTTTTTCACAAATTTTTTGCACTATTTATTTTGGCACTTTGTAATTTTTATATCGGACACGTGCCTTTATTTCAATATTTAATAATATTTTACTTTTTGACAATTTTTAGCCAGTTAGTGAACATTTTTTGTTTTGTTTAATTTCACTATTTTTGAATATTTTTGCTGATGTTAATGGCCTCAAGCACGCCTTACCACACTTTTATCTTGGTAATACTTCAACCTTTAGCTCTATTTTAAGACTAAGGTGTTTTTTATTTAAAACATAAAAGATTCTTTTGTATCTTTTTGCTTTTTTATATTATATTCTCTGTTCCTTACCACGGGTGGGGGGAAACAAGAGATATTTATTTTCGCTACCTTAGCTGCGGGTGACTAACACAACATACAGACTCTAAGGAGCTGGTTTCAAAACTCTGAACCTCTTACCACAAGGGGGAAAGTTACAGAGTGCCTCGACGGACCAAAAATGAAAAGAACGCCCAATAAAGAGACGTCTTCATTTGCTGAGTTAATATTTTAAACTGATTCTTTATTTCAAAGTCCGCGCTTACGTAGCGGTCATGAGATTCTTAAAAACTAGTCTTATCGATAGACCAACGCAGTGGTTGTTTAACCCTAACATGGGAAAAATTCTTGAGTGCGATGGGAAAGACACAGCTATCCCGTCCCTATCATATATTTTGTGACCCACGCAGGAGCTCAGATTACATATTTGTCAAGATTACATTTTTGTCTGTGCTAGGCTCAAGTGGCCGCAGTTTAGTGATACGCGCACATGCGCTCAAGCAGATCACAGCTGCATCGATTTGTCACAGATCTTCATGTGTACATATGTATGTTTGTATGTATGCATATATATATATAAAATGTGTTCATGTGTGAACACATGGCTTAGATGCCTCGGCTATGCTCCTCATTGCGCAATAGACAGCGATTGATACTTCTAATAGCCTCCAGACTTTTTCAATCAGAGGGCGGTTTGTTTATTGTAACAGAGACGCACAAAACAAATGTGTGTGAAAGAGAAAAAAGATCGACTGTTGACCAAAAAAATTGCCCAAATTTGTTATTAAGTCGGGAGCTAATTAGAGCTGCGATTTAATTTTTAATTAAGGAGTATCTAAACCAACAAACGTCTGGGTACTGGGTATCTCACAGTCGAGCACTCTCGACTGTAGCTTTCTTACTTGATTTAATCAAAAATGTTTCGAAAAATATGAATTTCTTTTGAAAGATCTAAGATAAAAACCTTCAAAACTATGCCAGAACAGCCTTAATTTCAATTCGGAAAGCTTTTCAGTGTCAGTTTGTTTGTTAGATAACTAAATCTGCTTATTAAGATTAGAAATTTAAACAATTACATTTTTCGCTATTTAAATAAAAAAAAAAAAACTGAGGTCCCCCCTTATGAAATTTTACAAAAATCGCAAACAAATTTTTTTGTTGACATTTTTCAATATTTTGGTTTTAAGTGTTTATATTTTCAACGACGAATCGGAAAATATACGGCTTTTGGATATCACTCCCTTTTTGGCTATAAGAGGCTCTTAAGAAGACCATACTTTTCCACAATTTTTTAATCAAAAAATGTTTCGAAAAAAATGTTTTTTTTTTTTTTGTAAAATATAAGATAAAAAGCTTCATAACTAAGCCAAAACAGCCTTAATTTCAATTCGGAAAGCTTTTCTGTGTCAGATTATTAGATTAATAAATCTGCTTATTAAGATTAGAAATTTAAATAAATATTTTTGTTTGCGATTTTTTGAAAAAAAGAAAAAAATCGATCAAATTTTGAAAAATCGATAAAAAATTGTTTTTGATTTTTTCAATATTTTGGTTTTAAGTGTTTACATTTTTAAAGACGAATCGGAACAAACACGGCTTTTGGCTATCACTTAATTTTTGGCTATAAGAGGCTCTTAGGAAGCTTTTACTTTTCCACATTTTTTGAATCAAAAAATGTTTCTAAAAATATATAGCTTTTTTGTGTCATTTTTGATTAGATTAATAAATCTGCTTATTGTAGTAGCCCTAAGCAACCCTATTAATAAATACACACACACCATATAGTAGCCCTAAGCATCTTTGTTAATCGATATACAGTTATAGCAGCCCTAAGCACTTCTGTTGATATATACTAGGGTTGTCGAAAATATATCAAAATATCAAAATATCGATATATTTGCAAAAAAAAAAATATTTTTATCGCGATATTTTTAAGCTGTAATATCGATATATAAATATTTTTTTTTTATATTTTCTGATATTTTGTTTTCGGTCAGCCCCTACGAAAACGAGTTCCACTTATGTATATATTTCTTTGCCAAATAGTAATTGGGAAGCTGACGCAATACAGTATTGGACTTCGCAACAGCAGACCATGCAACATTTGTCTAAGTAAGCACTACGCTATCTGATAATACCAGGTAGCTCGGTATCCTCAGAAAGGATGGCTTCGGCAATTAAATGTGTAGTGTGCGACTCACGCAGCCGTATGACTGATCGGCACGTAACAAATCGTGTATTTTTAAAGACACTGGCGAAACAATATTGGAAATAACTTTAACTTTAACTTACAGTATTTTCCATTGCTTTAAGTAATAAAAGCTTAATATGAAGTATTTGTGTTGTTAGTTTTGTTTGAATGAATTCATGTGGATCATTAGGATCAATAGAGAGGTAATGTATACGAATAATGAGATAGAGAGAAAGAGATTTCTAAAGGCTTTCTGATCCTAAAAATAAAAAAAATGTTAAATATCATAAATACTCGATATATCGATATTTTTCTTGATATTTAAAAAATCATTTTGATATTTTTCAAAAATGACAATATCATTGATACGATATTTTTTAAATATCATGCAACCCTAATATATACATATACTCTGTTATTTACATTTATACACCCTGTTAAAGAGAGCTGTTAAGAATATGTAAACGAAGGAGAGAATAAAAAGAACAGGGGCAGTCTTGCGAGTGATCCCGACCTGAACTGGCGCGTGTTTTACTCTGCTACAATATCAGAAGTGGGCGCAAGCCCTAGTGCCATATAAACATTCATATTTCTGAAAAAACATTAAAAATGAACCAAGTTAACGCAAATAACTATTCGTGCATCCAACTACGCGAGTGGTGTAAAATTTTAAACCTAGACACTCACGGAAACAAGAGCTTGTTAGTTACTCGTTTGAACGAAGTGCCTTTTCGTGGAAAGTGCCCGATTATGCCAAAAGAAGCGGTACTTTCTGCTGAACAGCAACAACAACCAAAAGAAGTGGCGTACGTGCAGAATGTTCTAGAAACAAACGAAAATCAAGAGGAAAGAGGATCAAACGAAGATGAGCGAGAAGAAGAAGCGGACAACGAGGCGAACGGAGAAGCGAACGACGAGGCGAACGACGAAGCAAACGACGAGGCGAACGACGAAGCGAACGACGAGGCGAACAATGAGGCGAACGATGAGCAAGAAGAACCAAATGACGAACGAGATGAAAAACCAAACGAGCAAAAGAACGAGAAACCAAACGAGAAGATAAAAGGCGATTAAAAGAACGAGAAGATAAAAGGCGAGCAAGAGAACGGAAAACCAAACGAGAAAATTAACGACGAACTTAGAATTTTAAACGACAAGCAAATGAAATTAATAACTGGACATGATTTTCAAAAAGCTAAAATGCAGTTAATGGCTAGAGAACTGGAGTTGATGCGTTTTGAAAGAGAATTGCTGCAGAGAGAGAACGATTTGTTGAGAGCGGCCGAGAGAGCGGATTCGGGGAAGGTGCCAAGAGATGACGAAATTCCTTTCCAAAACATAAAAGAAATTTTGCCAGACTTCGACGGCCAAACAAGTGTTGGCGTGTGGCGCGCACACATAAACGTGTTAAAAACAACATACGGTTTGACTGAAAATAAGCTGAGCTCTCTTATATTCAGCAAACTCAAGGGTGATGCACAAACCTGGATGTACTCAAAACCAGAGTTCGCGAACGAGAAGATTGATACCCTGTTGGTATTGATGAAAAAGGCTTTTCTTTCAAAAGAAAGTGCAATTACCTTGCGTAGGAAGTTCGAAGCGAGCAGATGGAAAACAAACGAATCATTCTCGTCATATTTTAACGAGAAAGTACCACTTTCAAATGGGATGCAAATGTCAGAGTGCGAGTTGATCGATTACATTATCCACGGTATACCAGATCGTCAAATCCGTACAAGTGCCAACATGATGCGCTTTAAAGCGAAGGATGACCTGCTGTCGGCATTACAACACGTCGGTTTAGTTTCTCCAAAGACTGGAGGAGCTTTTAGCAGCCCTGGAAAAGATGAGAAGCCAGTTATCCGGTGTTACAATTGTAATTGTGTATCGCCTCAGACTGTTGTACACAAAAACGGGAAGCTGGAGCCTGCTATGTTTGCGGAGAGATGGGTCACTACGCAGCAGCCTGTGACCAAAACAAGAAGACAACAGCCCCAGCTACTCGCAAAGATGATTATGTAAGGTATTTAAATATGGAAATAGAGGGTAGTATTAACGCAAATTTTTTTATAGAATGCTTCTTAGACTCAGGGAGCCCTGTCAGCTTTATTAAAAGATCTTTTGTTCTGGCTAGCGTAAACTTGAAGCCAGCGCCTCCAGCCACGTATTTTGGTTTAAACTCCAGCAAATTAATTATCTTTGGAAACATTTATGTGTTCATTACAATTCCATTCTATGAATGGAAAGGTTATATTGGGTAGAGATTTTTTAAATGCTAGAGGCGCTTGCATTATCTGGATGGAAGATGAGTTTAATTTAACAAACAATACAACTGAGAGTAAAAATAGAAATGATTCGAATAATATGGATAAACAAGATAGTATAGACGATTTTCCTAATATGAACCTAATGATAAAAACGTAAATGTAGGGATAAACTTTAACATAAATGATAAAATTATTTATGAAAATATGTTTCACAAATGTTATACTAAAGCTATTCGACCAACGGAGCCGGAAACAAGGTGCGAAATGAAGATAACGATCAATGAGGTTTAGCCGTTTAGCTGTAGCCCCAGACGCCTTTCTTATGCTGAAAAAAATGAGTTGCAAAAGATATTGGATGAGTATATTGTTCAAGGGTATATTAGACCAAGTGAGTCTGAGTTCGTGTCACCGATTGTATTAGTAAACGAGAAAGAAAGCTAACTTCGGTAAACCGAAGTTGGTATACTCTTGCAGTCTGCAATTGGATCATTGAAAATCGAACCTTTTTAGTAATGTTGAAAAAATATATAATTTTGTCAATTTTAAATTTTACATGTAGAATTTTACATTTTCATATAAATCAACCGATCGCTTCTATGGCAGCTATATGACATAGTGGTCCGATCCTAATGAAATTAAAACCGTAATTCTAGAACCATAAAAAACTGCTATATCTCAAAATTTATAGAAATACGTTGAAAAACAGAGAAGTTAAAATTTTTTTACATTAATTTCGCCATCATTCCTATGGCAGCTATAGGATATAGTAGTCCGATTTCGGTCGTTCCGACATATATACTGCGTGCTAAAAAAATAAGACTATGCTGAAAATTTCAGCTCGATAGTTCAAAAACTGAGAGACTAGTTCGCGTAGAAACCGACAGACGGACAGACAGACAGACGGACAGACGGACAGACAGACGGACAGACAGACAGACAGACGGACATGGCTAGATCGACTCGGCTGGTGATGCTGATCAGGAATATATATACTTTATGGGGTCGGAGATGCCTCCTTCACTGCGTTGCAAACATCTGGTCAAAATTATAATACCCTCTGCAAGGGTATAAAAAAGCGTCGGGCGATCTCAGAATGTGCATCGACTTTAGAAAATTGAATAAGTTGACAGCAAAGGACAGTTATCCTATTCCTTTAATAGATTACCTACTAGATCAAATGACAGACAAGAAATGTTTCACAAAATTAGATCTAAAGAATGGATTTTACCATATTTTTATGCAAGAAGAGTCAGTAAAGTTTACGTCGTTTACGACACCTCTAGGCCAGTTTGAGTTCCTAAGGATGCCCTTTGGGCTAAAAAACGCACTGTCTACATTTCAGAGATTTATTAATAAAATTTTTAGTGATTTAATAAGAGAAGCAAAGGTTATAGTATACTTAGATGACATAATGATCGCGACAAAGGATATAAAGAGCCATCTAGAAATTTTAAAGGAGGTGTTTGCCAGACTAGTAAGAAACAATTTAGAACTAAGGCTTAGTAAGTGTGAGTTTTTTCAAACGGAAGTTAAGTACCTAGGGTACACGGTTAGGTACAAAGTGTGAGGTACAAAATTTTCTAGGACTTTGTTCATACTTTCGCAGGTTTATCAAAAACTTTTCAATTGTTGCCAAACCTTTGTACGATATAACGAAGAAAACGTCATATTTTCGGTTTGGAGAATTGGAGCTGAAAACATTTGAAATTCTGAAGGAAAAGTTAATAGATTCTCCTATACTTGCTTTGTACAACCCTGCAGATGAAACGGAGCTGCACTGCGACGCAAGTTCAATTGGTTTTAGCTCAATATTAATGCAAAAGAAGCAAGATGGGCAATTTCACCCGGTGTTCTACTTTTCCAAGCGCACTAATGACACCGAGTCGAGATATCACAGCTTTGAGCTGGAAACGCTAGCAATAATTTATTCACTCAAACGTTTTAGGGTATACCTCCACGGTGGAAGTTTTAAAATTGTCACAGATTGCAATTCTCTCACGATAACCCTAGAATAGCGAGATGGGCTTTAGAGCTGGAGAACTATGAGTATATACTGGAACATAGAGCTGGCGTAAAAATGCAGCACGTAGATGCCCTCAGTAGATGCACTAACATTATGGTAGTAGATACAAATTCGTTTGAAGAAAATCTGATTATATGCCAAGGCAAAGATGAGAATATTGTCAACCTCAAGGAGTTACTAGGAAAACTGAACACAAGCTGTATGAAATGCGCATGGGATTATTTATAGGAAATATCATGACTCCTTTTTATTTTATGTTCCAAAAGATATGGAAAGGCACGTACTTTTTAAATACCATAATTGCCTTGGACACGTTGGTGTCGACAAAGTGCTAGACGTTGTTTTGAAGACCTATTGGTTCCCAAAATTAAAAGAAAATATAGGACAACATATAAAAAATTGTCTGGAATGTATTGCATTTACGTCAAAAGGCAAACAGAAAGGCTATTTACATAACATCCAGAAGCCAACAAAACCTTTTGAGCAGTTACATATTGATTTCCTAGGCCCAGTTATAACGAAAGATAAGAAATCGAGACATATTTTAGTAGTTGTTGATAGCTGCACAAAGTTTGTAAGGTTATATTCTACAAAAACGACAAAATCTACGGAAGCGATTACAGCACTGGAAAATTATACCAGATCATATAGCATCCCCAAATGTATAGTATCTGATCGAGGTTCCTGTTTTACATCTTTAGAATTTTCAAATTTTCTAAGAACTCGAAATATAGTTCATATTCAAATAGCAACTGGCTCTCCTGAGGCAAATGGTCAAGTAGAGAGGATAAATCGGAGCATAGGGCCAATGCTCGCTAAATTGTCGGATTCGGAGCCGAACTGGAATTTTGAAAAGATACTGGGAGAAATTGAATTCGCAATGAATAATACAGTTCATAGAATGATTAATCAACATCCAAGTGTAATGTTATTTGGAGTTGGCCAAAGAGGTAGTTTAGTAGATTGTCTTAGGGAAAATTTACAAGAAGGACAAAATGAAAGCAGAACAATTGAAAGCATTAGAAAAGCTGCCCGAGAAAGAGAAGTTAAAATACAAAACTATAATGAAACGACAAAAAATAGCAAACGATTGAAAGCAACACTATATAAGCAAGGAGATTATGTTGTTGTAAAGAACATTGATTGTCACACAGGTGTTTCAAAGAAGTTAATTCGGAAGTACAAAGGACCTTTTGAAGTAGTAAAATGTTTAGGAAATGATCGTTACGTAGTTCAGGACGTTGACGGTTTTCAGCAATCTAGAATTCCATACTCTGGTGTTTGGGCCGCAGCTCGGTTGGTCGAAAAGTAAAGAAAACAATGAAGCAAATGATGAAGAAGACGATGATGCAATCGATGATGCAAATGATGAAGGAAATAGTAAAGGAAATTATGGAACAAATGAAAGTGAAGAAAATTAAAAGGTTATTGGAAATGATACAAATGACAGGTTTAATGAGGCGAAGGAAGTAGTTGAGGATAGCACAGCGAGTGAGTCAGATAAGAGTGTAAACAAATCAAAGATAAATGGAAAAATAATTATAAAAGAAAATGATGGCATTACAAATATTAAGAATAATCACTGTATTAATAAGTCAATTAATGTATACAATACTAGAAGTAAAACCAAAAGAAAAGAACATTGATGTAATTTTAACTAAGCCAGGATCGGGAGATCCTTGTCGGTCAGGATGGCCGAGTTGTAGGAGCCCTAAGCAACCCTATTAACAAATATACACACACCATATAGTAGCCCTAAGCATCTTTGTTAATCGATATACAGTTATAGCAGCCCTAAGCACTTCTGTTGATATATAAGTTAACTAAGTTAACCGAGCGGCGGCAATGACCGTTCGTTCGACAGCTCGCTCCGGCCAAAACTGCTGACACAGCGTCTGGCCGGATGCCCATGCATAGCCGGCAAACACAGCATATTTGCGTGGCCGCTATGATTCCAATTTTTGTTAGCTTTAAGTTCAGTTTCATTCTGATTTCAATAAAGAACAGACATGCTTGAATATAACTCCGGCCACCGTCGTTAACTTACTTATCTCTTGGAACACTAACTGAGTCTCTAGGCCAGTAGTGAAAGGAAGACAGTCATCTTCCCAACATAATCTTCGTAACTCATCAGTTAGCGAGGAGCTAAACACCGGCCAACCGGCTATTCACACGGAATACCAGAAGTTGTCCACCGCCCCTATAATACAGCACAGCAGCGTGGGACCAGCAGCCGACGTGCGTAATTCGCAATTACTACGGGACAGCAGCAGGGGACCAGCAGCCGATCCACACAACTTAATAATTGGCGCTCAACGTAAAATACGGATTGCAATAAATTTAGGGAATCATGTAAGTGAGCATTTTTATTCACACATGCCCTCTATCTGCATTCATTTTGTAAAAAAAAAATCAAATACACTGCCAGAAAAATTTCTGCAGTTCCATTATTGACATTTCACATTAATTTCGTAAATTTACTCTCATTAATTGATTGACATTTACAGTTATAATTTATAATAAATTTAAAATAAAAGAAGAAAATAATATTTTTTAAATCTTATATAATAAATATATTTTAACTAAATATATTATTAATGGTGACATAGGGACAATAGTACCAAATATTATTGTGTATTGTTTGCATACTATTTTCCTTTTTTTTTTTTTTTGCAAATAGATAAACCAATATTTTAGTGCAGTCATAAAGAAAAAATTACAAACTTTAAATATCCCGACCGAATATCTCGTATTCTCAGCGTTAGCTTCGCAGTCTTGTTGGTTTTATTGTCTCCCCACCCCACATCCGCGAAACCGATACGGTCGCGCATGCATTTGTGCGGCAATTGTTGTTTTTCATTTTCTCGGTTTGCCATAGCGGAGGCTCAGTACCCGCGCATCCCTCACCTTGTCACTGCCTGGCAAGGCAACAACTCAGTCTGAACAGCCCCCATCCATCGTGGGCAAAGCGGCGACTCAGCCCCCGCGTCCCCCTCGACAATCCAGCTGCCCATGAATACTCCGTTTCTCGAATATAGAAACAATAAGCAATATTCGAGCGACTCAGAGTCCGAGAGTGAGGGACAGCTCCACACCTCAACCCCAATAGTTAGGCCCCCAGCCTCCCCTACAGAAATGGATCCCGAGCAGCTCCGAGCTATTATACAGGCCGTCGTTGGTAATGCCCTTGCAGAACAGACCGTCCAAAGCCAGCTGAGGGAGCAAGCGCTTAGGCAGCACGTCAGCTCCAGCCCAGACCCCCCAAATAAAAACATATAAAGCCATAGAGATAGACGACACCGTTCAATGTAACGAACCCTTGGACGCCGTAAAGTGCTTGCCCGAATTCGCGGGAGCACAGGAGACATACGTCTCCTGGCGGCAGGCGGCCGTAGCGGCCTATCACATTTTTAGACGATACGATGGCAGCTCTCGCCACTAGGCCGAAGTCCTGTGCGAAAAATTCCGGGATGATGCCCTTCGAGTATTCATCTCGGGATTAAAACGCAGCCTTACAGATGTCCTCTTCTCGGCGAAGCCGAGGGACATGCCAATAGCACTTGCTTTGGCTCAGGAGGTAGAATCAAACCACGAGAGGTATTCCTTCGCGGCCTCGTTTGCAAAAAGTCAGGAGGAAAAAGATCGTCGGCAAAATCCAAAGCCACAAGATCGTCAATAAGACAAGACCTTCCCGCAGGCAAACCAGCAGTTTGGTGCCGGTAAAAACCCGCACTTTAGCAAACCGCATAGGGCCCAAGTACATTCTGCACCGCAAATTAATACTCAGGAACCAATGGAGGTTGACCCATCTCTTTCTAGGTTCATACAACCGACCCAAGCACAGACTTACCAAAACGGGAAGACGGCTACGTCCGGCCGTTCAGGCCCCATTAAAAAACAAAGAGTTAATCATGTCGCTCAGAGCACAGATCAGGCCGGAAAAACATACGCAGCCGCAGCCTCCAGTGCAGCGGCCAAAATTGATGATGACGCCATCACAGAATATGATTCGGATGCCATCAATTTTTTAGGGGAAAATACCTGCTACCCGTCCTCAGACGAAGAGTAGCGGGGACTTCCATGAAATTCCTTATAGACACGGGCGCTTCTAAAAACTTTATTAGACCTTACAAGGGGCTAAATGGTGTCCGTCCAGTAGAAGCCCCTTTCAATATTCACTCAATCCATGGCACAACACAAATAACACAGAAATGCCTTGTCTCAATTTTCAATATAAAAGCAACATTCTTTATTCTACCGGACCTATCAACGTTCGATGGGATAATCGGCCTCGACCTGTTAACACAGGCTGGGGCATCGCTTTGCTTAAAATCTGGGAGTCTTAAATGCGGTACGGAAGTCGAAGAAATTTCCTTTCATACCTGTGCTGATGTCAATTTTACTAACGTAGATTGCTCTGATGCACCCCCCGTAATCAAAGATGCCTTTATAAAAATGCTTAAAAGCAGAAAAAGGGCATTTGCGGACCCCAACGAGGCACTACCGTATAACACTTCGGTAGTAGCCACAATAAGAACAATAGATGAAGAACCTATTTATGCAAAACTGTATCCCCCCATGGGGGCGGCCGATTTTGTTAACAAGGAAATCCAAAATCTATTGAGCAACGGCATAATCCAAAAATCCGTGTCTCCGTACAACAACCCAATATGGGTAGTGGACAAAAAGGGCACTGATGAAATGGGCAACAAAAACATGCGACTAGTAATTGACTTTCGCAAGCTAAATGGAAGAACGGTATCCGACAAGTACCCCATGCCAAATATCTCTATGATATTGGGGAACCTAGGCAAGGCCTAATATTTTACAACGTTGGACCTTAAGTCAGGATACCACCAGATCATGCTCGCAGAGCGTGATCGCGAAAAAACTTCCTTTTCGGTAAACGGAGGGAAATATGAATTTCGCAGACTCCCTTTTGGTCTGAAAAATGCTGCCAGCATTTTTCAAAGGACAATCGACGACATCTTGCGAGAGAAAATCGGCAAATTTTTCTACGTATACGTGGATGATGTGATTATTTTTTCTGAAAATGAAGAATCGCGTCACACACGTAGATTGGGTTTTATAGAACCTCTACGAAGCAAACATGAGGGTGTCTGTAGAAAAATCACGCTTCTTTAAAAAGAGCTTAGGCTTTTTGGGATTCATAGTCACCAGCAATGGTGCAACAACTGACCCAGAGAAGGTCAAAGCCATTAAAGACTTCCCGGAACCAAAATCCGTGTTTGAAGTCAGATCATTCCTTGGCCTGGCAAGCTACTACAGATGTTTCATAAAGGATTTTGTGGCAATAGCAAGACCCATTTCGGACATCCTGAAAGGGGAAAACGGAAAGGTTAGTAGACATAGGTCACGGAACATTTCGGTCCAGTTCTCTGAGGCGCAGCAACAAGCGTTTCAGAAGCTGCGAAATATCTTGGCATCTGAGGACGTCATGCTAAGATACCCCGATTATAAAAAAGCATTTGATCTAACGACAGATGCATTAGCCTATGGCATTGGCGCGGTATTGTCCCAAGAGGGTCGTCCAATCACAATGATCTCAAGGACATTGAAGGACAGGGAAATAAATTATGCTACAAATGAAAGGGAACTGTTAGCTATTATTTGGGCATTAGCCAAATTACGGCACTATCTGTACGCAGTAAAAGACATAAATATCTTTACTGATCATCAGCCCTTAACCTTTGCGGTCTCGGACTCGAATCCGAACGCTAAAATCAAGAGGTGGAAGGCGCGCATTGATGAGTCAGGTGCGCATTGATGAGTCAGGTGCGCGTATATTTTATAAGCCTGGCAAAGAGAACTTGGTCGCGGACGCGCTGTCCAGACAACAACTCAATGCCATGGAAGAGCAGGAAGCTGAATCATGCATAGCCACGATACACAGCGAACTCTCCCTGACCCACACCATTGATTCTACGGACAAACCGCTGAATTGCTTCCAGAACCAATTGATTCTCGAAGAGGCGCGCTCCCCATCGAAACGCAGCTTCATACTGTTTGGGAACAAAAGGCGTCACTTAGTTAGCTTCTCGTGCAAAGAATCATTGCTCAGAGAAATCGCAGATATTATCGTTCCTAATGGCGTAAACGCCATCCATTGTGACCTACACACGTTGGCCATGGTACAGGACCAGCTGGTGCGACAATTTCCAGCAACAAAATTTTGGTACTGCAAAAATCAAGTAACAGACATTTTCGCAGTTGCTGAGAGGCGGGAAAATATCACAGCTGAGCATAATAGGGCCCATAGATCGGCCCAGGAAAATGTGAAGCAAGTGCTCTCCGAGTACTACTTTCCGAAGATGGCAAAATTGGCCAGCGAAATCGTCTCAAACTGTAAGACATGCGCGAGAGCCAAATATGACAGACATCCAAAAAAACAGGAACTCGGCGAAACGCCAGTCCCATCGCAGGTGGGGGAAATGCTGCACATAGACATTTTCTCTACAGACAGGAAATACTTCCTCACATGCATTGACAAGTTTTCAAAATTTGCAATGGTCCAACCGATTCTCTCTAGAACAATAGAGAATCTCAAACCGGCCCTATTACAACTCTTGAACGTTTTCCCCAAAGCTAAGGTCATCTATTGCGACAATGAACCGTCATTGAATTCGCACACTATTTTGACCATGCTGGAAAACCACTTCGGCGCTAGCGTCTCGAATGCGCCGCCCCTCCACCGCGTCTCGAACGGACAAGTGGAACGCTTCCACAGCACTCTGGTGGAACTTGCCAGATGCCTCAAAATCGACAAAGGCATCAGCGACACTGTAGAGTTGATTTTACTGGCCACGACAAAATACAACAAATCTATCCATTCGGTCATCGATAAGAGGCCCGCCGACGTGGTAGTCACTCAATCGAATGACCCACAGTGCGATATAGAGGGTAAAATAAGGCATGCCCAGGACAAGCTAAGAAGCAGGGAAAGTGCCTCCCGGAAGAACAGAAGATTCAATGCCGGCGACAAAGTCCTAGTAAAATCCAACAGGAGACTAGGAAACAAGCTTTCGCCGTTATGCGAAGAAAAAACGGTGGAAGCGGACATGGGGACCACAGTCCTCATTAAGGGGAGGATGGTCCACAAAGACAACCTTAGGTAGGCCAAGCATAACCATGTTATCGCTCGCCTGATAATTTTTCATTTTTCATTACTTTTATCCCTAGCCACTTGGCGTAAGCTTTTCATTACTATTATTTTTAATCATACTGCTTTTTCTTTGCTTTGGTGGTGGGTTAACTCGTCTGTAACAAACAATACAGTATATCTGAATTACAGGTTTACAATCATACCCCTGCTATTCTTCTTGACCGTAGCTTCGGGGCACATAACAGACTACTCAAGAGCCAAATACATTCCCATCGTTGATGGTCGAATTTTGGTATGGGAAGAGTTCGCATTTGTAACACACTCAGCGAATCTCTCGGAGTATAGGCGCGTGGTGGAAGAGACAGACGGAATGACCAACAGATTCCTACAATCGCATATGCAAAAACTTTTGAGCGTTGATACCGCTCACTTTCGTGACCTGCTAGAGTCATTAAGCATTCACCATAGAGTAGCCAGGAGTTTAGACTTCCTAGGTAAAGCCTTAAAGGTAGTGGCGGGAACGCCGGACGCCGAGGATTTTGAAAAAATTAAATTCAACGAATTTCTACTCATTGATGCAAACAATAGGCAATTAAATATTAATACCAAAGTCCAAGACCAAATCAATAAAATATCCACTACTGTCAATCAACTTCTGAGGTCGGCTAAGGAATCCCAAATTGATACGGGACACCTATACGAGATGTTACTAACTCGTAATAGGATGATGGTAATGGAGCTGCAGAATTTGATGCTTGCAGTCGCCCTTGCGAAAATTAATGTCGTTAGCCCTAGCATACTAGATCATGCAGACCTAGAAAGTGTGTGGATGGAAGAGCCCACGGAGACCGCCATCAAAGATGTTTTGTCCGTAGCGTCCGTGAAAGTTTTACAATCCATTAACATCTTACATTTTGTTATTAAATTTCCTAAAATTAAGTCAGCCTGCAACAAAATTACCGTTTTTCACATCATGGCACCATTCTCAGGCTGAAAGATAATATAATAGCGGAATGCAATGGGGAGATCCGCACGGTAAAAAACTGCTCCGTAACACCAGGGGCCACATTTTGCCAACTGGCGCTAAGAAGTTCGTGCGCCCAGGAGCTCCACGCTGGAGGCACTGCGCACTGCGAAATTCAGCAAAGTGACTTGCATCCCGTCACTTACGTTGACGATGGAATTGTCATTGTATTGAGTGTGGACAATGACACTTACGTCCATGTACAGGGTACCTACCTCATCACCTTCATTGAGAGTACCACAGTCAACGAAACCCGATTTGTCAACCATGACACAGCCCAGAAAAGGGCTCCGGGAGTAGCCAGCGCGCCTTCTCTGAACGTCACTATGGAACGAAACATCCTTAGTCTTCCATACCTTCACCGATTAAGTGAACGTAATTTGGAACATATCAAACGATTCGGAGAAGAGGTCAACGACTATCGCTTATATCAGATAATGCTAATTGCAGGAGCAATATGCTGCGCGTTGATCTGCATCGGATTAACCTATCGGCGATTCACCCAGGCCAGAAGAACTACGGCCCAGCTAAAAGAGATGATTGCCAGACTAGGGTCGGCCGAGGGCGGCCTCATTCCTGAGGGGGGAGTAGTTAACTAAGTTAACCGAGTGGCGGCAATGACCGTTCGTTCGACAGCTCGCTCCGGCCAAAACTGCTGACACAGCGTCTGGCCGGATGCCCATGCATAGCCGGCAAACACAGCATATTTGCATGGCCGCTATGATTCCAATTTTTGTTAGCTTTAAGTTCAGTTTCATTCTGATTTCAAAAAAGAACAGACATGCTTGAATATAACTCCGGCCACCGTCGTTAACTTACTTATCTCTTGGAACACTAACTGAGTCTCTAGGCCAGTAGTGAAAGGAAGACAGTCATCTTCAGCGTGACCGCTTATGGTATTTTTACAATGTAAAAAACGCTCTCGCTGTCCATAAACACATTATATTGTTAAAAATTTAACTTTATTTTGTTCGGCACCATGCTATTGATAAAATTAAATAAAATTCTAAACAAAATAGTTCGTTTCTGGACATCGAGAGCGTTTTTTACATTGTAAAATATACCACAAACGGTCACCCTGGTCAGTTAGCGAGGAGCTAAACACCGGCCAACCGGCTATTCACACCAGAAGTTGTCCACCGCCCCTATAATACAGGACAGCAGCGTGGGACCAGCAGCCGACGTGCGTAATTCGCAATTACTACGGGACAGCAGCAGGGGACCAGCAGCCGATCCACACAACTTAATAATTTATACATATACTCTGTTATTTACATTTATACACCCTGTTAAAGATAGCTGTTAAGAATATGTAAACGAAGGAGAGAATAAAAAGAACAGGGGCAGTCTTGCGAGTGATCCCGACCTGAACTGGCGCGTGTTTTACTCTGCTACATTATTAATATAGATAAGCTTATTAATCGATAAAAAATTAATTTCTGATATTTTTCAATATTTTGGTTTTAAGTGTTTACAATTTTAAGGACGAATCGGAACATACACGGCTATTGGCTATCACTTCCTTTTTGGCTATATGAGGCTCTTAAGAATACCTTACTTTCCACATTTTTTGAATCAAAAAATGTTTCGAAAAATATGTTTTTTTTTTTTTTAATTTAAGATAGAACCATTCATAACTAAGCCAAAACAGCCCTTATTTCAATTCGGAAAGCTTTTCTGTGTCAGTTTTTATTACATTAATAAATCTTCTTATTAAGATTAGAAATTTAAACAAATAAATTGTTTTCGATTAAAAAAAAAAAAACTAATTTCCCCTCTTATCAAATTTTGATAAATCGATAAAATATTGTTTTCTGATATTTTTCAATATTTTGGTTTTAAGTGTTTACAATTCTAACGACGAATCGGAAAATATTCGGCTTTTGGCTATCACTCCCTTTTTGGCTATAAGAGGCTCTTAAGAAGACCTTACTTTTCCACATTTTTTTTATCAAAAATGATTCGAAAAATTTGATTTTGTTTTTTAAATCTAAGATAAAAACCTTCAAAACTATGCCAAAACAGCCTTAATTTCAATTCAGAAAGCTTTTCTGTGTCAGTTTTTATTAGATTAATAGATCTGCTTATTAAGATTAGAAATTAAAACAAATAAATTTTCGTGATAAAAAAAAAACAAGTAAGAAAGCTACAGTCGACTGTGCTCGACTGTGAGATACCCAGTACCTAAACGTTTGCGCTTCACACTAAAAGGCAATTTAAAAATGTACATACACTACATTGAACATACATATGTACATTGGCGCCATTATATCGCACGGCCAAGGCTCGAATGCGCCACCTGTCGGCTACAGCTTGCAACAGCAGTGCCTTGGGGCGGTGTGTTAAAATTCAAACCTTATTGCTAATATCTCCCATGTTTATCATCCGATTTTATTGAAGTTTTCAGGAAACATCCGTCTCTATTTTGATTTTTCGATAATAAGGGGGGACCTCAGTTTTTATACCCGGTACCCATAGGGTACAAGGGTATTATAAGTTTGTGCCAACCGAGAATGTATGTAACAGGCAGAAGGAGGCATCTCCGACCCCATAAAGTATATATATTCTTGATCAGTATCACCAGCCGAGTCGATTTAGCCATGTCCGTCTGTCCGTCCGTGTGAAACAACAGATCTCAGAGACTATAAGAGCGAGAGTTACCAAATTTTGTGACAACATTGGAATCTGTTGCACGCAGATCAAGTTTGTTTTAAAATTTGGCCACGCCCACTTCCGCGCTCAAGAATCATAAAAAACGTTAAATAAGCTATACTCGTTTTTTTTTCGGGTAAAAGTTAATAAATACAAAAAATGAATAAAATAGAGCGGACGTTTCCTGAAAATTTCAGTAAAATCGGATGATAAACATGGGAGATATTAGCAATAAGGTTCGAATTTTAAAACCCCCCTAAGGCGCTGCTGAGTAGCCTGTAGCCGTCTAGGTCGTAGGTTCGAGCCCCGACCTCGCCAAAACTTTTTATTGTTTTTTTCTTCTGTTTTTTTTTTGCATTTCTTCCTTTTTCCTTTGTTATTATACCCGGAGAAATAGACAAAAATTTTAGAATAAAAATACAAAACAGAAAATATTTTGGTTTTGTGTGGGATTGAGCTCGTGCCAATTTTGGCGATAGGTTAGAGGTGATAGTTTGGGGGGGAAGTATCGATGGTAGGCTTTAAGCTGGTGGCGCCACCTAAATGTCGGATGGCAGGGGTAAGCGATCTGCTGTCCCGCTCATACATCGCTCTCTCTGAGTGCTGCCCTTGAACTGGGCCGTTGCACTGAGCGCTAAAAAGAGTCCCGTAAGGTGGAACGCGGTCAGCGAAACGAACCTATATAGGGAGGCAAAAGCGTTGGAGGAGAGGCAGTAGAAAAAGATACGGAGGAGCGGCAGCTAGAAAAAAATATAAGTGGTGTGATTTCCAAATAAGAAAAAACGTGAGTGCCAATAGAAAAAAAGAAAGTGAATTCAAAGCTAATTCGAATTAAAAAAAACATTTTTTTCGTGGGGTGTTTCAGCGTGGCAGTGACTGGATCGGCACTGGCCACGGAGATCTTTTATTTTCGGATTTAAAACTCACGGAAATTTTGTGGAAGCTGCCGAGACCCTCGAGTGCCGCCATTTTCCTGGGATCGGTGTGGTGGACCTGGACCTGCTAATCCTGACCAGCCTGGTCAGTGGAGGACAACTGGTGAGCCCGTTCCTGTGCAGAACTGACTGCATCCAAATCCTACCGGCGCCACGGCCGTTCGCCGTGCAGGGTGAATTTACCCGCGGCTTGGGCAACATCCGCCATTTTCCGGCAGCCGCCAGTGAATCCGTCTCAGTAGAGCCCATTTCGCTCCGGCTCCCATTTCGGCCAAAACTTTGGGTACGGGCCGAACTTTGCGCCGCCGCTCACCATCTGAAATTTGCCCCGTGATATTTTCCTAAAAAAATACAAATATATGTAAAACAATATTTAATTTAAGTTATGTGCGTACGTTAATCCTGTCCGCGTAGTTCCGTGCACCAGAGCCCGTTTTTCGCGCAACCCAGGCCTGAAAAAAAGATAGAGATTCGTTAGGCAGAAGTTCAGTAATGTAAATTTTGTATTTTTTGCCCACCCTGATTGTCCTTTTTGGAGCTCCAGTAGGGACCGTAGGTGACCAAAGGGGGTATCCGGTTAGCCCACCTTGTGGCTATAGCGCTTAATAAACTTCTCCCTGGCGGCAATCTCGCGGGCTTGGCGCAAGTGCATTCCTGGCCCAGGTCATGGTTTTACCTCGGCGGAGTGACCAATGCTCTGTAAGAAAATGAAATGTTGATAATTTATATATATTTAAGAACATGAAATTATACATATATGTTGTGAAAATTATGGCCGTTGAGTAAGCGTATTTGCCTGGGGGAGATGAGCCGGTCGCCAAACCGCCCGGAATAGACTCCGGTCCGCCGGAGATGGGTGATGCCTCTCCAAATCCCAAGAGGCATCCATGGTTGGGTGGGTGCGTCGTGGCGAGTCCATCAGTGCCACCAATTCTTTCCGTTTCATGTCGTCCAAATTTAAATTAGTCCGCTAGTTTACCTTTTGTTGCTAGTGGTGGTTGAGTTTATGTTAGTGAGACGTCGTCTTATCGATATATCGATTGTGCGGACTGCGGGCAAAGGGGGAACTCGGCCCTGGGATTCCGGAGCTAGCCGGCACTGCCCTCCGGGAAAAAAGCAGTTCCGTTACAGATTTTTCAAAAAAAAATATATATTTTTCGAAACATTTTTGATTAAAAAAATGTGGAAAGGTATGGTTTTCTTAAGAGCCTCTTTTAGCCAAAAAGGGAAGTGATAGCCAAAAGCCGTGTATTTTCCGATTCGTCGTTTAAATTGTAAAAATATCAGAAACAATTTTTTTTTATCGATTTTTTCAAAATTTGATAGATTTTTTTTCCAAAAATCACGAAAAATTTATTTGTTTAAATTTCTAAATTATTTACAAAAAAAAAACATATTTTTCGAAACATTTTCTGATTAAAAAAATGTGGAATAGTAAGGTCTTCTTAAGAGCCTCTTGTAGCCAAAAAGGGAACTGATAGCCAAAAGCCGTGTATTTTCCGATTCGTCGTTTAAATTGTAAACACTTAAAACCAAAATATTGAAAAATATCAGAAACAAATTTTTATCGATTTTTCAAAATTTGATAGATTTTTTTTTTCAAAAATCACGAAAAAAAAATGTTGTTGATATTTCTAATCTTAATAAGCTAATTTTTTTAATCTAATAAAAACTGACACAGAAAAGCTTTCCGAATTGAAATTAAGGCTGTTTTGGCATAGTTTTGAAGGTTTTTATCTCAGATTAAAAAAAAAAATCATATTTTTCGAAACATTTTTTGATTCAAAAAATGTGGAAAAGTAGGGTCTTCTTAAGAGCCTCTTATGGCCAAAACGAAAGTGATAGCCAAAAGCCGTGTATTTTCCGATTCGTCGCTAAAATTGTCAACACTTAAAACCAAAATATTGAAAAATATCAGATACATTTTTTTTATCGATTTTTCAAAATTTGATATGGGGGGACCTCAGTTAAAAAAAAAAAAAAAACGAAAAATTTATTTGTTTAAATTTTATATCTTAATAAGCAGATTTATCTAAGATTTAAAAAAAAAAATCATCTTTTTCGAAAAAAAAATTGGATTTCAAAAATGTGGAAAAGTAAAATCTTCTTAAGAGCCTCTTATAGCCAAAAAGGAAGTGATATCCAAAATACGTATATTTTCCGATTCGTCCTTAAAATTGTAAACACTTTGTGCCAACCAAGAATGTATGTAACAGGCAGAAGGAGGCATCTCCGACCCCATAAAGTATATATATTCTTGATCAGTATCACCAGCCGAGTCGATTTAGCCATGTCCGTCTGTCCGTATGTCCGTCTGTCCGTCCGTGTGAAACAACAGATCTCAGAGACTATAAGAGCTAGAGTTACCAAATTTGGTGACAACATTGGAATCTGTTGCACGCAGATCAAGTTTGTTTTAAAATTTGGCCACGCCCACTTCCGCCCTCAAAAATCATAAAAAACGTTAAATAAGCTACACTCGTTTTTTTTCGGGTAAAAGTTAATAAATACAAAAAATGAATAAAATAGAGCGGACGTTTCCTGAAAATTTCAGTAAAATCGGATGATAAACATGGGAGATATTAGCAATAAGGTTCGAATTTTAAAACCCCCCCTAAGGCGCTGCTGAGTAGCCTGTAGCCGTCTAGGTCGTAGGTTCGAGCCCCGACCTCGCCAAAACTTTTTATTGTTTTTTTCTTCTGTTTTTTTTTTTGCATTTCTTCCTTTTTCCTTTGTTATTATACCCGGAGAAATAGACAAAAATTTTAGAATAAAAATACAAAACAGAAAATATTTTGGTTTTGTGTGGGATTGAGCTCGTGCCAATTTTGCAAAATGTAGATGCACCGGCTGCTTAGACAACTGGGCCATTACATATGTTACATATGAAGCGCCATTTTCTACTAAGTATGCTTCGACAACTGTTAACCTAATTTTGGCAGAACTGAAATAAAATTGCCAGAGATTGTCACATCTAATAGCTTCTACATTTTCTTAATGAAAAGATGCTTTTTTAACCCGGTACCCATAGGGTACAAGGGTATTACGTGTACGTATAAGTTAGTGCCAACCGAGAATGTATGTAACAGGCGGAAGGAGAAATCTCCGACCCTATAAAGTATATATATTCTTGATCAGCGTCACCAGCCGAGTCGATTTAGCCATATCCGTCTGTCCGTCTGTCCGTCCGTGTGAAACAACAGATCTCAGAGACTATAAGAGCTAGAGTTACCAAATTTGGTGACAACTTTGGAATTTGTTGCACGCAGATCAAGTTTGTTTTAAAATTTGTCCACGCCCACTTCCGCCCCCGGAAATCATAAAAACGTTATATTAGCTATATGCGTGATTTTCTGCTTAAAATTAATAGATCCAATAAATTAATAAAATAGAGACGGACGTTTCCTGAAAACTTCAATAAAATCGGATGCTAAACATGGGTGATATTAGCAATAAGGTTTGAATTTTAACACACCGCCCTAAGGCACTGCTGTTGCATGCTGTAGCCGACAGGTGGCGCATTCGAGCCCTGGCCGTGCGATATAATGGCGCCAATGTATGTATGTACAATTTTAATTTGCCCTTTAGTGTGATGCGCAAACGTTTCACAGTCGAGCACAGTCGACTGTAGCTTTCTTACTTGTTTGATTCAAAAAATGTGGAAAAGTAAGGTCTTCTTAAGAGCCTCTTATAGCCAAAAAGGAAGTGATAACCAATAGCCGTGTATGTTCCGATTCGTCCTTAAAATTGTAAAAACTTTAAACCAAAATATTGAAAAATATCAGGAAACAATTTTTTATCGATTTTTCAACATTAACTTTTTTTTTCAAAAAATTGCAAAAAATGTATTTGTTTAAATTTCTAATCTTAATAAGCAGATTTATTAATCTAATAAAAACTGACACAGAAAAGCTTTCCGAATTGAAATTAAGGCTGTTTTGGCTTAGTTATGAAGGTTTTTAACTTCAATTTAAAAAAAAAAACATATTTTTCGAAAAAATTTGTGATTAAAAAAAATGTGGAAAAGTAAGGTCTTCTTAAGTGCCTCGTAAGGCCAAAACGAAAGTGATAGCCAAAAGCCGTGTATTTTCCGATTCGTCGTTAAAATTGTAAACACTTAAAACCAAAATATTGAAAAATATCAGATAATTTTTTTTTATCGATTTGTATACCCTTGCAGAGGGTATTATAATTTTGACCAGATGTTTGCAACGCAGTGAAGGAGGCATCTCCGACCCCATAAAGTATATATATTCTTGATCAGCATCACCAGTCGAGTCGATCTAGCCATGTCCGTATGTCTGTCCGTCTGTCTGTCCGTCTGTCTGTCTGTCTGTCCGTCTGTCGGTTTCTACGCGAACTAGTCTCTCAGTTTTTGAGCTATCAAGCTGAAATTTTCAGCATAGTCATATTTTTTTAGCACGCAGTATATATGTCGGAATGACCGAAATCGGACTACTATATCCTATAGCTGCCATAGGAATGATGGCGAAATTAATGTAAAAACGAGAAAGAAAGCTAATTTCGGTAAACCGAAGTTGGTATACCCTTGCAGTCTGCAATTGGATCATTGAAAATCGAACCATTTTAGTAATGTTGAAAAAATATAGAATTTTGTAAATTTTACATTTTACATGTAGAATTTTACATTTTCATATAAATTGACCGATCGCTTCTATGGCAGCTATATGATATAGTGGTCCGATCTTAATGAAATTAAAACCGTAATTCTAGAACCATAAAAAACTGCTATGTCTGAAAATTTATAGAAATACGTTGAAAAACAGAGAAGTTAAATTTTTTTTACATTAATTTCGCCATCATTCCTATGGCAGCTATAGGATATAGTAGTCCGATTTCGGTCGTTCCGACATATATACTGCGTGCTAAAGAAATAAGACTATGCTGAAAATTTCAGCCCGATAGCTCAAAAACTGAGAGACTAGTTCGCGTAGAAACCGACAGACGGACAGACGGACAGACAGACAGACAGACGGACAGACAGACGGACATGGCTAGATCGACTCGACTGGTGATGCTGATCAAGAATATATATACTTTATGGGGTCGGAGATGCCTCCTTCACTGCGTTGCAAACATCTGGTCAAAATTATAATACCCTCTGCAAGGGTATAAAAAAATTTACTTCTCTGTTTTTCAACGAATTTCTATAAATTTTCAGATATAGCAGTTTTTTATGGTTCTAGAATTAATTTAATTTCATTAAGATCGGACAACTATATCATATAGCTGCCATAGAAACGATCGGTCGATTTATATGAAAATGTAAAATCATGTAAAATGTAAAATTTTATAGCTATGTATAAATGTTATAAATTTACATTACATTGTTATTTTTATACCCTTGCGTATAACAGCAGATTTTAAATTTCATGCGAAATCGGACTTCTATATAATATAGGCACTATCGGATTAAATTGGCATATACTCGCTATTTTTCAAGATATTCGATTAAAACTTCATAAATGCTGTTTTTATATAAAAACAATATATTTAATGTAAGTTATTCTTTTAGTTTAAAGGTTATGGAAATACAATTTTTATTTTATAAAAATTACAAATAATATATTTTTATACCCTTGCAGAGGGTATTATAATTTTGACCAGATGTTTGCAACGCAGTGAAGGAGGTATCTCCGACCCCATAAAGTATATATATTCTTGATCAGCATCACCAGTCGAGTCGATCTAGCCATGTCCGTCTGTCTGTCCGTCTGTCTGTCTGTCTGTCTGTCCGTCTGTCCGTCTGTCGGTTTCTACGCGAACTAGTCTCTCAGTTTTTGAGCTATCGGGCTGAAATTTTCAGCATAGTCTTATTTTTTTAGCACGCAGTATATATGTCGGAACGACCGAAATCGGACTACTATATCCTATAGCTGCCATAGGAATGATGGCGAAATTAATGTAAAAAAAAAATTAACTTCTCTGTTTTTCAACGTATTTCTATAAATTTTCAGACATAGCAGTTTTTTATGGTTCTAGAATTACGGTTTTAATTTCATTAAGATCGGACCACTATATCATATAGCTGCCATAGAAGCGATCGGTCAATTTATATGAAAATGTAAAATTCTACCTGTAAGATGTAAAATTTACAAAATTCTATATTTTTTCAACATTACTAAAATGGTTCGATTTTCAATGATCCAATTGCAGACTGCAAGGGTATACCAACTTCGGTTTACCGAAGTTAGCTTTCTTTCTAGTTCAAAATTTGATAAGGGGGGGACCTCAGTTTTTTTTTTTTTTATTACGAAAAATGTATTTGTTTTAATTTCTAATCTTAATAAGCAGATCTATTAATCTAATAAAAACTGACACAGAAAAGCTTTCCGAATTGAAATTAAGGCTGTTTTGGCATAGTTTTGAAAGTTTTTATCTAAGATTACAAAAAAAAAAAAATCGTCATTTTCGAAAAAAAAATTTGATTCCAAAAATGTGGAAAAATAAAATCTTCTTAAGAGCCTCTGAGAGCCAAAAAGGAAGTGATAGCCAAAAGCCGTATAATTTCCGATTCGTCCTTAAAATTGTAAACACTTAAAACCAAAATATTGAAAAATATCAGAAAGAAATTCTTTATCGATTTTTCAAAATTTGATAACTTTTAACTTAACTTTTTCAAAAAATCGCAAAAAATTTATTTGCCTAAATTTCTAATCTTAATAAGCAGATTTATTAATCTAATAAAAACTGACATAGAAAAGCTTTCCAAATTGAAATTAAGGCTGTTTTGGCTTAGTTTTGAAGGTTTTTATCTAATATTTTTCAAAAAAAAAAATATATATATATATATATATATATTCCAAAAATTTCTTTATGGATTTTAAAAAATTTGATATGGGGGGAACTTAGCTTTTTCAAAAAATAGCAAAAAATTTCTAATCTTAATAAGCAGATTTATTAATCTAATAAAAACTGACACAGAAAAGCATTCCAAATTAAAATTAAGCCTGTTTTGGCTTAGATTATTAAAAAAATAAATCATATTTTTCGAAACATTTTTATACCCGGTACCCATAGGGTACAAGGGTATTATAAGTTTGTGCCAACCGAGAATGTATGTAACAGGCAGAAGGAGGCATCTCCGACCCCATAAAGTATATATATTCTTGATCAGTATCACCAGCCGAGTCGATTTATCCATCTCCGTCTGTCCGTCTGTCCGTCCGTGTGAAACAACAGATCTCAGAGACTATAACAGCTAGAGTTACCAAATTTGGTGACAACATTGGAATCTGTTGCACGCAGATCAAGTTTGTTTTAAAATTTGGCCACGCCCACTTCCGCCCTCAAAAATCATAAAATACGTTAAATAAGCTATACTCGTTTTTTTTCCTGTAAAAGTTAATAAATACAAAAAATGAATAAAATAGAGCGGACGTTTCCTGAAAATTTCAGTAAAATCGGATGATAAACATGGGCGATATTAGCAATAAGGTTCGAATTTTAAAACACCCCCTAAGGCGCTGCTGAGTAGCCTGTAGCCGTCTAGGTCGTAGGTTCGAGCCCCGACCTCGCCAAAACTGTTTATTGTTTTTTTTTCTTTTATTTTTTTTTGCATTTCTTCCTTTTTCCTTTGTTATTATACCCGGAGAACAACTAGAAAAACATTTTAGAATAAAAATACAAAACAGAAAATATTTTGGTTTTGTGTGGGATTGAGCTCGTGCCAATTTTGCAAAATGTAGATGCACCGGCTGCTTAGACAACTGGGCCATTACATATTTATACCCGGTAACCATAGGGTACAAGGGTATTATAAGTTAGTGCCAACCGAGAATGTATGTAACAGGCGAAAGGAGAAATCTCCGACCCTATAAAGTATATATATTCTTGATCAGCGTCACCAGCCGAGTCGATTTAGCCATGTCCGTCTGTCCGTCTGTCCGTCCGTGTGAAACAACAGATCTCAGCGACTATAAGAGCTAGAGTTACCAAATTTGGTGACAACTTTGGAATTTGTTGCACGCAGATCAAGTTTGTTTTAAAATTTTTCCACGGCCACTTCCGCCCCTGAAAATCATAAAAACGTTATATTAGCTATATGCGTGATTTTCTGCTTAAAATTAATAGATACAATAAATTAATAAATAAATCAATAAAATCGGATGATAAACATGTGAGATATTAGCAATAAGGTTTGAATTTTAACACACCGCCCTAGGTTAGGTTAGGTTAGGGCGGCGGCTGACACAAGGTCAGCCCACTTAGGCCATCACTGGCCCATTGTGATACTGCAATGGATCTTTGATACCCTCTTACCAGAAAGTTAGAAAGACTCCCAGCCCGTTTCTCTTATGAAACCTGCTATTTTCTTTGGGGGGACAGCTGCTAGTTCAGCTAGATTGTGGAGAAAATATTCTCCTATATACTTTTTCCTGCGCCTGATTAGGGCCACACAGGAGCAGAAGAAGTGCTCTACTGATTCTACTTCTTCCTCGTTTTGGCAACTTCTACAGAAGTCGTTGTTGAGGACGTTTAGTCGGGATGCGTGGGCTCCTACGAGCCAGTGGCCTGTGATTGCTCTAATCACAGCTGAGCACTGTGTGCGGTGTAGACTAAAAAGCATTTTTGTGCGTTTGGCGTCAACCTTAGGCCATGTTTGGCGACTGATGTTGCAGTGTGTGGTATTGTTCCACATTTCTTGTTCAAGGGATCTGAAAACTTCCCTTGTCCTGAGCTTAAAAGTGGCTAGGGGCATACGGAAGTCCTCCTTGTCTGGAAGGAGAACTGTGGTGGTGCCGCGTCTGGCCAGTTCATCGGCTATTTCGTTCCCCTCAATATTTTGGTGCCCTGGCACCCAGACTAGGGAGATAACGAACTGCTGTGCCATCTCTTGAAGAGATTTGCGGCAGTTGTTCACTATCGTCGAGTTTGAGGATAGCGCGCGAAGTGATTTTAATGCTGCCTGACTGTCTGAGTAAATGTTTATTACTCCGTTTATAAGGCTAGAGTGGCGTAGGCAACTAAGAGCCTCGCTTATGGCGAGAATCTCCGCCTGGAAAACGCTGCAGTGGTCCGGAAGACGGAAATGTATTTTAATACTGAGCTGTTCGCAGAAGACTCCTCCTCCAACTCGATTATCGAGTTTGGAGCCGTCTGTGAAGAAATTTATGCAGTCATTTTGTCCAAAGGGACTTGCCGCCCAGGCCTCCCTGGAGGGAAAGACTGTTTTAAACGTTGTAGAAGTGTGTTCTACGGGTATGCAATAATCTGTTAATTGCTTGCTAGCGCCCATTGATAGGATGGATGAGTGCCCATATTGATGGACTGTCCAGCCGTTTGCGTCTCTCAGACGTCGTGCTGTGATGGTGGCGGTTTCTTTTGCCACTAGCAGAATTGGGGATATGCTAGTTATAGCGTTGAGCGCTTCACTAGAGGTTGTTCTAAGAGCTCCTGTCATGCATAGTTAAGCTACTCTCTGCACCTTATTTAGCGCCTTGAGTTTGGAACTATACAGCAGCGCTGGCCACCAAATGGATACCCCATACAGGAGAATGGGTCTAACTATGGCACTGTATAACCAGCTAACTACAGACGGGGACATCCCCCATTTAAGGCCTACTGCCTTTTTGCAAGTGAAGAGTGCAATGTTGGCTTTTCGCACTCTATCCGCTATAGTGAGATTCCAGTTCAGTTTCTTGTCTAGTACAAGCCCCAAGTATTTTGCACAGTCGCTAAACTCTAGAACGGAACCATTTAATTTTGGGGCAGATAACTGTTGGATCTTAGTCCTCCTGAAGAAGAGAATAAGGTCGGTTTTGCTTGGGTTTGCGTTTAACCCACTTTCAGATGCCCATCTTGACAGTTTTCTTAGTTTAACTGTCATAATGTCACATAGGCTTCGCGGAAATTTTCCCCGCAGCATAACAACCACATCATCCGCATAAGCAACAATCTTGCACCCGCCATCTTCTATGTCGCGTAGGAACGTGTTTAGTGCTAGGTTCCATAGAAGCGGAGAGTACCCCCCCTTGAGGAGTACCTCTGCTGACGTGCCTGCACAGAGTAGATGCTCCAAGTGAAGAGGTCACTTTCCTGCTCAGGAGCAGCTGCGTGACTAATCTCACCAGCTGAGCATCTACTCCAAGGCTCAGCATTGCATTGGTTATTGCTCTTGAGTCGATGTTGTTGAAAGCTCCTTCTATGTCCAAGAAGGCGGCTAGGGTATACTCCTTGTTTTGCAGAGATTTTTCTATACTGGATATGACAGAGTGAAGTGCTGTTTCTGTTGATTTGCCTTTACGGTATGCGTGCTGAGATTCAGATAGCAGAGAGGGATTGATTGATGTTCTTAGGTGAAGCCCTATCAATCTTTCCAAGGTTTTTTAGGAGGAAGGAGGATAGGCTTATTGGCCTGAGGTCCTTCGGTGTTGTGTGTGAGGCTTTGCCGGCCTTGGGTATAAAAACTACTTTGGACGTTAGCCAGGAATCGGGAATTTGGCCTAACGCCATAATGTTTGTGAAGATGGCTTTTAGCCAAGGGACAGCGAGATCTTCCCCTTGCTGCAACTGTGCCGGGAAAATCCCATCAGGGCCTGGAGATTTATAGGGAGCGAATCTATTTATAGCCCATTTGATGTTGGATTCAGTTATAATGCTATCCAATGATCTAACCGGGTGGTATGGTTGTGGGTCGCTTGTCTGGGGACCTAAGGCGTTTCCTGGAAAATGCGTGTCTAGTAAGAGCATCAGTGTTTCTTCACTAGAAGCAGTCCATGAGTCGTCCTGTTTCTTGAGATAACCCAGATTCGAGGTCGACTTTGAGAGTGCTTTTCGTAATCTTGCAGCTTCCGAAGAGGATTCAATTCCCGAACAGAATTTTCTCCAATCCTCTCTTTTTGCCTGCCTAATGAGCTTTTTTAATTCAGCTAGACTGTGATTATATTCAGACCAATGTTGTTCACAACTTAGTCTTTTTTCCCTGTTGAAGAATTTCCTGCATTCACCCCTCAGCTTGTCTATTTCTTGATTCCACCAGGGTGGTCTCCATTTGCCTCTCGGCTTGCTAATTGGACAGGATGCTTTATATGCACTATTGTAGGCTTCAGTGAAGACTGTCGTGAGAATAGTGAGATGTTCCTCCGATGGAGGAATCTGCTCTGGTGGAGCTGGAAGGGCCTTAGCCAATCTATTTTTGAAAGCTGGCTAGTTGGTTCTACGGGGGTTTGAGAACGTTACTGGGTCAGGGTTGGGGGCACACAATCTTGTTTCAATATATTTATGATCCGAGAAGGAGTGTTCTTTAGAAACGCTCCACCCTATAAGCTGGTCATGCATGCAATTAGAAATAAGGGTTAGGTCTATGACCTCCTCCCTGTCCTTTATTACAAAAGTGGGGTCGTTTCCCCTATTGCAGATAAGTAGGTTAGTGGAGAGAAGGTATTCAAAAAGTAACTCACCCCTCTCATTTGTGTTGGTGCTGCCCCATATCTCGTGGTGGGCATTTGCGTCGCATCCGATTAACGAGTTCCCTCAGTTTGCGACCCGGTATTGGGTCCATTTTTTCGTACGCTAAGTATGCTGACACTACACGTAGCGACCTGTCTTGAAGCTCCAGACTTATCGATGTAGTGTCGGCATCGATGTAATTATAAAGCATAAATGCACTGAGGTGCCTTTTAGCTAAAATGAAAGTACGGGTTTTACCTTCTGCTTGAGCTGCGAGCAGATTATATTTTGGGGTGCTGACTCCACAAATCCTGTTGGATACAACCCAGGGTTCCTGGATCAGCACCAGATCGGCCTCGTCTCTCGCTAGACGAAGCATTAGGGCAGCGGAAGCTGCTTTACAGTGGTGGAGGTTTATCTGCACGACCGTTAGAGACATCGAGCAGATTTGCCTCCACCACCGTCACGTCAGCATCCAGGTCGTCCTCGGGGTCCTCACTCATGGAGTCGGTACCACCATAACCCAGCTTGCTGAAGCCCCGCAGAAAGGATGCGTCGGATATCACCGACTCGCAGTCCTCCTCCTCCTCTTTGCCTGGCTCCTCCACCTCGGTTGCCAGCACCTCTTCAACACCAGGCTCGCTCCTTTGCTTTGTGTCCGACATATACACCCGGATACGCACCGAGCTAAAACCGAAGTTTAGCTCTCCGCGCATAGCCTCAATGGGTGCGGTTGAGTCCTTGTTCAGGATGAGCAGCACTTGACGCAATGGGCCCTGCGTCTCTTCCACCTTTGCCACCTTCCAGTCGGAGGACGGCAGGCTAGGGTTGCATCTCTGCAACATCGAAAGGATCTTCTCCGGCTCCTTAAAGCAGGACGGGATCCATATAACGGCTCTTGGCCTACTCGGAATGTCCTTCCAGTCAACAGCGACCAGCTTGGCACCCGGGTAGACCTCACCCAGTCTAGATACGGCTGCTTTCAGTAGCTCTGCCGACCTAGACCCTTCACACGCCATCACCTTGACGTTACCCTGATACCACCCTGCATCTTTGCAGATTGGTGGGGGTCCAGGGTCCGCTTCCAGAACCTCGAAGCAGTGTACAGCCAGTGCTGCCTCAACTCACTTCCACTGGTTCCTCGGAATTCTGCCTTCCGTGTCGCCTTGGTCAAGGACTCCTAGAAGGATCTTGTCCTTGGCCATTTCTGCGAAACTTTTATTCGCCGCTACTGGCATGTGCGTGCGAATCTTCTTCGGGGCACTTTGAGCCGCACTTTCCTGGGAGCGTTGCCGTTTAGGATTTTTTGGGTCCTCCTTCGGTCTCTCCAATACAAAATTGGGCAACACCGACTTAGCCCAATCCAGCTTCTTGAGCCACTCCGCTGAGGGGGTGGCAATGTTGCTTTTTGCCTGTCGTTTCAGGATGGCCGCGGCGGATTTCCTCTCCTCGTACCTGTCCATCTTGGCTTTGCTTGCGGCAGACCTTCCCTTCACCCCTGCACCTGACTGAGCTGCAGCTGCGCTGGTCGCTCGAGGTGACAGGAGTGTTGGTCTCGGTCACCACCTTGCCTCTGACCAGTGGGCGATTTAGCCCAGTTGGCTGCTGTTTCGCCGGGGTGGAGTTGACCTTAGCTCCAGTGAGCTCTGTCATTCCTCCAGTAGCAGTGACTGCCGTTGGGTTGACTTTAGGTGCGGTCACCTCTGCCTTTGGTTTAGGACCCTCGGTCCTCGCCGGATTTGTGAGAGTTCCGGTCTCCTTTTTGTTTGTAGATTTTGTTTGGTCCATAATAGTTCCCACGAGTGGCGGAGAAAGGGTGGTCCACCTCTCGCAGAGATCCGCAATGCGGGAGGTAAGGCTGGCTAATCCGGAGGGCGCCAGGTATCCGGATGCTCCGTTTGCGACTGGGCTATTTTTAAGAAGGGCCCCCAGCCAGGCTGATCATCGGCACGGGTCGCATGACACCTTGATCCAGCCCTTCACTTTAGCCATGATAAGTGATCGCAGAGGCCTGTGGCATGGCTATGGAAAAAGCTCCGCCCCAGACTGCGAATCCCAGATCTTAGCTGGTACCGTCCCTAGGGACACTGGAGCACCATTTCCAGTCGGCACCCTCGTGGAGGGTTCAGCTATAGGATTTTTGCCAACCCCCACACCGCCCTAAGGCACTGCTGTTGCAAGCTGTAGCCGACAGGTGGCGCATTCGAGCCTTGGCCGTGCGATATAATGGCGCCAATGTATGTATGTACAATTTTAATTTGCCTTTTAGTGTGAAGCGCAAACGTTTAAGTACCGGGTATTTCACAGCCGAGCACAGTCGACTGTAGCTTTCTTACTTGTTTGATTCAAAAAATGTGGAAAAGTAAGGTCTTCTTAAGAGCCTCTTATAGCCAAAAGGAAGTGATAGCCAATAGCCGTGTATGTTCCGATTCGTCCTTAAAATTGTAAACACTTAAAACCAAAATATTTAAATATATCAGAAAACAATTTTTTTATCGATTTTTCAAAATGTACTTTTTTTTTCAAAAAATTGCAAAAATGTATTTGTTTAAATTTCGAATCTTAATAAGCAGATTTATTAATCTAATACAAACTGACACAGAAAAGCTTTCCGAATTGAAATTAAGGCTGTTTTGGCTTAGTTTTGAAAGTTTTTTGTCTTAGATTTAAAAAAAAAATCATTTTTTTCGAAAAAAAATGTGATTCAAAAAATGTGGAAAAGTAAGGTCTTCTTAAGAGCCTCGTACGGCCAAAACGAAAGTGATAGCCAAAAGCCGTGTATTTTCCGATTCGTCGTTAAAACTGTAAATACTTAAAACCAAAATATTGAAAAATATCAGACAATTTTTTTTTATCGATTTTTCAAAATTTGATAGGGGGGACCTCATTTTTTTTTTTTTTTTAATCACGAAAAATGTATTTGTTTTAATTTCTAATCTTAATAAGCAGATCTATTAATCTAATAAAAACTGACACAGAAAAGCTTTCCAAATTGAAATTAAGGCTGTTTTGGCTTAGTTTTGGTTTTTATCTAATATTAAAAAAAAAAAAAAAAAAAATGTGGAAAAGTAAAATCGGTAATTTTCTATTATGCGGGCCCCTTCCAAAAAATTAAAAAAAAAAAAACATAGATAGGGTGTGCTTCAACATACATTTGGGAATAAAAATTATGTTGGGGACGCTCTTAGTTTAGTCACAATAAATCTTTAAAGTTTTGCCTAATTCCCATACAAAATACAGTGGGCTGTGAAGCTTAAAATGTTTGTCAAATTGTGCTTAGCGTAAATACTATATATGTCGACACTTTGCATACTTTGAATACATTTATGCGTGAAATATAAATAAAACAACAATTTGACAACGTAAAATTCGTAGTAATGAAGTTTTTAATTCATTTTTTTTTGTTTTGTTTGTATTTCAATATTAAGATTATATTATATATAAAATTATAAAGGACCTTCCATGTCCTTATTTTTGTTTAATGTCAAAAGCAAAGATTGGCTGTGCAAAATAACATAGGTTAAAAAAAAAAAGAATTTATTAGGATTACTTAAAGTAGTGCCGCAGGTGAAAAATCGCGCGCGCGATTTTTTTTTTTAGACAAATTTTTCGCCTGCGGTGCTGCTTTACGTTCTCTCTGACCTACTGACCACAGCAATACTCTTCTCTTACCTCATCAAACTGTATGCTCTTTACTATAAAATTCTCCTTATAATTTTTATACTCAAATGTACGTCTTAATATTGAAAAGTCGTTAATTACTACGTATTTTACGTTGTCAACTTTTTGTTTTATTTATATTTCTCGCATAAATGTATTCAAAGTGTGCAAAATGTCGACATACTCGTATATAGTATTTACGCTAAGCACAATCACTAAGCAAGAAATATATAGAGGCGTCAAACAGCAGAAAAAGTGATATAAACCAAACGGCTGAGCCTGGAACCCCAGAGCAGCCGAACGAAATGTCTAGCACCCCAGAAAGCGTTCGGCTTTTCGCTAGCATTTTGTATGGGAATTTGGCAAAACTTTAAAGATTTATTGTGGCTAAACTAAGAGCGTCCCCAACATAATTTGTATACCCAAATGTATGTTGAAGCACACCCTATATATGGTTTTTTTTTTTTTTTTAATTTTTTGGAAGGGGCCCGTATAATAGAAAATTACCATAAATTTTCCGCCATCTTACATAATATTTACCGGCCAGATTTACATATAAATTTTCCGCCATCTTACATATAATATATTACATACATATATATTGCATACATATATTTTCTACATCCTACAGCGAAAATATATACCACAAGTTTTCCGTCGGTCAACCCAAACACAAAATAAATAAGATTCCCAGACCGACGGCGAAAACTGTTTGTTTTCCAGTGTTTGCTCTTTTAATTACATACATACATACCTACCTACATACATACATACGTCCAAGCTCTCACGTCTTCCCGTCTACTCCAGCATACATGCACATAGCCGAATAGAAAAAGGGCTGTGTGTACGACACAACTTCAGTTCATTACCATTGCGATCAAGTTATTCCGATCATTAATTAAATATATGCAGGTCAGTCCACTACCATTCCGATCAATTTTATTCCGATCAAAAAAAAAACAAAATACCAACAATAATTCCGACAAATACAAAACCAAATTTAATTGGCATTTCCATATTTCCCCTATTTTGTTCAACTAATCCTAGTGTGAACATCACGGTGAATATCACATCAGTTATTTATTGCCGTATTTACAAATACCGTGATTTTTTCCTCGAGAACATACAGCGAGAAAAAAAATACTCCTCAACTCCAACAACATACAGTATTTTTTTCAGTATTTTTCCGGAAAGTTTTTTTTTTTTTTTTTTACGAGAAAAAATAAAATAAAATCCTCACCCAGCAAGACCAAGTTCCTTTCTAGTCGTTCAATCTTGAATATTTTTTTCCTGTGGATTTGTTTTTAAACCAAAGAATCCGAACCAAAGCAAATTATATCCGCGCATCCAAACATTCCGCACATTGTAGTAAAAAAGAAACGAGGATAGTATCTGTTCTCGTATTTTCTACGTCGCAAAACGGAAACAAAGCGCTCTCTCCACTGAAGCCGTTCATTATTGTTTGGTATGTACAGGGAAAGTTCTAGCAGAGCATCCCCTGTTCCATAAAAAAATATACCAAAGATTACGGTAAGGTCGCCCACACCTAAAAAGGTAAAGTCGCCACCTCCCAAAAGGTCTCCTTCTCCTGTCGAAAGAGTAACGCGTGCCAGCACAAAAATGACTGCAACGGCTGCCGAACTCGCCCTAAAGTAATTTATTGAAGTTTCGGATCGACTTTCCGAATTGGAATCCCGAATTAACATTCCCTCGGCGGTCCCTCCTACGCTATCCGTTCTCCTACGAAATCCGAGAGGCATGGGTCCGCATCAAAAAGGAGTACGATATATGTACCGCGTGCTTTGTAGCAGCCGGAGAAAGTGCAGCTGAGAGCTTGCCAGTTCTCAAGGCTAAATATGGCTACTGCTACATCGCGTACGAAAGGTGTGGGGCTCAGATAGCCGATATGATAGCGCAAACTCCGCAACTTCCGCAAGCTCCCCCAACTCCAGCTGATCCTTCCCAGACATATATTCCGTCAGGCTGCCGGCTTCCTCCGTGCGATACCGAGGTTTTCACCGGTGATCTATTTAGGGATCTATTTACGGCCATTTACATTAACAATTCGAGGGTAACGCCGGTCGAAAAATTATTCCACCTTAACGCCAAAACGAGCGGCGACGCACACACCATAGTTTCCAAAGCGCCTCTTACTAACGATGGTTTTCGCTCAGCCTGGGCTAACCTAACTGAGCGTTTCGAAAACAAACGATTGTTAGTAAACAGCCAACTAAAAATATTGTTCAATGTGCAGTCAGTCACTCAGGAATCTGGGACAGCTTTACGAGAATTACAAAGCACCATCCAAGGGTGCCTCGAGGCGCTAGAAACTTGCGGAATCGAGATTGATAATTGGGATTGTATTCTGGTTTACATGTGCTCCGCCAAACTCCCGAAGCTTACGCTTTCCTTATGGGAGCAGTCGCTACACGACAAGGCCAATATTCCCACTTGGCAAGAACTCAATGGTTTCCTAACTGAGCGTCACCGGACACTAGAAGCCATAGATGACGTGCGGCCATCAGGCTTTAATCAGTCCCAGCCCAGAGCATCGACTTCCAATTCCATGTCCCGGAGGATAAATTCCTACGAGGCAAGAGTAGCAATCGGGAAAACCATCCCGTACGCACATGCCCCCGTTTTCTCCGGATGTCTGTCGATGAGCGGTCCAATTACATAAAAGAGAAAAGGCTGTGCCTGAACTGTTTTGCACGAGGACATCAGCTGCGTGATTGCGAAAGCACTCACAGCTGCTTCACGTGCCGCGGCCGCCATCACACCCTACTGCACCGAGGCAACTCACACCCAGCGCCTTCCAGTACGACTCCGTCACCCAGATCAGGACCAAATACACCCGTTCCCGCGGCTACCGTTGCCACGGACTCCACTGTGCAAAATTACTTTGCGACGGGGTACAGATCGGTTTTGCTGGGCACCGCCATAATCGACATTTGCCACCTGGGTTCCAATTTCAAAGCTCGTGCGCTGATAGATTCAGGTTCTGAGGCAACCTTCATCACTGAGCGGCTCTTCAACTTAATTAAATTGCCTCATCAAGTTATCCAAGCTCAGGTGTCAGGCTTAAACCAGACAGTATCCGCGGAATCCAAAAAGCTCTGTCAGTTTACCATTCGTTCGCCAACCCGGCCTAGCCTGCAGTTAAGTACGACTGCCTACGTTCTTCCGCAACTAGCTGGAAATCTTCTTCCTGTCCGATTCCGCAACAGTTTCTCCGGGATATTCCCGAACTTCCACTAGCGGATCCAAAGTTTTACGAGAGCGCGCAAATAGATCTTCTGATCGGGGCCGATATACTCCCGTCCATTCTCCTAAGCGGCACCCGACCGAATATCTGTGGCTCTCTTCTCGGTCAAGAGACGATTTTCGGCTGGATCCTGACAGGACCAGTGTCTGCGTCAAGGACAAACACGATTTCCGCCTTTTCCACGCGAATTTCTCACGCGGCTGACACCTCCCTAGATAAACTTCTCACCAAATTTTGGGAGGTGGAGGATCTGCCAGTAAAAGTGGCAAAAGCGTCTGATGTGACCTGTGAAGAGAATTTCCTCCGGACGACTACGAGAGACAGTAGCGGCAGATATGTCGTAAGCCTTCCGTTCCGCGATTCCGAAAACGTAAAGTCCGCCCTTGGATATTCCAGATATTTTGCGTTAACCCAATTTTTAAGAAATGAGGGATAGTCAACAGAAAACGAAGTATGACTCTGTGATACAAGAATATCTTGATCTCAACCATATGAGAGAGGTACATCCCACCCACGATGCTGCCAGCTACTACCTTCCGCATCATGCCGTGCTCAAGCCGGAAAGTACAACCACCAAGCTGCGGGTGGTATTTAATGCTTCCAGCCCTTCAGAAAATGGGGTCAGCCTAAATGACATCCTCCATGCTGGCCCAGTCTTACAGTCCGACTTAACCATCCAAATCCTAAAATGGCGTTATTTCCGATACGTCTACAGTGCAGACATCGAGAAGATGTATCGACAAATCTGGGAGACCCAAAACACACCCCGTTCCAACGCATTTTATTCCGCAACAGCGAGGGGTATATTCGAGATTTTGAGCTCAAGACGGTAACGTTTGGAGTCAACTGTGCGCTCTTCCTGGCGATTAGAGTTCTGCAACAACTGGCGACAGACGTGCAGCTGAGCCATCCAAGAGCGAGCAATGTAATTCGCAATTACATGTATGTCGATGATGTTCTTGCGGGAGCTGACTCCGCAGAGGACGCTCAGCTCATCGTGCGGGAGCTACAAAGTGCCCTAGATTCCGCAGGTTTTCCATTAAGAAAATGGACCTCCAACTACAAGGAAATCTTAGCTCATATCCAAAGCGATCATCTTCTGAATACCGACTTCCTCGAGATCGACACTGAAAGTACAGCCAAAACGCTCGGCGTACGTTGGAAAGCGACGTCTGATCCCACCAGTTTTGACAACGGAAATCTCCCCCACGAAACGCCAGGTCCTTTCCCAAATTGCAAAGTTGTTTGATCCAGCAGGCTGGCTAGCTCCATTTGTTGTGTGTGCCAAAATCTTTATGCAAGAGATTTGGCTTCAGGAGCTCAAAAAGCTTACGGTGCTGCGATCTATGTGCGCGTAGAAATGGGGCATACGACGGTAGTACATCTTCTCACGGCCAAGACGCGCGTTGCGCCAGTCAAAACGGTGTCGCTTCCCAGGCTAGAACTGTGTGGAGCTCTACTGCTATCCGAGATGGCCGAATCCATTCTCCCCAATATGCCGATGCTGTCCTCAAAACTCCATTGTTGGACCGATTCCACGATTGTGCTGGCATGGTTAGCTAAACCAGCATGCCAGTGGACAACGTTCGTTGCCAACCGAGTAAAAAAGATTACCCAGTCCACAGAGGCAGCTAATTGGTCGCATATTCAATCCGAACATAATCCAGCTGACTTGGCTAGTCGGGGAGTGCCCCTTCAAGAACTGGTAGATAACCCTCTGTGTTGGCATGGCCCAACGTGGTTGCAACAGCCACGAGATCAGTGGTAGAAAAACGTCCTGTCAAGGCCCATGTGGCGTCCATTCCGACAGAAGACATCCTAAATCGCTTTCCCAAGTTAGATAGAGCTTTGCGTGTCCTCGCGTATGTCCATCGTTTTGTCCAACGATGCAGGAAACAGTCGCCGATTAAAGAGGTCCGGCTAGAGGCAGACTTGTCGCTGCTGAACGGCTCATGGTCATTGGTACTCAGCGCAGATATTTGGCTAATGAATATCGCTGCTTGAGTCAAAAGCGTCCTGTGTCCGCGTCAAGTTCAATCCTCTCCTTGAATCCCTTTCTAGATCAGAAGGGACTTATAAGGGCATGTGGCCGCATAACTGCCTCCGAAAAGTTGCGGTATGATGAACGACATCCGATAATCCTCCCGTACGAATGTGCACTCTCGCGACTACTGGTAAACTTTACGCATCTCATAACGTTACACGGAGGTAACCAGTTAGTTGTACGTCTCACCCGGTCAAGATACTGGGTTCCGAAGATAAAGAACTTGGTGAAGGCAGTTATTAACTCCTGCAAGGTCTGCGTTATTCACAAGAAGAGATTGCAAGTCCAGATGATGGGCAATTTTCCGAAAGAGAGAGTTTCTTTTTCCCGACCATTCACGTACACAGGGATGGACTACGCCGGCCCTTTTGACATAAAGAACTACACTGGAAGAGCTTGTCTCATTACAAAAGGGTATGTGTTGGTTTTCGTCTGTTTTTCTACAAAGGCCATCCATCTAGAGCCTACATCCGATCTGACGACCGAGAAATTTCTTGCCGCGTTCGCTCGGTTCGTATCCAGAAGAGGTTGTCCTCATCAAGTGCAGTCCGACAATGGGAAAACCTTTGTCGGCGCTTCCACCCTGCTCTCCCGAGATTTTTTACAAGCCGTAAAAGAGTCTGTGACTGATGCGTATAGTCATCAGCAGCTCAACTGGCAGTTCATTCCCCCTGGGGCACCCCATTTGGGAGGCCTCTGGGAAGCTGGTGTCAAGAGCTTCAAGACCTTGTTTTATAAGTCTACCGCTACGCGAAAGTACACGTTTGAAGAGCTTCCACCCTCCTAGCTAAAATCGAAGCTTGTCTAAATTCCAGACCGCTAGCTCCCATGTCTGAGGATCCAACTGATCTCTTAGCGTTGACACCAGGGCACTTTCTTGTTGGTGGGCCTCTTCTGTCTATAGTGGAACCCGAAGTGAAGGGAGAATCCAAGTCCATTGTGAACCGGTGGCAGCACTTAAAGTCCCTACACCAGCAATTCCGAGCTCGGTGGAAGGAAGAATATCTTAAGGAGCTCCACAAGCGCAACAAGTGGCAACTTCCCACGGAAAACCTTCGCGCCGATGACATGGTCGTCATCAAGGACGACAATCTGCCCTCGAATGAGTGGCGACTAGGTAGAATCGAATCCGTATTTCCAGGAGCCGATGGTAACGTCCGCGTAGTCGACATCCGTACGGCACGCGGCGTTGTCCGGCGTCCAGTTACTAAGGTTGTTCTCTTACCGGGGACGCCTTCCACATCTTCTACCTAGTATTCTTCTTTCTGCCATCCATAGTCCATAAGCACGCAACACTACAGCATAAAAACATCTCCATTTGGTTTTTTTTCTTTTTCCATGACTCACCGTCAGATCCATTGAGAATGGCTCCACGTCAACGAAGCGTCCAAGCATTGGAGAGCAGGCGTACGCGAGGTACGCATTCCTATAGATGTCGAGTCTGCCGTGGAATTCACCCTCTGAAAAGGTGTCAGAGGTTCCAAAAACTGAGCGCGGAGAAGCGGCTCCGAGCGGTGCTTATCAATAAGTACTGCGCGAATTGCCTCGCCCATGAGCATTCGCAAGGGAGCTGTCGAAGCGATGACCGGTGCAGGATTTGCGACCGGGAGCACCATACGCTGCTCCATATCTCGGAGCTTCCCACTCCTCAACGACGTCCCGCTTCTCAGCAGCGTTCGCGCCGGCAAGATCCGCCAGCTCGCCAAGCGCTTGCGCCTCCAAGCCGATCGGCATCCTCAGCTTCGCAGCAGCGTTCGCGCCGGCAAGATCCGCCAGCTCGCCAAGCACTCGCGCCTCCAAGCCGATCGGCATCCTCAGCTTCGCAGCAGCGTTCGCGCCGGCAAGATCCGCCAACTCGCAGAGCGCTCGACTCTCCGCCGCGCTCAGCCTCCTCAACACCGGGTCCAACGCTCTCCTCCCTCCTCCAACGGCACAGCGTCAACGTCCTGCCGACGGCCATGGTAATTCTGGAGACCGGGCTGAAGACCTTTGACACAGCCGCTCTCATCGACCCGTGCACCCCGACGAGCTGTATTGATGCGTCCCTGGCGTCCGCCTTTCGGTTGCCGACAACCAGTGTCGGTGACGAGAAGGTCTGCACGGCGACGGTTCGGTCGAAGGTCAACGACGGGACCAAGTTGGAGGTGGTCCTGAAGGTTGAGCCGAGCATCCGCATCCGCACCCCAATCCGAGCGATCCCTGAGACGGTCGTGGAGAAGTTCAAGGATCTCCCGTTGGCCGACAAGCGGCTCTACCTGCCGGCGACAATTTCCCTGATCCTGGGTGCGGATGTGTATTCCCAGGTCATCCAACCAGGGTTCCATCTGGTCGACGAGGGACTGCCCGTGGCCCAGAACACGACGTTCGGCTGGATCCTCTCCGGGGCCTGCAACCAGGGCCAGTGATGTTGCAACGCCAGTGGTTGCAAGGGGGGCGGAATGTTCAGGCCGCGAAGCACACTGTATGGTCCGCTCTCCTCTCTCGTTTCGAATGCCCACACTCCAGCGCTGGATGCTGGCGCTTCCAGGCTCTCCCATTTTCCCGCTCCCGTGAAGTTCCAGTGCGCTCTGAAGCACAGCGCTCAATTAGTATTAAGTTAGTACTCGATTGTCAACCAGAGAATATACAACGCCCGGTCGGTCCGCGCCAATTTCGAAAAGTTTCAAGTGTTTTCCTTCTCGCGATCGCCGAGTGATTTTCTCTCCCCCACAGCTTCTAGCCGGCTATCCTCAACCACTACCCGTGGGCCCTACGAAGCTGCCTTCTACCGAGGTTGACGTCCCCCGATCAAATATTAAAAAAAAAAAAATCTAAAAAAAAAAATTGATTCCAAAAATGTGGAAAAGTAAAATCTTCTTAAGAGCCTCTTATAGCCAAAAGCCGAATATTTTCCGATTCGTCGTTAGAATTGTAAACACTTAAAACCAAAATATTAAAAAATATAAGAAAACTATTTTTTATCGATTTTTAAAAATTTAATAAGGGGGAACCTCAGTTTTTTTTTTTAATCACGAAAATTTATTTGTTTTAATTTCTAATCTTAATAAGCAGATCTATTAATCTAATAAAAACTGACACAGAAAAGCTTTCCGAATTGAAATTCGGGCTGTTTTGGCTTAGTTATGAAGGTTTTTATCTTAGATTTTTCCCAAAAAAAATCATATTTTCCGAAATATTTTTTGGTTCAAAAAATGTGGAAAGTATGGTCTTCTTAAGAGCTCCTTATAGCCAAAAAGGAAGTGGTAGCCAAAAGCCGTGTATTTTCCGATTCGTCCCTAAAATTGTAAACACTTAAAGCCAAAATATTGAAAAATATCATGAAACAATATTTGATCGATTTATCAAAATTTGATAAGAGGGGAACTTAGTTTTTTTTTTTTTTGTGAAGTAGTTCTTAGGCTGGGGTGAAGCTCAGTCACGACAGGATCTCTTTACAGAAAAATTTATAAAGATAGGACAAGGGTCTTCGATGAACAGTTGGCTGACGTGAGATGGAGGGTGTCAGCCACTGGGCTGTCTGATAGAAAGGTTTTGATTTTTAGTATTAGCAAAGAGGGAAGGGGTCAGCGGTAGCGCGTATTGGCCTGGCTCCCGGCACTCGCCAAGGGGGGACCGAGATGGGCTAAGAGGCAGTCTACACCAAGGGCACGTTTCTTGTGGAGTTCTATGTATTCATCTTGCGGGATTACCTCAGGCACTCGCCGAAGGTGTTATCGCCATCGGTAGTGTTTCACATCGACAGCACTCGCTGTCGAATACCCGGATATATATGTATCGGGGGAAGAGGAACAAAAGCTTGATCACGTATTCTTTTGGGGATTTTTCAGGTGGACATGGTTTTATTCTGATTTCACTTCAAACTTCATTTCTCCTTATGTCGCTAAATTTTGTGTTAGTTATCGCGTTACATTAGGTTTCGGAGACGATCTAGCCTACTCTAAGGTGCTACCGCATCGAGGCCAGCCGAGATTTATCTTTTCGCACTCGGCTGCTTGGCCGGACTCGCTGGCCACTCAGTACGGTCTCACTTTGGGAAACTCACCCGCCTCGCACGCACACACGCACACGCTGGGGAAAGTTGGTGCTCCGCCGCTGGTCCTGGGCCGGCACAACCGCTCCCGATCCACTGCTGCTTCCTTGTTCTGCTGGTCTCCTTGCTAAACTCCGTGGACAGGTGTCACTCGACCACCTGGGCTCGCTGAGCGCTTTTCTCCTTGCACGTGCACACTTTCCGCGTTGTATTTTTCCGTTGAGTTCTTACTTGGAGTGGCACTCGCCGTCTCCCGTCGCTACATTTTACTTCAGCGTCACTCGACCTCTGCACAAGAACTGATCTGAACCACGCTTCGCAAAACTTCTCGCGGTCCAGTTTCAGAAACTTCCAGAAGTTTGTAGCCTCGTCTCCTCTCGCTCTTTCGCTTAGGCGCGTGCCAATCCTCGGTGGTTGATTTGGTGGCGTGATCGTGCTCTGTCTCGCTCTCTCTCAGACTCCATTTGGTCATGTGACCGCTGCTTGTGGTGAATTCCGATGTTACGCCTGTGTGTGGGTGTGTCCGTGTGTGAGCGCTTTCCAGGCTAGTGATGGGACTTCGAGTTAACTATCGTTTGTGGCTTTGGTAGCCTTAAATCTATTTATATAAATCTATTCCTTAATAACTTAATATGACTTACTAGCTAACAAAGGGGGGAGGAAGAATTTTACAGGGGACTATATACAGAGTATGTACATTTATTTGTGGGGAGGCGGCTGGCTCCTCACATCCCCCTCTTTCTTCGGGGGGCGCAGAGAGACCGTTATCACGTTCCGCTTTGTGATGTGAACGCGGAACTCCAGGTTTCCTGCGTGGAAAAGGAACTTGCGGTCTGCTCTCCGCTGGGTGGCTTCCTCGCTGTGGAGATGGTCCGCCAGTGAGCGTGGAAGGCGGTCTCCAACCTCACGGATGTGCTAGTGTCGGGGCGCTTGGACCCAGTCTTCCTCCGGGGAAAGACGTTGTGGAGGGTTCGTCTCCTCGGGGTTTGTGCATCATGGGCATCTGGGCTGGTGACGGCGTCGATAGGGTCGTCGCTTCTGGAGCGGGCTTGCAGGCTACTGGGGCCTCTAGGATTGGCGCCGGAGTGGGAACTACCGCGGGCCTCGATGCTGTCTCGTAGGCTGCTGGGGCCTCTAGGATTGACTGCTGAGCTTCGTTTTCGCGTCGTTGATCCTCCCAATCCATCTCCTCCGCCCAGCTCGCAAGCATTGGTGGCGTCTCCTCGACTTCGTGACTGCTCGCGGTGATGAGGGATGGCGCGACTGTGGGAGTCCGTATGGGCATCATGTTGCCTTCGTCCGGTTTTGGGTCGCGGGGGACCAGGGCTGGCATTGGGTCGTCTTCGTCTGTGAGGACGAACGTCTCTGGCGGGGTGGGCGTGGCCTTATCGCCATCGTCCTTGTCCCCGGGGTAGTCTAGTAGGACGCCGTTAGTGTCGAGCCTCTCTAGTAAAGCGATGGGACCGCCCGTCTCTATTCGCCATAAACGTGGCGTGTCCTCGCTCGTTGCTAGTGCCTCGTCCGGCACTATGGGGTGATCCAAACTGGACCCGTCTCCACCAGGTTGGGTGGCTCCTTCCTCGCTCGCCAGAGTGCCTGGACAAGGTCCGATGGCCTCCTCGACGCACCGCACCAGGTGCATCCAGTCGGGTCGGTCGCCCGACGCCATAGCTGTGGGAAACAAAAGTTTATTAGTTTTAGTTTACTAAATGGGGCTACCTAGCATTTTAGTTTTGGGTTAGGCGTTAGTTTCGAGGTGTTAGTTCTTGTTGGTACTGGGAGCATTGAGTTTCCCCACAGGGGAGTGGGGACGTTGGGAAGGCGCACCGTCCAGCAAGTGGCCCCCACTGACTCAGCTTTGACTCCTGTCACAGTACTAAGATCGTTACTGGCTCTTGCCTTGGCCAGCGTTTTAGCGTCGCTCGGCCGCTGAAACTCCTTGTGGCTTAGTGTATCTGGCTGCACGCGTTGCTGCCGCGTCCGTGCGGGATTCTCGATGTGTTGGTGTCTCGTGTCTCATGCTCCGTCGTCTTGGCTTCGTCTGTTTCGGGATCGTTGACTGCTTCCTTCAAGTCTCCGAGTGATGCTGTCCTGCGTTGCTTGCTCTGTGTGTGCTGTAGTCTCACAATCGTGGGCGAGATGAATTTGATGACCTTGTATGGTCCCTCATACTTAGGTGCCAACTTTGCGGCAAAGTTGTCCGCCGCCTTGGACAGGTGATGCTGTTTTACGAAGACCAGCGATCCTATTGTGGGTCTCCATGCGCGTCGTCTGAGGTCGTAGTGTTTCCTCTGCTCCAGCGAAGCTCGCTGAGTGTTTTCCTGGACCAACTTAAATACATCTCGTAGTAATTTCGCCTTCGCCACGGGGGAAGGCGGAACATGGCTTGGCCCCGGTGTGACCTCATCATACAAGGCTCCTGGGAGTCTTGGTTCTCGGCCTTGAATGATGAAAGCGGGACTGAATCCGGTGGAATCCGAGACGCTACTATTTAATGCCAAGTTTAACTCGGTTAGGAGTTCATCCCACGTCGTCTGCTTGTCCTCGATGTACTGGGCGACCATAGTTTTAATGGTGCGATTGGCCCTCTCTGTCGGGTTCTGCTGCGGAGTATAGGGTGCCGTATACTGGATCTCCATTCCCGCTTGTTTGCAGAAAGTTTTAAAAGAACGACTCGTAAATTGGGTCCCGTTGTCACAAACAAAGGTGCGGGGAATCCCAAAGTGATTTAAAATCCTCTCCCGAAAGGATTTCTCCAGGTGCGCTGAAGTGGCTTTTCTTAAGGGGACCAACTCAACCCATTTCGAAAAGGCGTCGAAAAATACGAGAAGCATACTGTTCCCACTCTTAGACCGCGGAAGGGGCCCAATGAAATCGGCGCAGATAGTGTCAAAGGGCTCACTGATCTGCCGCGTAAACATCTTACCCGCTGGCTTGCTTTGGCTTACCTTAAATCGTTGGCAAGTGTCGCACTTGCGAACATACCTGGCTACGTCTCGAAAGAGTCCCGGCCAGTAATACCTCTGGGCTATCCGGGTGGTTGTTTTCCTGATGCCGAGATGTCCTGCCGCGGGCTGGTCATGACACTCCGACAGCACTCGCTGCCGGTGTTCTTTCGCCACACACAGTTTCCATGGCACGGAGTCTTCATCGTCTGGTCGGGATCCAATATGCCGATATAACTGTTGGTTCTCGTATACGTACTCAGGGAAATCTTCAGGCTTGCTCTGAACGAGTTTCAACATTCGCTGATACCATGTGCAACTGGGTTGGTCCTCCTGAATCATCTGTAGTACCTCCAAGGACTGTCGTGACAGCGCATCGGCAACAACATTCTGGCTTCCACGGCGATATGTGACGTCGAACTGGTACTGTTGCAGTTCTAATGCCCAGCGCGCGATTCGTCCGGTGGGATTATCGATTGAGTTGAGCCACTTCAGGGCGAGATGGTCCGTTATCACCTCAAACCGGTATCCTTCGAGGTAACAACTAAGCTTCCTTATGGCCCAGATAATGGCCAGACATTCCTTCTCGGTGGCTGAATAATTCTCTTCAGCGGCGATGAGACGTCGGCTAGCGAATGCGATGACGCGTTCTTCCCCCTGGATTTTCTGAGTTAACACGGCTCCTAGACCTATGTCGCTGGCGTCGGTTTGGAGAACAAACTTCTCGTTGAAATCCGGGCAGGCGAGCACCGGTGCCTCCGTGAGCTTCCTCTTCAATTCCTCGAACGCGTATTGTTGCTCTTGCTGCCATTGCCATTTCTTTCCTTTCTTCAGCAGCAGAGACATGGGTTGCACTATACTGGCGAAGTTGGGTACAAACCTCCTGTACCATGACGCGATACCAAGACATCTTCTTAATTCTCTGCACGTTGTGGGTGGACTCAATTGCCGTACTGCCGAAATTTTGTCGGGATCAGTGTGGATTCCTGCCTCGCTGATGACATGTCCTAAGTATACCAGGCTCCACTTAAAGAAACTGCATTTCTTTGCATTGAGGCGAAGGTTCGCTTTCCGTAGCCGTCGGAATACTTCTCGGAGATGCTTTACATGCTCCTCTACCGTGCGTCCGATTATAATATCATCTAAGTATGCAAACGCGTTGGGTTCCATGTCGGGGCCTATGACGCTGTCGAGCGCCCGCTGGAACGTGGCTGGTGCTGAATGGAGGCCAAACGGCAAGACTTTCCAGTGGTACAGTCCCCTCCCTGGGACTGTAAAGGCAGTGCACTCGCGACTGGTCTGGGCCATGGGAATCTGCCAATATCCGCTCTTCAGGTCCAGAGTCGAGATGTACTTTGCGTGGCGCAGGCGTTCCAAAATGTGGGTTATCCTTGGCAGTGGATATGCATCTGGAATGGAACGGGCATTCAGTTGCCGAAAATCGACACACAACCTCATCTCTCCCGATTTCTTGCCCACGAGAACAATGGGTGCGCTGTGGGGGCTCCGCGACGGCTCTATGCAGTCGTTGCGCAGCAGCTCGTCGATCTGCTCATCGATAATCTTCTTTGTTTAATGGGATTGTCATCCCGCATTGTAATTGCGTGCTCGGCGATATGTGACACTCCGGTCAGTTCCTCAAATTTGACCAATTCCTCCTGTAGGAATTCATTAACCCATGGTTCTAAAGCTTCCTGCGCTCTGGTCTCCTTGATTACGGCTAGGGCTCCTCCAGCGTCAGTTGGAGATTCTGGTCTGGCTGGGGAAGGCACCCGTGATTCTTCTACTGGCTTTGTTGCACCAGCATCCTCATTCCGTCGAAATGGATTATTCCGCACGGCTATTTCATCTCGCGGTCCTAAAATATTGCCGGTCGGGGCAGCTGGCATCTTGCGCTCTGGTTCGCTGATCGGTAGTTCTGGTACGGTGGCTTCGACGCTGTCAATCGGCTTCGGGGAGAATTCATTTATCAAAAGAGGGGACAGAACTGACTCGTTCTTGGTACTCTCTATGAGAAGAGGGTTAAGTTGAAGAGAAACGCGACCACATTGTAGAGCTGCGGACACTCCGCAAAGAAAGTCCATGCCTAAAAGCACGTCTTCCATGATTGAGGGTAAAACTAAGAGTGGAAATATGACCCAACGTTGGTCCAACTGTACTTTTGCTACCAGTGACTTGGTTATTTCCTTGCGCGAGCCTTCGGCCAGGCTGACTTGTGTTCGTACCGACCGTTCGTTATGTGGTGTGCCCACGCGTTGAACGACTCTTTCGCTCACAAAACTTCTGCTGGCTCCCGTATCTATGGTTGCGTGGAATACTCGACCCTCAATCTACACCTTCGCGATGATTCTGCTAGCTTGGACCTGTAATATATCTATTAATTCCGGGGATTCCTCCTTGCAGTCTCCGGCCGCTCCCCGAGTGGGCGAAGACTCCTCTCGTTTCCCGGACGACTACGATAGCAGCATTCGTTAGTCCGTATTCCTCGACGACCACACTCCCAGCAGAAGAGAACTCTGGGATTGCGACACTCGTGTTGAAAATGCCCCTCCTGTGCACAATTCCTGCAAGCTAGTCTAAAGTTTGGCACCATTGCCCCGTTTTCTACCCTAAGAACAAATTCTGGGGCCGCGGCGGCGAGTACTGGTGCTCGTCCAAGTGATCTTTCAACCCTGTGGCGATTCATCGGTGGTGCTCCTACATGTGACGGTCTTTCGTGGCCCGTTCTTCTCGGCGGTGGTTGCAGTTCGGCCAACATCCTTGCATGACTTCCTGTGTTTCGATCCCGTGTGACTTCATAGTTTCCCGCTAAGGCGGTAAGTTGCTCCAGCGTCGTGAACTCGTGTCTCCTGGTAAACAGCTGATAGTCCGGTTGTAGATTTTCATAAATCCGTTCCAACTCCTGTTCCGGATTGTATCCCGCTCTGTGTATCATTAATCGAATATTTACGAGATATTGCTTGAATGTTTCTCCTTGGCGTTGGTATCTGGTGCGGATCTCATCTTCGAGTCTCTGAAGGTACCTCGGTGGCAGGAAAAAGTCCAGAAACGCCTTCTTGAAATTTATCCAGGATTCTCCCAGTAGCTGGCTTATCCTAAACCAGTGCTCGGCCGTGTCCGTCAAGAGACCAGGCATCTTTTCTACGTTGACTTCGTAAGCGATGGCTCGTTCCTCGAGGTGTTGGATAAAAGTGATCGGGTCCGTTGTACCATCAAAAGTTATTCCCCAATTTCGCAATTTTTCCGACAGAGTTGCTGCTGTCATCTCCGGTTTCCTGGGAAAAATGTCCCGGCTGGCCGTGTGGGTTTCCATGTCGCCTACTATATCCGCGGTGCTGCTGCCTCCAGGGGCTGGAACCTGAAGTCGTGTGGGACCCGGTGGGTGTGGACTCGGCGTCCGTTGCTTCCTCTCGCTGAGCGCGGTCAAAATCTCGCCCTCACATTCCTGCAGTCGCTCGGTAACATCCAATACGTGGTCTTCGCGATTATTGAATGCGGGCAAACGGCTTCTCATTTCCTCTACGCTTCCTGTCGCGTCCAGAGAGAATTCCTTAAGAATCGCCTCCAGTTCCCGTTTGCGGAGATACGAAATCCAACGTGCGAAAAATCCATGGTTGCGAAAAATTAATCTGACCGGAGGACAAGAAAAGATTTTCGAAACAGCGGGAAAATTTATAGCGGGGGTCAAACGAAGCTCAACAATTGTAAATTCGACAGCAACAAATGTAAATGTTTATTTGCCAACGGGTTCGTAAATGTACAAGTAAAACGATGCAGACGACGATTTAAATTTGCTCGATGGTGTTTGTGAAAAATTGGCTCGGTGGGAAAAAAAAATATGCGAGGGCGCGTGGACTCGGCGATGATTGTGTTTGAACCCTTTGATATGATTCCGTTGACTGTACTCGTGGTCGATTTCCAAGGGCGCGAGAGAGACGACGATGAGAGTGGAACAAGATGGCTGCGCTGTGGGGAGTATAAGTTAGCGTTTCCCTGCCTCGTGCTTTAAAATCTCGCGACCTGACCGGCTTACCTATAGAGGGCTCGCTCTCTTTCTTTGCTATTCTTATGTAGTGGGTTTTCTCTCTTGGCTCTACTTGCTTTGCTTATGTATAGTTGGTTCACGTGTTATTCTGGACACGTGAACTCTTGACTTCGCTAACCTCTCGTTTTAGGTTATGTTTTAGCTTGCTTAATACCTATTTCTCTGGGTGTACCTGATACAAAGTTCTCCGCCTCGTTTTGGGTATACTTTGCACAGGTTCTTCGCTTGAACCTTGTTTTTGGGTATACTTTGGAAAGTTCTCCCGCCTTGCTTCGCTTAAATGTCTAAAAATTTTTCTAGGTTATACATGTGCAATTATTCGCGCACATGCCCATGGTCTTGATTCTTTATGGTTCTTCCCTGCGTCCCTCGATGTATATGTATATGCCTCTCCTTGCGTACCAACTTGAAAAATTCGTAAGCCCCATGTCCCTGCTCGGGCGCCATCTGTGAAGTAGTTCTTAGGCTGGGGTGAAGCTCAGTCACGCCAGGATCTCTTTACAGAAAAATTTATAAAGATAGGACAAGGGTCTTCGATGAACGGTTGGCTGACGTGAGATGGAGGGTGTCAGCCACTGGGCTGTCTAATAGAAAGGTTTTGATTTTTTGTATTAGGGAAGAGGGAAGGGGTCAGCGGTAGCGCGTATTGGCCTGGCTCCCGGCACTCGTCAGGGGGGGGGACCGAGAGGGCTAAGAGGCAGTCTACACCAAGGGCACGCTTCTTGTGGAATTCTATGTATTCATCTTGCGGGATTACCTCAGGCACTCGCCGAAGGTGTTATCGTCATCTGTCGTGTTTCACATCGACAGCACTCGCTGTCGGATACCCGGATATATATGTATAGGGGGAAGAGGAACAAAAGCTTGATCACGTATTCTTTTGGGGATTTTGCAGGTGGACATGGTTTTATTCTGATTTCACTTCAAATTTCATTTCTCCTTATGTCGTTAAATTTTGTGTTAGTTATCGCGTTACATTAGGTTTCGGAGACGATCTAGCCTACTCTAAGGTGCTACCGCATCGAGGCCAGCCGAGATTTATATTTTCGCACGCGGCTGCTCACCCGCCTCGCACGCACACACGCACACGTTGGGGAAGGTTGGTGCTCCGCCGCTGGTCCTGGGCCGGCACAACCGTTCCCGATCCACTGCTGCTTCCTGGTTCTGCTGGTCTCCTTGCTAAACTCCGTGGACAGGTGTCACTCGACAACCTGGCTCGCTGCCGTCTTTCTGAGCGTTTTTTCTGGCGGTCACTCGCAACCTGTTGCGCACTTTTCCGCGTTATATTTTTCCGTTGAGTTCTTACTTGGAGTGGCACTCGCCGTCTCCCGTCGCTACATTTTCCTTCAGCGTCACTCGACCTCTGCACACAGCAAATGATCCTCAACCCCGCTTCGCAAAACTTCTCGCGGTCCAGTTTCAGAAACTTCCAGAAGTTTGTAGCCTCGTCTCCTCTCGCTCTTTCGTTTAGGCGCGTGCCAATTTTCGGTGGTTGATTTGGTGGCGTGATCGTGCTCTCTCTCGCTCTCTCTCATACTCCGTTTGGTCATGTGCTTGTGGTGAATTCCGATGTTACGCCTGTGTGTGGGTGTGTCCGTGTGTGAGCGCTTTCCAGGCTAGTGATGGGACTTCGAGTTAACTATCGTTTGTGGCTTTGGTAGCCTTAAATCTATTTATTTAAATCTATTCCTTAATAACTTAATATGACTTACTAGCTAACAAAGGGGGGAGGAAGAATTTTACAGGGGACTATATACAGAGTATGTACATTTATTTGTGGGGAGGCGGCTGGCTCCTCACATTTTAATCGCAAAAAATTTATTTGTTTAAATTTCTAATCTAAATAAGCAGATTTATTAATCTAATAAAAACTGACACAGAAAAGCTTTCCGAATTGAAATTAAGGCTGTTTTGGCTTACAATGTTACATGTTCAACATTTTTTCTATTTCTCCTGTTAATGACCTGCCTAGCTCGAGATCGTTGAGAAGCAGACTGCTGCCTTAGACGGGACATTTTTGAAAACTTTGTCCAAATTTATATATTTAAATATTTAAAAAATAAATAATAAAATATAATAATAATTAAATATAATAAAAAAAAATAAATAATAATTTAAATAGAAAATAAATCAAAAAATATATAGATTATATATAAATTATAATTAATATAGATTATAATAAATAATAAATAGATAATATACTACTACTATACTCTGCAACGCGTAACACACACTCTCACAAATACAAGGCACGCCACCCCACCACACACACAGTCGAACAAAGCAAATTTATGAAAAAGTTAAATTAAACAAAACGAGAAAGAAAGCTAACTTCGGTAAACCGAAGTTGGTATACCCTTGCAGTCTGCAATTGGAGCATTGAAAATCGAACCATTTTAGTTATGTTGAAAAAATATAGAATTTTGTAAATTTTACATTTTACAGGTAGAATTTTACATTTTCATATAAATTGACCGATCGCTTCTATGGCAGCTATATGATATAGTGGTCCGATCTTAATGAAATTAAAACCGTAATTCTAGAACCATAAAAAACTGCTATGTCTGAAAATTTATAGAAATACGTTGAAAAACAGAGAAGTTAAATTTTTTTTTACATTAATTTCGCCATCATTCCTATGGCAGCTATAGGATATAGTAGTCCGATTTCGGTCGTTCCGACATATATACTGCGTGCTAAAAAAATAAGACTATGCTGAAAATTTCAGCCCGATAGCTCAAAAAACTGAGAGACTAGTTCGCGTAGAAACCGACAGACGGACAGACGGACAGACAGACAGACAGACAGACGGACAGACAGACGGACATGGCTAGATCGACTCGACTGGTGATGCTGATCAAGAATATATATACTTTATGGGGTCGGAGATACCTCCTTCACTGCGTTGCAAACATCTGGTCAAAATTATAATACCCTCTGCAAGGGTATAAAAATATATTTGTAATTTTTATAAAATAAAAATTGTATTTCCATAACCTTTAAACTAAAAGAATAACTTACATTAAATATATTGTTTTTATATAAAAACAGCATTTATGAAGTTTTAATCGAATATCTTGAAAAATAGCGAGTATATGCCAATTTAATCCGATAGTGCCTATATTATATAGAAGTCCGATTTCGCATGAAATTTAAAATCTGCTGTTATACGCAAGGGTATAAAAATAACAATGTAATGTAAATTTATAACATTTATACATAGCTATAAAATTTTACATTTTACATGATTTTACATTTTCATATAAATCGACAGATCGTTTCTATGGCAGCTATATGATATAGTTGTCCGATCTTAATGATCGGATGGCAGCTATATGATATAGTTGTCCGATCTTAATGAAATTAAAACCGTAATTCTAGAACCATAAAAAACTGCTATATCTGAAAATTTATAGAAATTCGTTGAAAAACAGAGAAGTAAATTTTTTTTTTACATTAATTTCGCCATCATTCCTATGGCAGCTATAGGATATAGTAGTCCGATTTCGGTCATTCCGACATATATACTGCGTGCTAAAAAAATAAGACTATGCTGAAAATTTCAGCTTGATAGCTCAAAAACTGAGAGACTAGTTCGCGTAGAAACCGACAGACGGACAGACAGACAGACAGACGGACAGACAGACGGACATGGCTAGATCGACTCGACTGGTGATGCTGATCAAGAATTGTTATTGTTAATTAAAGCTATTCGTAATGAAAATTACGTTTAACTAATAAAATAAGCTAAAATATTCGAAAACACGACGACGCACCAACACTTCCTCGACCGCAGTCAACGAATGAAAAAATTTGGCGTGAGCTTAAAGAATGCAGTGCGATCTCATCTCCTTACACACACTTGTTTTGTGCATCTCTATTACAATAAACAAATCGCCTTCTTATTGAAAAAGTGTGGAAGCTATTAGAAGTAACAATCGCTGTTTATTGCGCAATGAGGAGCATAGCCCAGGCGTCTAAGCGATGGGCCGTCGTTTTTTTATGCAAGAAGTTCTGAGTTCTAATCCCACACATGCCAAAGAATTTTTTTACATTTTTATTTTAGATTCTTATTCATTTTTTCTGCTTTTTATTCAATTAATACATTTTATACCAGTTCGGCAAAGTTGGGTTATGAAAGTGATTTTTTTTTTTTTTAAATAACGAAAAATGTATTTGTTTAAATTTCTAATCTTAATAAGCAGATTTATTTATCTAATAAAAACTGACACAGAAAAGCTTTCCAAATTGAAATTAAGGCTGTTTTAGCATAGTTTTAAAGGCTTTTATCTTAGATTTTCCAAAAAGAAAAAAAACATATTTTTCGAAACATTTTTTATTAAAAAAATGTGGAAAAGTAAGTTCGTCTTAAGAGCCTCTTATAGCCAAAAAGGGAGTGATAGCCAAAAGCCGAATATTTTCCGATTCGTCGTTAGAATTGTAAACACTTAAAACCAAAATGTTGAAAAATATCAGAAAACTATTTTTTTATCGATTTTTCAAAATTTAATAAGGGGGGGCCTCAGTTTTTTTTTTTTTTTAAATCACGAAAAATGTATTTGTTTCAATTTCTAATCTTAATAAGCAGATCTATTAATCTAAAAAAAACTGGCACAGAAAAGCTTTCCGAATTGAAATTAAGGCTGTTTTGGCTTAGTTATGAAGGTTTTTATCTTAGTTTTATCCAAAAAGAAAATCATATTTTTCGAAACATTTTTGATTAAAAAAATGTGGAAAAGTAAAATCTTCCCAAGAGCCTCTTATAGCCAAAAAGGGAGTGATAGCCAAAAGCCGAATATTTTCCGATTTTTTATCGATTTTATATTTTATCGATTTTTCAAAATTTGATAGGGGGGGGCTCCGTTTTTTTTTTTTAATCACGAAAATGTATTTGTTTTAATTTCTAATCTTAATAAGCAGATCTATTAATCTAATAAAAACTGACACAGGAAAGCTTTCCGAATTGAAATTAAGGCTGTTTTGCGTAGTTATAAACATTTTTGTCTTAGATTAAAAAAAAACATATTTTTCGAAACATTTTTTGAATAAAAAAATGTGGGAAAGTAAGGTCTTCTTAAGAGCCTCTTATAGCCAAAAAGGAAGTGATAGCCAAAAGTCGTATATTTTCCGATTCGTCCTTAAAATTGTAAACACTTAAAACCAGACAAGTAAGAAAGCTACAGTCGACTGTGCTCGACTGTGAGATACCCGGTACCTAAACGTTTGCGCTTCACACTATATCGCACGGCCAAGGCTCGAATGCGCCACCTGTCGGCTACAGCTTGCAACAGCAGTGCCTTAGGGCGGTGTGTTAAAATTCTAACCTTATTGCTAATATCTCCCATGTTTATCATCCGATTTTACTAAAATTTTCAGGAAACGTACGCTCTATTTTATTCATTTTTTGTATTTATTAACTTTTAACCGAAAAAAAACGAGTGTAGCTTATTTAACGTTTTTTATGATTTTTGAGGGCGGAAGTGGGCGTGGCCAAATTTTAAAACAAACTTGATCTGCGTGCAACAGATTCCAATGTTGTCACCAAATTTGGTAACTCTAGCTCTTATAGTCTCTGAGATCTGTTGTTTCACACGGACGGACAGACGGACAGACGGACATGGCTAAATCGACTCGGCTGGTGATACTGATCAAGAATATATATACTTTATGGGGTCGGAGATGCCTCCTTCTGCCTGTTACATAAATTCTCGGTTGGCACAAACTTATAATACCCTTGTACCCTATGGGTACCGGGTATAAATATATAGATTATATATAAATTATAATTAATATAGTTTATAATAAATAATAAATAGATAATATACTACTACTCTACTCTGCAACGCGTAACACACACTCTCACAAATACAAGGCACGCCACCCCACCACACACACAGTCGAACAAAGCAAATTTATGAAAAACTTAAATTAAACAACAAAAAAATAATACTAAGCTAATCTACCAATTCCAGCCAAACACACACTCTCCCTAGTAAACAAACCCCTTTGCAAACCCAAACATACACACTCGTACAAAATAAAAACTAATTTAACTAATAAAATAAGCTAAAATATTCGAAAACACGACGATTCACCAACACTTCCTCGACCGCAGTCAACGAATGAAAAAATTTGGCGTAAGCTTATAGAATGCAGTGCGATCTCATCTCCTTACACACACTTGTTTTGTGCATCTCTATTACAATAAACAAATCGCCTTCTGATTGAAAAAGTGTGGAAGCTATTAGAAGTAACAATCGCTGCATATTGCGCAATGAGGAGCATAGCCCAGGCATCTAAGCGATGGGCCGTCGTTTTTTTATGCAAGAAGTTCTGAGTTCTAATCCCGCTCATGCCAAAGAATTTTTTTACCTTTTTAATTTAGATTCTTATTCATTTTTTCTGCTTTTTATTCAATTAATACATTTTATACCAGTTCGGCAAAGTTGGGTTATGAAAGTGATTTTTTTTTTTAAGTAACGAAAAATGTATTTGTTTAAATTTTTAATCTTAATAAGCAGATTTATTTATCTAATAAAAACTGACAGAAAAGCTTTCCGAATTGAAATTAAGGCTGTTTTGGCATAGTTTTGAAGGCTTTTATCTTAGATTTTGCAAAAAAAAAAAAATCAAATTTTTCGAAACATTTTTGATAAAAAAAAATGTGGAAAAGTAAGGTCTTCTTAAGAGCCTCTTATAGCCAAAAAGGGAGTGATAGCCAAAAGCCGAATATTTTCCGATTCATCGTTAGAATTGTAAACACTTAAAACCAAAATATTGAAAAATATCATAAAACTATTTTTTATCGATTTTTCAAAATTTAATAAGGGGGGACCTCAGTTTTTTTTTTTAAATCACGAAAATTTATTTGTTTTAATTTCTAATCTTAATAGGCAGATCTATTAATCAAATAAAAACTGATACAGAAAAGCTTTCCGAATTGAAATTAAGGCTGTTTTGGCAGCCTTAAGTTTTGAAGGTTTTTATCTTAGATTAAAAAAAAACAAAACAAATTTTTCGAAAAATTGTTGATTAAAACGAGAAAGAAAGCTAACTTCGGTAAACCGAAGTTGGTATACCCTTGCAGTCTGCAATTGGATCATTGAAAATCGAACAATTTTAGTAATGTTGAAAAAATATAGAATTTTGTAAATTTTACAATTTACATGTAGAATTTTACATTTTCATATAAATCAACCGATCGCTTCTATGGCAGCTATATGATATAGTGGTCCGATCTTAATGAAATTAAAACCGTAATTCTAGAACCATAAAAAACTGCTATGTCTGAAAATTTATAGAAATACGTTGAAAAACAGAGAAGTTAAATTTTTTTTTACATTAATTTCGCCATCATTCCTATGGCAGCTATAGGATATAGTAGTCCGATTTCGGTCGTTCCGACATATATACTGCGTGCTAAAAAATAAGACTATGCTGAAAATTTCAGCCCGATAGCTCAAAAACTGAGAGACTAGTTCGCGTAGAAACCGACAGACGGACAGACGGACAGACAGACAGACAGACAGACGGACAGACAGACGGACATGGCTAGATCGACTCGACTGGTGATGCTGATCAAGAATATATATACTTTATGGGGTCGGAGATACCTCCTTCACTGCGTTGCAAACATCTGGTCAAAATTATAATACCCTCTGCAAGGGTATAAAAATGTGGAAAAGTAAGGTCTTCTTAAGAGCCTCTTATAGCCAAAAAGGGAGTTGAAAAGAACGCCCAATAAAGAGACGTCTTCATTTGCTGAGTTAATATTTCAAACTGATTCTTTATTTCAAAGTCCGCGCTTACGTAGCGGTCATGAGATTCTTAAAAACTAGTCTTATCGCTAGACCAACGCAGTGGTTGTTAAACCCTAACAGGGGAAAAATTCTTGAGTGCGATGGGAAAGACACAGCTATCCCGCACCTATCATATATTTTGTGACCCACGCAGGAGCTCAGATTACATATTTGTCAAGATTACATTTTTGTCTGTGCTAGGCTCAAGTGTTTTGTGTTAGGCCTATTTGGTCGCTATATTTAGAGACATGCGCACATGCGCTAAGCAGTGTACAGTTGCATTGTTTTGTATAAGATAAATACATACATGTATATATATATATATATATATATATATACGTATATGTAAAAACGTGTTCATGTTTGAACATTCTGCCAAGGGCCAGCAAAATTAGACGTGCAGTTTCACATTTGACAATTTTATTTATATTTATAAAAAACAGTGTTCGTTCTGAACATACTGCCAAGGGCCAGCAAAAATGGGTGTAGTTTTTTAAATTTGACAAAATTTGAATACATAACACCAGTTTACCAAATGAAAAAAAAAAAATGCTCCAAGCCTGTTGATGCGAAATTCTGGTAGAGTTGAACCCCCAGATCACGAAAATGGCTTTAATTTTTTTTTCTATGGATACGTTTTTTTTTTAAGATTTTTTAAAGTTTTACACAAAAAAAATTTGCTCAGTTAACGTTTATCATTTCATAGCTCGAGTTGTAGCCAACCAATTTACCTGTCGAATGTTTTATTTAACAGGTAATGAACCTTTCGATTTTAAAACACTTTATGTATATTGGATAAGTACTTTGTGTGCTATAGCTCGATAAACTTGAAAAAAGTGGAAATTTCAATCCGTTAACTCAAATGTTAACGTGCCGCTAACATCCTAAAAACTCGGAAAAAATCCGTTGGAAAATCAAAACGTGTTTTTTTACAAAGATGATCGCCCAAAGTATCAAACAGGCCTACAACTCCAGAAATCCGTTGAAGAATAGATTTATCGTGGATTTTCAAAGTTAAGAAAATTGAGAAATTTTTTAAAAATTTTGGACGGATGCCTACTAGATTAAATGTACAGTGTTGGACAACACCTTTAGATGGCCTGTTAACTGTTTTAGATGTGATGAACAGTCGGATTTAGCTATAAAAAAATAGTTAAGTTTTGTTAAATAATCAAAAATTTACAAAATTATGTTGAAGTAAGATAAAAATTAAATTATCGCCTTTATATACATACACCTATTGTGAACTAATTAGAAAGATGACCATGGTGGTGGTCTTTGTATCGATAAGAAGCCAAAAAATAGGATTATTAGGCCAGTATTATGCCTATTATATTCTAGAAATATTAATCTTCAGTAAATAATAAGGATCTAAACAATATCCTGCTGTGCTCCGTGAAAAAAAAATTATTTTAATAGAAAGATATCAGAGTTATTTCAAAATTTGTTGTTTTCTTAATTATTTAGCAACAAAGTTGGGATACGTTTATTTAATTTACCATTTATGATTGGTATTATTCAATTTTTGTTGCATAATAATTACCAAAAATTGATAGGAGTAAGTCAAAAATGCTTGCTACATATGAATTCTATTAGAAGGTATAAAATGCTCAAATTACATATTTTTTTGACTTAGACCTAACCATTGAAACTCGTTATAATAAGTTCACTTGCAAAACTGTTCCCATCCCGTACCTGCAAGAAAACGTACTACGTTGAAAATTAATTCTAAAAAATTTTCTGTTAAAATACAAATTTATTATAATTCGGCTTTGAAATATTCAAATGTATTTATAAAACTCAATTCTGGTTTGAGCTCGATCGAAGGGTCGAACTCATTTTGTACATAATTTTGTAAATTTTTGATTATTTAACAAAACGTAGCTATTTTTTTATAGCTAAATCCGACAGTTCATCACATCTAGAACAGTTAACAGGCCATCTAAAGGTGTTGTCCAACACTGTACATTTAATCTAGTAGGCATCCGTCCAAAAATTTTAAAAAATTTCTCAATTTTCTTAACTTTGAAAATCCACGATAAATCTATTCTTCAACGGATTTCTGGAGTTGTAGGCCTGTTTGATACTTTGGGCGATCATCTTTGTAAAAAAACACGTTTTGATTTTCCAACGGATTTTTTCCGAGTTTTTAGGATGTTAGCAGCACGTTAACATTTGAGTTAACGGATTGAAATTTCCACTTTTTTCAAGTTTATCGAGCTATAGCACACAAAGTACTTATCCAATATACATAAAGTGTTTTAAAATCGAAAGGTTAGTTCATTACCTGTAAAATAAAACATTCGACAGGTAAATTGGTTGGCTACAACTCGAGCTATGAAATAATAAACGTAAACTGAACAAATTTTTTTTGTGTAAAACTTTAAAAAATCTTTAAAAAAAAACGTATCCATAGAAAAAAAAATTAAAGTCATTTTCGTGATCTGGGGGTTCAACTCTACCAGAATTTCACATCAACAGGATTGGAGCATTTTGAGTGTAAACTAGTGTAATAATTATTATTGATCAATTTTAATTTTTACTTCAATTTAGTGGACTGTAATATTTTTCTAACAATTTTTTTTTTTTTAGGAGGATCTTCTATTTTGTTTTTAATTTTATATTTACTTTACTCCGTAGTCCAACTTGTGAATATGTAGATTCCGCTGACGTTGAAGACGTAAAATTGAAGTTGAAGACCTCTAGTGTTGATTTATCTGCCTCTGGTGTGCAGACGATGAAGATGACGTTGATGGTAGCTAGCCGATGATTGTAGTCTCATGGCCAAGCTGATTGTATAGTAGCCAGAAATTTTTGCGGTGTTGGATCTGACATTGATCCCGATTGTCGATGGTTTCGACCATTTATTGTTATCATATTTTAAGATAACTTCGCTGGAACTTTTGTCAAACACAATTTTTTATAGTAGATATTGCAAAACTTTTTTATTGTTCGATTTTTGATTATCAAACCCAATTTTATAGATAAATTGCAAACTGTTCACACAAAGAGGACTTTTTTGTATCCTTCTGCATAAACTAGACTCTGGACCTTTCCACATGGGGAAACTTTAGTCTATTATTTTTAGCAACCTTAACTGCGGGCGCCTTTGCACTACATACAGATTTTTTAAGGTGCTATCCTTCCTCTGAGTTTCTTACCACTGGTGGGGGAAAACTATAGATTTGTGTGAAGGACCAAAATAAAGAGAAACGCCCAATAAATACGACGTCATCATTCTGGGAATTCTAAATTGAAAACTTGATGTTTGAGGCCTCAAGCACGCCTTACCACTTTTAAATTGGGTATAACAACCTTTAGTTTAATCTTAAAACTAAGGTGTTTTGTTTAAACATAAAAGATTTTTGTATATCTTTTTGCTTTATATGTTATTCTCTGTTCCTTACCACAGGTGGGGGGAAACAAGAGATATTTATTTTTGCAACCTTAACTGCGGGTGCCTTTGCACTACATACAGACTTTTAAGGTGCTGGTTTAAAGACTCTGAACCTCTTACCACAAGGGGGAAGGTTACAGAGTGCCCCGAAGGGCCAAAATGAAATCCTGAGTTGATGTTTAAAACTGATTCTTTATTTCAAAGTCCGCGCTTACGTAGCGGTCATGAGATGCTTAAAAACTAGTCTTATCGCTAGACCAACGCAGTGGTTGTTAAACCCTAACATGGGAAAAATTCTTGAGTGCGATGGGAAAGACACAGCTATCCCGCACCTATCATATATTTTGTGACCCACGCAGGAGCTCAGATTACATATTTGTCAAGATTACATTTTTGTCTGTGCTAGGCTCAAGTGTTTTGTGTTAGGCCCATTTGGTCGCTATAGTTAGAGACATGCGCACATGCGCTAAGCAGTGTACAGCTGCATTGTTTTGTATAAGATAAATACATACATATATATATATATATATATATATATACGTATATGTAAAAACGTGTTCATGTTTGAACAGGAGTGATAGCCAAAAGCCGAATATTTTCCGATTCGTCGTTAGAATTTTAAACACTTAAAACCAAAATATTGAAAAATATCAGAAAACTATTTTTTATCGATTTTTAAAAATTTATTAAGGGGGGACCTCAGTTTTTTTTTTTTAATCACGAAAATTTATTTGTTTTAATTTCTAATCTTAATAAGCAGATCTATTAATCTATTAAAAACTGATTCAAAAAATGTGAGAAGTATGGTCTTCTTAAGAGCCCCTTATAGCCAAAAAGGAAGTGGTAGCTAAAAGCCGTGTATTTTCCGATTCGTCCCTAAAATTTTAAACACTTAAAGCCAAAATATTGAAAAATATCAGAAAACAATATTTTATCGATTTATCAAAATTTGATAAGAGGGGAACTTAGTTTTTTGTTTTTTAATCGCAAACAATTTATTTGTTTAAATTTCTAATCTAAATAAGCAGATTTATTAATCTAATAAAAACTGACACAGAAAAGCTTTCCGAATTGAAATTAAGGCTGTTTTGGCTTACAATGATACATGTTCAACATTTTTTCTTTTTCTCCTGTTAATGACCTGCCTAGCTCGAGATCGTTGAGAAGCAGACTGCTGCCTTAGACGGGGCATTTTTGAAAACTTTGTCAAAATTTATATATTTAAATACTTAAAAAATAAATAATAAAATATAATAATAATTAAATATAATAAAAATAAAAATAATAATTTAAATAGAAAATAAATCAAAAAATATATAGATTATATATAAATTATAATTTATATAGATTATAATAAATAATAAATAGATAATATACTACGAATCTACTCTGCAACGCGTAACACACACTCTCACAAATACAAGGCACGCCACCCCACCACACACACAGTCGAACAAAGCAAATTTATGAAAAACTTAAATTAAACAACAAAAAAATAATACTAAGCTAATCTACCAATTCCAGCCAAACACACACTCTCCCTAGTAAACAAACCCCTTTGCAAACCAAACATACACACTCGTACAAAATAAAAACTTTTGTAAATAGTTTAAATATGTAAATAGTTTAAATATGATATAAAGTAGATAAGGTAACACTAAGAACTATTATATGTAAATATCGATAAGAACATGAGCACTCGATATGGTTATCGACCATGTACGATCAACAGGGGTACATCACTAATAAAACGAGCGCAAGTCAGAGAAGAACGTGAAATTAAGAAATTAAAGAAATAAAAAGTTTTATATATCAGGTGTGGGGTAAAGGCCCGTATAAAATAGAACACCTTGGTTATGAAATATAGTGACATAATAAAGAAGACGAGAATTGAGCTGAAAGCTTTTCTGGAGCGGGAGAACGTGTTTTTCCAAGAAGACGCCACTATCCATCAACTGCGCACGGCGACAAAAATTATAATGGACAAGCAGAAGCTGGAGGAATCTGAACTTGAGCAGTTGGAACTGGAGAAGCTGAACTTGGAGGAGTTAAACTTGGAGGAAACTCCGCGTGGAGCCGAAGAATTTTCGAGAGCTGGTGGTGACGCTTGTGTTGGAGACGAAAGTGAACGTGAGCAAGAAAGAGACGGCGATTGTGCGTCGGCAAATGGCGACCTAGTGGTGTCGGCGAACTTAGAGGCAGAGCTGCAACACCTACAGCAAATTGAGAAGTTGTACGCTGCGCGTAAACGGGTGGCTGATTTGGAAAAGGCGTTGAACAAAGGCCAAACTCAAGAAACCAGTATCGATACCAGTGATCTGGACGCCCTAATTCAACCGTTTTCTGGGGACAATGGATGCCCTGTATTGCGTTGGATCGACGATTTTTCCAACATCATGGATATATACGGCGTGCCGGAGAAAAAACGTTTTATTTTCGCCAAACGTTTGTTGACCGGATCTGCAAGAGCATTCATGAACGAAACAGCAGCCCTAAATTGGCCGATGCTGCGAGCAGAACTAATTGCCGTTTTTGACCTCAAGATCACTGCATTTGATGTGTTCAAGCAGCTGGAAGCCAGGAAGAAATTACCTGGAGAAAGTGCCCTGCAATATTTTTTTGCAATGTGCTGCATTGGACGACAGGTGGATCTGGCGCCAGAGGATATCATCCGATTCATCGTGGAAGGCTTGGGAGATAAGTCTGGAAATGCGTCTGCAATGGCTTACTGCACTTCTTTGAACGAGCTGCGTCAGAAAATTATGATCTACGACAAACTGAAGAAAGTGCTGGTGCAGCAGACTTCAAAGCCGGAGGAGCAGCCTAAATTGGGGAAGCCCCAAGCACGTGCGCCTGTTCCTGAAGCCATTCGCTGCTATAATTGAGGGCAAATGGGGCACATGGCCAGAGATTGCGGACGACCCAAGAGGCCGGATGGGGCCTGCTTCAAGTGCTTTGGGCAGGACCACAAGTACCAGCAATGCCCTAAGCGAGAGGCGTCAACAAGGACGGCACTGATGGATGCTGAAGAGGAATCTGGATCCGAGGACTTGACAGCGGTTGAACAAATCAAAATTTAAGGATTGCGAGGTGAAAAGGGAAAATATATTTCTGTTGTAAGTTTATTTAATACTGGCAGCCCAGTTAGCTTTATTTGTAAGTCATTAATTCCAAAAAATATTGTTTTGAGTTCAACAAAATCGAGATACGCTGGTTTAGGAGGACCGCGACTATACATTTGGGGCGTTTTGAATGCCTCTGTTAAGTTTTACGAGAAAACATACTCCCTTCTTTTAAATATAATCGACGATAAAATATTACCATATCCTGTAGTGTTAGGGCGAGATTCACTTAAAATAATAAAGGTTCAATTAGTTCATAAAAGACATGATAATGTTTGTAAAGCGGTCCCAAATAAGAAGACGTTTACACATTGAGTTTTTGTAAGAAACTGATTTTTATTTCAAAGTCCGCGTTTAAGTAGCGGGTATGAGATTCTTATTCTAGGTTTAGCGCGGACCTAGCGCTGCGAGCTGCCGCACATCTGCCGCCTTATCTTAAAAGATATGCTGAGATCCCTTGCAGGAGCTCAGATTACATGTTCAATATTTGTCAAGTGCGTAGATCTGTGTTTGGCCACACGGCCGCTATATATAAAGATAAGCACGCATGCACTTAGGTAGACCGCTGCATACATTTGTATATTTCAATTTACAGCTCTCGGTTCATATGCACAGATATGAACAGAGCCCAAAAAATAATCTTATTTTTCTAAATATTCATGTTCGTCTGAACATTCTGGAAAGGGCCGGCAAGATTAGGGGTATATTTTACATTAACATTTTCTTGTATTTGCAATTATTATTATATATAATTAAAATTAAGTGGACTGTATTTATTTATTTCTTCGATATAATATGTTTGCAACTAAACGTCTTGCAATGGCCGGGTTTTAATAGCTTATAATTATTTTTACAATTTTATCTTTTATTATTGTATTCGATTATATTCTTTATTTAACAATTTGCTTTTATATTATTTATTTTAGACATTAAGTATGCTGCTAGGTATAGCTATGGCTTGTAATTGCCTTCGTATTTTTATTTTTACGTACAAAATATATAATTAATACAATTATCATTATAATTGCCAACATTAAGGATGTATGGCCAGTAACATGATGAAAATCTAATTCATGTAACTTTAATTTATGAGATTTTAAATCATTTATTTCATTTAATAGGTTCTTAATTTCTAAAGTATGATTGATAATTGGTGTGCCTAACTTATCCCAAACAACCTTAGGGATCTCGTTTATCTCACCTATATATGATACTGATAGTGTTCCTTGATCTTCTAATTGGATACTGTGATGAGCAACTAGTATATCGATATCTGTTCGAGCAGTACAATCTGACCTAATTGCTAATATTCCTTGTTCTGGCAAATCGACTATCTGTAACTTGGAGCTGGCACACTGAATTCGAGCCTTGGTGTTATTCTGAACTTTAAAAAGCCAACTACTTCTTTTCTCTAACTCAACCCAGTATGATTTGTTCTCACTAATGGAACTATACCTACAGTTTGAAGCCTTGTTTGGTTTAAGAGGCGTAATCTCACAACTGTTATCGTTGGCACTCCTCCACGGCCAGCTTCCTTCACAAACTCGTTTGTTTGACTGCCACTTTTGGCACTTATTAAGCGCTGGCTCTGAAATTAGGTGATAAGCATCTATTTCAAAATTATAGACTAAATATTCGGAATCTATTTGAACCATAATCAACCGTTCGTTAATTTGGAGCGGTACTGGCACAATTTTAAAGAGAGTTGAAGCATGCCTACCAAACAAAGGTATTTTTGCATTAATAATTAGTTTCCTATCAACAAAAAGTCCTCTAGCTGTAAGCTAACTCAGTACCTGTCCTTTTCCCTGGCAACACTAAAGTCTCCGACAACATATCTTTTATCTTGGCAATCTCACTTTTCAACTGGCTGGGTTTTAACATATTAGTATTAAGCCGACCATGATTGGTGTCAATTAATAGGCTTATGATTCCAGATTGTAATACAATTTGTCCTTCTTCTACGTTAGGACTTTCCCTCTTCCATTTGTTTCTCTGCTGAAGTGTGTGCAAATATTCCTCTTTCCACTTCACCCAGAAATCTCTTTTCATTTTTTGTATAAGTTTCCACCTATCCAAATTTCCGATTCTCTCATTTTTCATCGGTTCGATTATATCTAACGGCGGTCTTCCTATCAAAAAATGACCTGGTGTCAGAACCTCTTGTTGATCCATTTCACTTACTGTAGTATATAATGGCCTTGAGTTTAAACATGCTTCTATTTGACATAAGAGCGTTGACATTTCTTCGTATGTTAAACTATTGTCACCTATAATTCGCTTTAAATGGTATTTCATGGACTTAACCCCAGCTTCCCAAATACCTCCGAAGTGAGGTCCTGCCGGGGGAATAAAATGCCAATCGATTCTATCCTTTTCCAGCTGGGCAGCAATCATTATATTTTCTTGGATTGCCTTGACCAACTCCTGATTTAACTTTCTTGACGCTCCCACGAAATTTGTTCCGTTATCTGAATATATATAATTTTTAATTTTTTCTTCTGGAGAGTTTCTCCATAAAATATATTGATATTTCTGATCATTATCATTTATTTGTATTTGACGGTACATTTTTTCAATGTCCGCAGACATGACAATTTCCCACTTTCTCCATTTTACAATAATGTCAAAAATATCTTTTTGAACTCGTGGTCCTCTCCACCTTATATCGTTCAAACTTTTACTATTAGTAGTCTTTTTCGGAAGCATCAAATACTACCCTTAATTTGGTCGTCAGGCTTGAATCTCTAATTACAGCCTGGTGCGGTAAGAAATATTTACCTTCATCGTGCACTTCGACCATATGCCCTAAATCCAAATATTCATTCATGAATTTAGTATAGTCAACCTTAAGTTTTTCATTTCTATTTAATTTTTTCTCCTTCTTCCTTATATCCTCTTTAAATGGAATTGACACAATGTATCGCCCATCTGAACCTATCTTTGTAGTTTTAGTGAATTTATTTTCACAAAATTCAGACTCCATATCATTTTTGTCTTCTCCCTCTACTTCCCAATATCTATCTAAATCGTTCAACTCGATTGCTGTTGCTACGATTGTTTTGTTTCCTTTGGATTTTTTACATCCAGAGACAATCCACCCGAACTCAGTTTTTTGTCCCAGGAACCCGTTTATTTTTACAACTCCATCCTGTAGAATGTGAGTGTATAGATTTGCTCCAATGATCAGATCAATACGACCTGGTTTATTAAAATCGGGATCAGCTAAATCATAGCTTTCCCATTCTTCTTTGTCAACATTTATTGTGCTGGCTGGCAATGCCTTCATTAGCTTGGGAAGGATTAAAGCTTCAATTTTTAAATTTTTTTGAGAATTTTGCAGTTTTATATAAATAACTGCTTTGTGCTTGGAGATGCACTTTCCTGTGGAAGATACTCCACTAATTTCTGTGTCCGAACGAATTTTTTGTACTTTTAGAATCTGCGCAGATTCTTCTGAAATTATTGTACTTTGTGACCCGCTGTCAATCAAAGCTCTTAAATTTTCGAAATTTCCCTTACAGGATTTAATTTGGACCCTAGCCGTAGCTAATAATGCTTGATCCGACGTATTGAGTGTATTTACCTTTTTCTCAATTTTTTGATAATTCGTATGGAGCATGCTGTTATGATATCCCCCACAAGTAGAACACGATATATCGCTAAGGCATTTTTTATAAGCTGCATGTTTTAAGCATTTTACACACAATTTTGCTAATCGAACCTTATCCCATCTTTCTGATGGACTTAAGGATTTAAATTTGTAGCATTGCAATATAGTGTGTCCCAATTCTTTGCAAATGGGACAACTGTTACTTGAATATTCTTTATTCATTACAATTTTTTTAACAGGCCTTTCATCCTGAACTGAGCTAATCGAACTTAGTCGTTGCTCTAAAAACTCTATAACGTCGGACAATAATTGGACCTCTTTGGTCTTTTTAATATGGCTTTCATACAATTGAAGAGCCTCTTTATTAAATTTTTTCAAAATTATATGAGCAAATATTATATCTACCTCATCGGGAAGTTGTGCCTTTAATTTAATCATGTGAATTGACTCATTTATTGTGTCAATAAACATTCTTAAATGCCTATTTGAGTCCATATTTAAATTGTTTAGCTCAAGCAGGCGATTTAATTGCTCGGAAAATATTTTCCTTTTGTTTTCGTACCGCTTGGCTAATAACTCCCAAGCGGCCTCGTAATTTTCCCCAGATCCCAATAATAAGTGAGAAACCACTTTCCTGGCTTCTCCCTTAAGTGAGATCTTAAGGTAATTAAATTTTAAGGTCGGACTCAAGTCCTCTCTTAAATGTATGAGTTCATTAAATAACTCATAAAACAGGTCCCAATCTTTGGAATCTCCAAAGAATGTGGGAACCTGTATTTTAGGTAGTGTTGGTAAATCATCAATTTTTAGATTACCAACCTCTACCTTTGGCACTACTCCCTCTAATTTCGATTTCATGTCGTTTGTTACTGATGCAATATCGAATTCTAATTCCTCCAAAATATCATCGTACCTCCTATCAGTGACATCAATCTGGTTTACTTTTTTTAATTTAATAAGCCTATCCCAGTAGAATTGAATCTTCTTTATTCTAATTTCAAATGTTTCTATTTTTTTGTTCTGAATTTCTAAAATTGTTTCCCTTAAAAATTCGTCTAGCTGCTCAATTGCATTGTCTAAATTTAATTTCTGCTCTACTTTTTTGCTACCACTTGGTACCTCAACTTCATTTGCTTTTTGCAACACCTTATCAATCCTTAATTTTATATTTTGAAATGTTAACATCATTGTTTCAAAATGTTTATTTCTAAAATAGTCATGATCGACCACTCCTATTCTTAGCAGTGCCGAATTATTCTTTATACATTCGGTTTTTAGATCGTCATACTGCTTCATATAGTTAAAACTAAGGCTTGGTTGCCCTTCTAACTGCCTACTTAGCTCTGTAATTTATACTTGCCTTTTAATAAGGGCAATGGTCTCAGCGGACATCATTTTTTTTTTTTTAAGTTAAAATTACAAATTTAAAAATCTGACTTAGCTGCTGCTTCAGTTGCTGTCGCTGCCGTCGTGTTTGCCGCTTTTGCAGATGCTGCTGTTGATGTTGCCGCTGCTGTCTGCGTTGCTGTTGATTTCGTTGTTGCTGTTGCTGTTAGGCGCTGCTGCTATTATTGCTGCTGCTGTTGTAGGCGTTGGTCTTCCTTCTGGTAGTTGCTTGATGATTTTGTTGATGATTTTTAATTTTTGCTTTGTAGATATATTTTTAAGGTTTGTAGAACTTTTTGTTTTTTATTTATTTTGAAAAACTAAACAAAATTTCACTTTGAATATTTTTTGTCACTGACAGTTGATTTTTACTTTCGATGTTTTGGCCTCGATACGCCCTTCGTTTCACTTTTCGATGTTGAAGGCCTCGAAACAAACGCCCAAACTAAATAATTTATTTATTTATTTGGTTTTAATATGTTGTTTTTTTTTTCACTCAATTTTTTTTAGAAAAACTGCAAACTTATTTTTTTGTGTTTTTTTTTCTGTCGAATATTTACGACCACAATTGTATCTCCACAACACAGTTTTTGTTTTCCGTGTGTTTCAATAATTATTTAAACAATAAGGACTCTTGTTTTATCCTTTTGCTTTTTTGTTTTATACTCTGTTCCTTACCATAGAGGGGGATACAAGAGTTATTTATTTTGCTACCTTTAGCTGCGTGTGTCTAGCACAACATACAGACTTTAAGGAGCTGGTTTAGAGTTCTGAACTTCTTACCACAAGGGGGAAAGTTGCAGAGTGCTCGAATGACCAAAATGTAAAGCGGTCCCAAATAAGAAGACGTTTACACATTGAGTTTTTGTAAGAAACTGATTTTTATTTCAAAGTCCGCGTTTAAGTAGCGGGTATGAGATTCTTATTCTAGGTTTAGCGCGGACCTAGCGCTGCGAGCTGCCGCACATCTGCCGCCTTATCTTAAAAGATATGCTGAGATCCCTTGCAGGAGCTCAGATTACATGTTCAATATTTGTCAAGTGCGTAGATCTGTGTTTGGCCACACGGCCGCTATATATAAAGATAAGCACGCATGCACTTAGGTAGACCGCTGCATACATTTGTATATTTCAATTTACAGCTCTCGGTTCATATGCACAGATATGAACAGAGCCCAAAAAATAATCTTATTTTTCTAAATATTCATGTTCGTCTGAACAATGTTAAATGTAATGCTGCTAAATCCAAAGACCCTTCCCTTTTCACCGCGAAGATAAAAGCAAAGCAGAACTTAAACAAAAATACTCAAATACCTTCTAATTTAAGTCATAATCACAATTCAGGTTTAGATAATGAAAGTTTTGGAGAAATTTTGAATGTTGACAACGATATGCAGGGATTTTTGAATGCTATCGAACCAGTGTTAGATGATTCTTTTCAGATAGGAACTGAGTTTGGGTTAGAATCGGCAAAGATGTGTGAAAAAGTTATTCAATCCCATTATGTTAGTAAGCAATATGATTATAACACAGCACCTAGATATCGGATGTCCATTAGATTAACCGATACCACTCCGTTTTACTGTTCTCCGAGACGTCTGTCTTACTTTGAGAGAGAGAAAGTTGCGGAGATCGTTGATGACCTGCTTAAGAAAAACGTAATACGTGCGAGCGCCTCACCTTATGCGTCACCTTTGGTCCTTGTGAAGAAAAAGTCTGGTGAAATTCGAATGTGCGTTGACTACCGTGGTTTAAATAAGCGTATTGTCAAAGATAATTTTCCTTTGCCCCTTATTGAAGATTGCTTGGAGTATTTGGAAGGAAAATGTTGTTTCTCTGTGATTGATTTCAAAAGCGGGTTTCATCAAATAGAGGTCGAAGAAAAATCCGTACCGTATACGGCATTTGTTACCCCTCAAGGACAGTATGAGTATCTGAGGATGCCTTTTGGTTTGAAGAATGGCCCTGCAGTGTTCCAACGATTTATTTCAGAAACGTTTTCAGACTTTATAAGGAAAAAGAACCTAGTTATTTATATGGACGTTATAGTTATAGCGACAAAGACAGTAGATGAGCACTTAGAGATATTAGGAAAACTTTTAGATCGTATTAGTGAATATAATTTGGAGATAAACAAGAAGAAATGTGTATTTTTGAAGAAAGAATGTGAGTTCCTAGGGTATAATATCAGTAAATTTGGGATAAAACCTAGTGAATCACATTTAGAAGCTTTGAGAAATTTTCCTGTGCCACAAAATGTTCATACCCTTCATTCGTGTTTAGGATTCTTTTCGTATTTCAGACGTTTTGTCCTTTCATTTGCGCGAATAGCTAAACCCTTGACAGAGTTATTGAAGAAAGGGGGTCCTTTTCCACTAAATGATGAGCAATTAAGTGCATTTAACGAGTTGAAGAATGCTTTAGCTAATCCACCTGTTTTAGCCATTTTCAGTCCTGGTAGAGAAACTGAGCTCCATACAGATGCCAGTGCCCATGGGTTCGGTGCTATATTGTTGCAACGACAAGATGATGGGAAAATGCATCCTATTTCGTTTTATTCAGGGAAAACCACTGCAGCAGAATCCCGATACCATAGTTTTGAGTTGGAAACACTCGCAATAATAAATGCGTTGCGCCGTTTTAGAGTGTACCTTGAGCATAGGCCGTTTAAAATAATTACGGACTGCAATTCGTTAGTGCAAACACTTAGTAGAAAAGCTATTAATCCTAGGATTGCCAGATGGTCCCTTGAGCTGGAGAATTACGATTATTCAATTATGCATAGACCTGGTGTGAATATGGCCCATGTCGATGCCTTGAGCAGACAAATAGAAGTTGTGAAGTTGTTAAAGAATAGTGAGTTAGGCAATGATGAAGACTTGTTAGAAAACCTTGAGCAGAACCGTAGAGATAAACTTTTTGAGAACCATAGAGGCAACCGTAGAGACAACCTAGATGAAAGCAGTGAAGATAGTTTTATTAAAAGCATTTTAGAGATCCGTAGAGACATACCTGTAGGTAGTTCATGTAAAGACCCATTAGAGAGAATACGTGTTATGTTAGAGGAGCTTAGTGAGGAAGAAGAGGATGAGAAGGCTGATAAGAATTACATGAACGGTAGTAAAATGGCCTGGGGAGAGGGTAAATTGGAGTCTCGTGAGGATGTTTTTCTAAAATCATTACCTTTAGTTGGAGTCGTAGGAGCAACACCTGATGACGTAGACCTGATTCTACAAACGGAGCAAATGAGAGATGAAAATATAGTTCGATTGAGAGAGAAACTAGAGAGAGGAAACTTGCGTTACTTTGAGTTAAGGGATGGACTAGTATGTAGAAGGAATGGCGACGAGTCTTGTTGTTTATATGTGCCTGCCTGTATGGAAGAACAGCTTATTAGGAAATCTCACGAAAAACTAGGACATTTGGCAGCAGATAAGTGCGTTAAGGATTTAAGAAGGACCTATTGGTTTCCAGACATGAGAACTAAAGTGGAGCATTTTATTAGAAATTGCCTTTCGTGTATTTTGCACTCAGTGCCGAGATCGATTCATGATAGAACCTTGCATAGTATTCCGAAACCTAGTATTCCGTTTCATACACTCCATATAGATCATTTGGGCCCCGTACCGAGTATAATCTCAAAGAGAAAGCATCTCCTAGTTGTTATTGATGCTTTTACCAAGTTTGTCAAACTCTTTCCGGTAAATACAACTAGTACAAGAGAAGCGAGAGATGCGTTGAGTAAATACTTTGATTTTTATAGTCGACCCCATAGAATTATATCGGATCGCGGTACTTGTTTTACGTCACTTGAGTTCACCACCTTTTGTCAAGAGCGAGACATTGAACACATAAAAGTAGCTACTGGAGCACCTCAAGCTAATGGGCAGGTGGAGCGTGTGAACCGTGTGTTAACGCCTATGTTAGGGAAATTATCAGAACCTTTAAGTCAGTCCGATTGGTATAAGCTACTGAATAAAGTCGAATATGCAATTAATAACGCAGTACATAGTAGCACCCAGGTAGCGCCTAGTGTTTTATTGTTTGGAATAGTACAAAAGGGACCTATAGTGGATGAGCTTTCTGAGTACTTGGAGAATAAATTCAATGATGAACCTAGAGATCTGGTCAGAAACGAAGACTTTTATAGTAGAAAGCATAGAGCTCCTCGAGAGTATCAAGTAGGTGATTATGTGGCCATAAGAAATGTCGATACCACTGCAGGAATTAATAAGAAGTTTGCTCCCAAGTACCGTGGGCCTTATAAGATAAGCCGTGTGTTCGATAATGATAGATACGAAGTCGTTGATATTGATGATTGCCAGTTAACGCAAATGCCCTTTAGAGGTGTTTTAGAACCTGCTAGACTTAAACCTTGGATAAGTAATGTTAATGAAACTGTTGCCCTTTGTTTGTAAAGATCGTGGTCGATCTGTAGTCAGGTCGGCCGAATGTAAATAGTTTAAATATGTAAATAGTTTAAATATGATATAAAGTAGATAAGGTAACACTAAGAACTATTATATGTAAATATCGATAAGAACATGAGCACTCGATATGGTTATCGACCATGTACGATCAACAGGGGTACATCACTAATAAAACGAGCGCAAGTCATAGAAGAACGTGAAATTAAGAAATTAAAGAAATAAAAAGTTGTATACTTTAAAATTATTTATTCTTCTAGAACGCGCCCGCACTCATACACACATGCACGCAGCTACTCACAACTTACAGACAATTACAATTAATTACTCCTGCAGCACAAATTAATTAAAGCTATTCATAATGAAAATTACGTTTAACTAATAAAATAAGCTAAAATACTCGAAAACACGACGACGCACCAACACTTCCTCGACCGCAGTCAACGAATGAAAAAATTTGGCGTAAGCTTATAGAATGCAGTTCGATCTCATCTCCTTACACACACTTGTTTTGTGCATCTCTATTACAATAAACAAATCGCCTTCTTATTGAAAAAGTGTGGAAGCTATTAGAAGTAACAATCGCTGTTTATTGCGCAATGAGGAGCATAGCCCAGGCGTCTAAGCGATGGGCCGTCGTTTTTTTATGCAAGAAGTTCTGAGTTCTAATCCCACCCATGCCAAAGAATTTTTTTACATTTTTATTTTAGATTCTTATTCATTTTTTTCTGCTTTTTATTCAATTAATACATTTTATACCAGTTCGGCAAAGTTGGGTTATGAAAGTGATTTTTTTTTTTTTTAAATAACGAAAAATGTATTTGTTTAAATTTCTAATCTTAATAAGCAGATTTATTTATCTAATAAAAACTGACACAGAAAAGCTTTCCGAATTGAAATTAAGGATGTTTTGGCATAGTTTTAAAGGCTTTTATCTTAGATTTTGCAAAAAAAAAAATCATGTTTTTCGAAACATTTTTGATAAAAAAAATGTGGAAAAGTGGGGTCTTCTTAAGAGCCTCTTATAGCCAAAAAGGGAGTGATAGCCAAAAGCCGATTATTTTCCGATTCGTCGTTAGAATTGTAAACACTTAAAACCAAAATATTGAAAAATATCAGAAAACAATATTTTATCGATTTATCAAAATTTGATAAGAGGAGAACTTAGTTTTTTTAAATCGAAAACAATTTATTTGTTTAAATTTCTTATTTTAATAAGCAGATTTATTAATGTAATAAAAACTGACACAGAAAAGCTTTCCGAATTAAAATTAAGGCTGTTTTGGCTTAGTTTTGAAGTTTTTTGTCTTAGATTTTTCCAAAAAGAAAATCATATTTTTCGAAACATTTTTGATTAAAAAAATGTGGAAAAGTAAGGTTTTCTTAAAAGCCTTTTATAGCCAAAAAGGGAGTGATAGCCAAAAGCCGAATATTTTCCGATTCGTCGTTAGAATTGTAAACACTTAAAACCAAAATATTGAAAAATATCAGAAAACAATATTTTATCGATTTATCAAAATTTGATAAGAGGAGAACTTAGTTTTTTTTTTTTTTTTTAATCGAAAACAATTTATTTGTTTAAATTTCTTATTTTAATAAGCAGATTTATTAATGTAATAAAAACTGACACAGAAAAGCTTTCCGAATTGAAATTAAGGCTGTTTTGGCTTAGTTATGAAGGTTTTTATCTTAGATTTAAAAAAAAAAAATCAAATTTTTCGAAACGTTTTTGATTAAAAAAATGTGGAAACGTAAGGTCTTCTTAAGAGCCTCTTATAGCCAAAAAGGGAGTAATATTTTCCGATTCGTCGTTAGAATTGTAAACACTTAAAACCAAAATATTGAAAAATATCAGAAAACAATATTTTATCGATTTATCAAAATTTGATAAGAGGGGAACTTAGTTTTTTTTTTTTTTAATCGAAAACAATTTATTTGTTTAAATTTCTAATCTTAATAAGCAGATTTATTAATGTAATAAAAACTGACACAGAAAAGCTTTCCGAATTGAAATTAAGGCTGTTTTGGCTTAGTTATGAAGGATTTTATCTTAGATTTTTCCAAAAAAAAAAATCCATATTTTTCGAAACATTTTTTGATTCAAAAAATGTGGAAAGTATGGTCTTCTTAAGAGCCCCTTATAGCCAAAAAGGAAGTGGTAGCCAAAAGCCGTGTATTTTCCGATTCGCCCCTAAAATTGTAAACACTTAAAGCCAAAATATTGTAAAATATCAGAAAACAATAATTTATCGATTTATCAAAATTTGATGTGAAAGGAACTTTTTTTTTTTTTTAATCGAAAACAATTTATTTGTTTAAATTTCTAATCTAAATAAGCAGATTTATTAATCTAATAAAAACTGACACAGAAAAGCTTTCCGAATTGAAATTAAGGCTGTTTTGGCTTACAATGTTACATGTTCAACATTTTTTCTATTTCTCCTGTTAATGACCTGCCTAGCTCGAGATCGTTGAGAAGCAGACTGCTGCCTTAGACGGGGCATTTTTGAAAACTTTGTCAAAATTTATATGTTTAAATATTTAAAAAATAAATAATAAAATATAATAATAATTAAATATAATAAAAATAAAAAAATAATAATTTAAATAGAAAATAAATCAAAAAATATATAGATTATATATAAATTATAATTAATATAGATTATAATAAACAATAAATAGATAATATACTACTACTCTACTCTGCAACGCGTAACACACACTCTCACAAATACAAGGCACGCCACCCCATCACACACACAGTCGAACAAAGCAAATTTATGAAAAAGTTAAATTAAACAACAAAAAATAATACTAAGCTAATCTACCAATTCCAGCCAAACACACACTCTCCCTAGTAAACAAACCCCTTTGACTAATAAAATAAGCTAAAATATTCGAAAACACGACGATTCACCAACACTGCCTCGACCGCAGTCAACGAATGAAAAAATTTGGCGTGAGCTTAGAGAATGCAGTGCGATCTCATCTCCTTACACACACTTGTTTTGTGCATCTCTATTACAATATACAAATCGCCTTCTTATTGAAAAAGTGTGGAAGCTATTAGAAGTAACAATCGCTTTATATTGCGCAATGAGGAGCATAGCCCAGACGTCTAAGCGATGGGCCGTGGTTTTTTTATGCAAGAAGTTCTGAGTTCTAATCCCGCTAATGCCAAAGAATTTTTTTACATTTTTATTTTAGATTCTTATTCATTTTTTCTGCTTTTTATTCAATTAATACATTCTATACCAGTTCGGCAAAGTTGGGTTATGAAAGTGATTTTTTTTTTTTTTTAATAACGAAAAATGTATTTGTTTAAATTTCTAATCTTAATAAGCAGATTTACTTATCTAATAAAAACTGACACAGAAAAGCTTTCCGAATTGAAATTAAGGCTGTTTTGGCATAGTTTTGAAGACTTTTATCTTAGATTTTGCAAAAAAAAAAAATCAAATTTTTCGAAACATTTTTGATAAAAAACAAGTAAGAAAGCTACAGTCGAGAGTTCTCGACTGTGAGATACCCAGTACCCAGACGTTTGTTGGTTTAGATACTCCTTAATTAAAAATTAAATCGCCGCTCGAATTAGCTCCCGACTTAATAATAAATTTGCGCAATTTTTTTGGTCAACAGTCGATCTTTTTTCTCTTTCACACACACTTGTTTTGTGCGTCTCTGTTACAATAAACAAACCGCCTTCTGATTGAAAAAGTCTGGAGGCTATTAGAAGTATCAATTGCTGTCTATTGCGCAATGAGGAGCATAGCCCAGGCGTCTAAGCGATGGGCCATCGTTTTATTATGCAAGAAGTTCTGAGTTCTAATCCCGCTCATGCCAAAGAATTTTTTTACATTTTTATTTTAGATTCTTATTCATTTTTTCTGCTTTTTATTCAATTAATACATTTTATACCAGTTCGGCAAAGTTGGTTAATGAAAGTGAATTATGTTATTTTTTGTCATTTCTTAATCACGCTCGTTCTTTTCTGTAGTTTTGCGCCATTTTTTTGGTCAACAGTCGATCTTTTTTCTATTTCACACACACTTTTTTTTTGCGTCTCTGTTACAATAAACAAACCGCCTTCTGATTGAAAAAGTCTGGAGGGTATTAGAAGTATCAATCGCTGTCTATTGCACTATGAGGAGCATAGCCGAGGGGTCTAAGCGATGGGCCATTGTTTTATTATTGAAGAAGTTCTGAGTTCTAATCCCGCTCATGCCAAAGATTCTTTTTTCCATTTTTATTTAAGATTCTTATTCATTTTTTCTGCTCTTTATTCAATTAATACATTTTATACCAGTTCGGCAAAGTTGAGTTATGAAAGTGAATTTTGGTCACGCTCGTTCTTTTCTGTAGTTTGGCGCAATTTTTTTGGTCAATAGTCGATCTCTTTTCTCTTTCACACACACTTTTCTATGACAATAAAAAGCATCTTTTCATTAAGAAAATGTAGAAGCTATTAGATGTGACAATCTCTGGCAATTTTATTTCAGTTCTGCCAAAATTAGGTTAACAGTTGTCGAAGCATACTTAGTATGAAAATTGCGCTTGATATGTAACATATGTAATGGCCCAGTTGTCTAAGCAGCCGGTGCATCTACATTTTGCAAAATTGGCACGAGCTCAATCCCACACAAAACCAAAATATTTTCTGTTTTGTATTTTTATTCTTAAATTGTTCTCCGGGTATAATAACAAAGGAAAAAGGAAGAAATGCAAAAAAAACAGAAGAAAAAACAACAATAAAAACAATAAAAAGTTTTGGCGAGGTCGGGGCTCGAACCTACGACCTAGACGGCTACAGGCTACTCAGCAGCGCCTTAGGGGGGGTTTTAAAATTCGAACCTTATTGCTAATATCTCCCATGTTTATCATCCGATTTTACTGAAATTTTCAGGAAACGTCCGCTCTATTTTATTCATTTTTTGTATTTATTAACTTTTACCCGAAAAAAAACGAGTATAGCTTATTTAACGTTTTTTATGATTTTTGAGGGCGGAAGTGGGCGTGGACAAATTTTAAAACAAACTTGATCTGCGTGCAGCAGATTCCAATGTTGTCACAAAATTTGGTAACTCTAGCTCTTATAGTCTCTGAGATCTGTTGTTTCACACGGACGGACAGACGGACAGACGGACAGACGGACATGGCTAAATCGACTCGGCTGGTGATACTGATCAAGAATATATATACTTTATGGGGTCGGAGATGCCTCCTTCTGCCTGTTACATACATTCTCGGTTGGCACAAACTTATAATACCCTTGTACCCTATGGGTACCGGGTATAAAAATGTGGAAAAGTAAGGTCTTCTTAAGAGCCCCTTATAGCCAAAAAGGGAGTGATAGCCAAAAGCCGAATATTTTCCGATTCGTCGTTAGAATTGTAAACACTTAAAACCAAAATATTGAAAAATATCAGAAAACTATTTTTTATCGATTTTTCAAAATTTAATAAGGGGGAACTCAGTTTTTTTTTTTTTTAAATCACGAAAATTTATTTGTTTTAATTTCTAATCTTAATAAGCAGATCTATTAATCTAATAAAAACTGACACAGAAAAGCTTTCCGAATTGAAATTAAGGCTGTTTTGGCATAGTTTTGAAGGCTTTTATCTTAGATTTTGCAAAAAAAAAATCGAGGTTTTCGAAACATTTTTGATTAAAAAAATGTGGAAAAGTAAGGTCTTCTTAAGAGCCTCTTATAGCCAAAAAGGGAGTGATAGCCAAAAGCCGAATATTTTCCGATTCGTCGTTAGAATTGTAAACACTTAAAACCAAAATATTAAAAAATATCAGAAAACTATTTTTTTATCGATTTTTCAATATTTAATAAGGGGGGACCTCAGTTTTTTTTTTTTTTTTAAATCGCGAAAAATGTATTCGTTTAAATTTCTAATCTTAATAAGCAGATTTATTTATCTAATAAAAACTGACACAGAAAAGCTTTCCGAATTGAAATTAAGGCTGTTTTGGCATAGTTTTGAAGGTTTTTATCTTAGATTTAAAAAAAAAATCAAATTTTTCGAAACATTTATGATTAAAAAAATGTGGAAAAGTAAGGTCTTCTTAAGAGCCTCTTATAGCCAAAAAGGGAGTGATAGCCAAAAGCCGAATATTTTCCGATTCGTCGTTAGAATTGTAAACACTTAAACCAAAATATTGAAAAATATCAGAAAACAATATTTTATCGATTTATAAAAATTTGATAAGAGGGGAACTAAGTTTTTTTCTTTTTTTAATCGAAAACAATTTATTTGTTTAAATTTCTAATCTTAATAAGCAGATTTATTAATGTAATAAAAACTGACACAGAAAAGCTTTCCGAGTTAAAATTAAGGCTGTTTTGGCTTAGTTATGAAGGTTTTTATCTTAGTTTTTTCCAAAAAGAAAATCTTATTTTTCGAAACATTTTTGATTAAAAAAATGTGGAAAAGTACGGTTTTCTTAAGAGCCTCTTATGCCGAAAAGGGAGTGATTGCCAAAAGCCGAATATTTTCCGATTCGTCGTTAGAATTGTAAACACTTAAAACTAAAATATTGAAAAATATCAGAAAACTATTTTTTTATCGATTTTTCAATATTTAATAAGGGGGACCTCAGTTTTTTTTTTTTTTTTAAATCGCGAAAAATGTATTTGTTTAAATTTCTAATCTTAATAAGCAGATTTATTTATCTAATAAAAACTGACACAGAAAAGCTTTCCGAATTGAAATTAAGGCTGCTCTGGCATAGTTTTGAAGGTTTTTATCTTAGATTTAAAAAAAAAAATCAAATTTTTCGAAACATTTTTGATTAAAAAAATGTGGAAAAGTAAGGTTTTCTTAAGAGCCTCTTATAGCCAAAAAGGGAGTGATAGCCAAAAGCCGAATATTTTCCGATTCGTCGTTAGAATTGTAAACACTTAAAACCAAAATATTGAAAAATATCAGAAAACTATTTTTTTTTATCGATTTTTCAAAATTTAATAAGGGGGGACCTTAGTTTTTGTTTTTTTTTTAAATCGCGAAAAATGTATTTGTTTAAATTTCTAACCTTAATAAGCAGATTTATTTATCTAATAAAAACTGACACAGAAAAGCTTTCCGAATTGAAATTAAGGCTGCTCTGGCATAGTTTTGAAGGTTTTTATCTTAGATTTAAAAAAAAAAAATCAAATTTTTCGAAACATTTATGATTAAAAAAATGTGGAAAAGTAAGGTCTTCTTAAGAGCCTCTTATAGCCAAAAAGGGAGTGATAGCCAAAAGCCGAATATTTTCCGATTCGTCGTTAGAATTGTAAACACTTAAAACCAAAATATTGAAAAATATCAGAAAACAATATTTTATCGATTTATTAAAAATTGATAAGAGGGGAACTTTTTTTTTTTTTTTTAATCGAAAACTATTTATTTGTTTAAATTTCTTATCTTAATAAGCAGATTTATTAATGTAATAAAAACTGACACCGAAAAGCTTTCCGAATTGAAATTAAGGCTGTTTTGGCTTAGTTATGAAGGTTTTTATCTTAGATTTTTCCAAAAAGAAAATCTTATTTTTCGAAACATTTTTGATTAAAAAAATGTGGAAAAGTACGGTTTTCTTAAGAGCCTCTTATGCCGAAAAGGGAGTGATTGCCAAAAGCCGAATATTTTCCGATTCGTCGTTAGAATTGTAAACACTTAAAACTAAAATATTGAAAAATATCAGAAAACTATTTTTTTGTATCGATTTTTCAAAATTTAATAAGGGGGGACCTCAGTTTTTTTTTTTTTTTTTAAGTCGCGAAAAATGTATTTGTTTAAATTTCTAATCTTAATAAGCAGATTTATTTATCTAATAAAAACTGACACAGAAAAGCTTTCCGAATTGAAATTAAGGCTGCTCTGGCATAGTTTTGAAGGTTTTTATCTTAGATTTAAAAAAAAAAATCAAATTTTTCGAAACATTTTTGATTAAAAAAATGTGGAAAAGTAAGGTCTTCTTAGGGGCCTCTTATAGCCAAAAAGGGAGTGATAGCCAAAAGCCGATTATTTTCCGATTCGTCGTTAGAATTGTAAACACTTAAAACCAAAATATTGAAAAATATCAGAAAACAATATTTTATCGATTTATCAAAATTTGATAAGAGGGGAACTTAGTTTTTATTTTTTTTATCGAAAACAATTTATTTGTTTAAATTTCTAATCTTAATAAGCAGATTTATTAATGTAATAAAAACTGACACAGAAAAGCTTTCCGAATTGAAATTAAGGCTGTTTTGGCTAAGTTATGAAGGGTTTTATCAAAGATTTTTACAAAAAAAAAACAACATATTTTTCGAAACATTTTTTGATTAAAAAAATGTGGAAAGTATGGTCTTCTTAAGAGCCCCTTATAGCCAAAAAGGAAGTGGTAGCCAAAAGCCGTGTATTTTCCGATTCGTCCCTAAAATTGTAAACACTTAAAGCCAAAATATTGTAAAATATCAGAAAACAATATTTTATCGATTTATCAAAATTTGATAAGAGGGGAACTTAGTTTTTTTTTTTTAATCGCAAACAATTTATTTGTTTAAATTTCTAATCTAAATAAGCAGATTTATAAATCTAATAAAAACTGACACAGAAAAGCTTTCCGAATTGAAATTAAGGTTGTTTTGGCTTACAATGTTACATGTTCAACATTTTTTCTATTTCTCCTGTTAATGACCTGCCTAGCTCGAGATCGTTGAGAAGCAGACTGCTGCCTTAGACGGGGCATTTTTGAAAACTTTGTCAAAATTTATATATTTAAATACTTAAAAAATAAATAATAAAATATAATAATAATTAAATATAATAAAAATAAAAAAATAATAATTTAAATAGAAAATAAATCAAAAAATATATAGATTATATATAAATTATAATTAATATAGATTATAATAAATAATAAATAGATAATATACTACTACTCTACTCTGCAACGCGTAACACACACTCTCACAAATACAAGGCACGCCACCCCACCACACACACAGTCGAACAAAGCAAATTTATGAAAAAGTTAAGTTAAACAACAAAAAAATAATACTAAGCTAATCTACCAATTCCAGCCAAACACACACTCTTCCTAGTAAACAAACCCCTTTGCAAACCCAAACATACACACTCGTACAAAATAAAAACTTTAAAATTATTTATTCTTCTAGAACGCGCCCGCACACATGCACGCAGCTACTCACAACTGTTGCTGCTCAACTTCGAGCGGATCAAGCAGAAGGTCCAAAGGTCACCCCCTAGACCGGCGATGGAGCCACACCCAATCTCGGCGCCGCCCAAAGTGCACTGGCCTGTGTTTGTGTGTGGACAAAACACAGAGGATCAGGTCACCCCGAAAAGAAGCTGGGACTCCATCAGCCCTGAGGGAATGCTGGCTTCCCAAAAGAAGCAGCGCATACAGAAGAGCGCCCCAGCCCTCACCGAGGAACTGGGGAAGATGCTGGAGGAGATGATCGGCAAATTTACGGACACCAAGATCAATAACAAAAAGGCCGTCCGCCATGTCACGCAGAGCACTATAGAATCCTTGCAAGCAATGAGGAAGCTGCAACAGGAGATAAGCGCCTTACTTTGCGAAGAGAAACACGAGGGGACGACCCGTAGCGTATGGCAGCAGACCACACCCTCGCTGGTAGGCCCAGTAGCCCACCCTAACAGGATAGCTAACGGAGCCCACCCGACCGTGACCGAATTCAATCCAGCAGCGAATCCCACCTGGCAGCAAGTAATGCCAAAAAGCAGAAAGCCGCAGAAGAAAGCGGAAAGCTCCGCGATCAACGCGGACCAACCAACCCGTACGGCGGTACCCAGAAAGCACCGCCCAGATGCCATCCTCATCAAATGTAGCGAGGGGTCCTACGCGGACATGCTTAAGATGGTTAGGACGGAGCCCACCCTCCAAGGACTTAAGGAGAAGGTCCAAGGAATTCGAAGGACAGCCAATGGCGGCCTGCTGCTCAGGATGCAGAACCCCAGAGACCCTTCCACGCAGCATCTCCAGGCAGCCATCCGGACTGCCATCGCCGGCAAGGCCGAGGTGGCGGTTATGCAAGAGACGGTGCAAGTGGAGATCCGCGACATGGACGAGCTCACTAATGCTGAGGAGGTTACCATGGCGCTGTTTGCGGGGGAAGAAAGCGACATCCCGGGCGACGCAACACCTAGGCTGAGGAAAGGCTACGGTGGCTCGCAAACTGCCACGGTCAACCTAAGACCCGAGCACGCGCAGAGGCTCCTAGAGAAGCGTAAAATCCGTATTGGATGGTCTATCTGCAGCATCAGGCAGAAGTCGGAGCCGAGGCGTTGCTTCAAATGTATGGAGTTTGGGCACACCTCGGTGAGATGCCTAGCGACCGAAGCAACCGCCACCCTAACACAGGAGTCATGCTTCAAATGCGGAGCTGTATGAGGCTCACTACAGAGCCAGTAAGAAGGCCCTCAAGATCGCTATAAAAGCCAGCAAGAGCAAGCACTTTCTTGCCTTATGCGACGCGGCGGACCGAGAACCTTTCGGTTCTGCGTACAGGATGGTCATGGGTAAACTCATCAGACAGCCGACCCCATCTTGCCAGGAACAGCTTGGAGCGATAGTCTCCGCACTCTTCCGCCGTTAACACCCCCAAGTGTGGAAGTCGGAGAACCGGCTCACATTGACGAGGCGGAAGTCCTAAGAGCGCTAGCATGCAGCAAGGAGTCCAAGGCCCCTGGACCGGATGGCATCCGCAATGCGGCACTGCTAGCTATAATAAAAGCCTCCCCGAGACTGTTTGTGCAGTTGTACAACAGGTGCCTCAGCGAAGGAACCTTCCCTAGAAGCTGGAAGATGCAAAGGCTCGTACTCATCCCGAAGCCCGGCAAGCTCAACGACGACCCCTCCTCATATCGACCCCTCTGCATGCTAAATACACTGGGGAAGATATTCGAGCGCATAATCTGCAACCTGCTGGAGAAAGAGATAGAAGAACGCGGAGCACTTTCGGACCACCAGCATGGATTCCGGAAGAAGCGAAGCACGGTTGACGCTATCCGGGAGGTAACACAGCTGGCCGCAAAAGCCATCGAGGGCGAAAGGTGGCAGGGCGGCGCCAAGAAATACTGCCTTGTCTGCACACTGGACGTCAAAAATGCGTTCAACTCAGCGAACTGGAGCCTTGTCCCCCAAGCACTCCAGCGCGGCGGCATCTCCGGCTACCTCATCCACCTAATAGCCGACTATTTTAAGGACCGCATCCTTCTGTACAGCTCGGAAGCGGGTAAGCAGAAGTACCAGGTGACAGGGGGCGTACCACAAGGGTCTGTCCTAGGGCCAATCCTCTGGAATGTCATGTATGACGGGATCCTTAGGCTGCGTCTACCTGATGGATGCTCCGTAGTGGGCTTCGCGGACGACATCGCGCTGGTTACGGTGGAGAAGCACTTGATCGACGTCTCCGGTAAATGCAGCCAGGCGATCGACACCCTGATGAAGTGGCTCGCAGAAAACGGACTAGCGCTGGCAGAGCACAAAACAGAGGCAGTGCTCATAAGCAACAGAAAGGCGGTAGAGAGGTTGCACTTTAGGGTCGGCTCCACCAGCATCGAATCCAGCCTGGTGATCAAATACTTAGGCGTCTTGATCGACCACAGGTTGACGTACAAGTGCCACCTGGAGTATGCAGCTGCCAAGGCAACCGTAGCTATCTCTAGGATGATGGCCAACACGCGTGGCCCCAAACAACACAGCAGACGGCTCATTGCCACAGTGGTGACCTCGACCATCCTGTATGCAGCGCCCGTATGGGCAGAGGCCATGACGTCCCCAACCTACAGCCGGCAATGTAAGTCTGTGTACAGACGCTGCGCATTGCGTATATCAAGCTGCTTCTGCACTGTCTCGGAAGAAGCAGCGCTAGTTGTTTCGGGAGCAATCCCGATCGACTTACTTGCAGCAGAGCGCAGGACAGGAACCTCGGGCAGCAGAGTCCAGCGAAGCAGCACTGTCGCTCGGTGGCAGGAAAGATGGGACAACGCGAGCACAGGACGATGGACTCACAGGCTCATCCCCAGGCTGACTCCCTGGATACAGAGACGCCACGGGCAGGTGGACTTCTACACCGCGCAGCTCATCACAGGCCACGGATGCTTCAAGGCATACCTGTGGAAGTTTAAGCACGAGAATGATCCGCACTGCGACTTCTGCGGTAGTGCCTACACTGAGGACGCGGAACACGCCTTCTTTGCCTGCCCCCTATTCAGTAGGGAACGAGCCTCGGTGGAAGCAGCCTCGAACTGCCCACTAACGCCTGATACAGTCATCGCTTACATGCTGGAGAGCCAAGCCAATTGGAACGCGGTTGCCGATATGGCAGCCTCAATTATGAGAGAGCTGAGACGCAGGGAGTAGTCCCGACGCGCTGACCCAAGCTGAGCGGCAACTTGACCGCCTGCCACCACCGCGAAGTATAGCCTTGCGGCAGTCCCGCGGGTGTGGACACTTTCCTTTCCCCTCCCTCTACTACTGTAAATCCCTCTATAGTCTTTTGCTTTTCTCCATGTACCTACCCATACTACTTCTCCAACAATAATAAAAAAAAAAAAAAAATCTACTCACAACTACAGACAATTACAATTAATCGCTTTATATTGCGCAATGAGGAGCATAGCCCAGGCGTCTAAGCGATGGGCCGTCGTTTTTTTATGCAAGAAGTTCTAAGTTCTAATCCCGCTCATGCCAAAGAATTTTTCTACATTTTTATTTTAGATTCTTATTCATTTTTTCTGCTTTTTATTCAATTAATACATTTTATACCAGTTCGGCAAAGTTGGGTTATGAAAGTGATTTTTTTTTTTTTTAATAACGAAAAATGTATTTGTTTAAATTTCTAATCTTAATAAGCAGATTTATTTATCTAATAAAAACTGACACAGAAAAGCTTTCCGAATTGAAATTAAGGCTGTTTTGGCATAGTTTTAAAGGCTTTTATCTTAGATTTTGAAAAAAAAAAAAATCAAATTTTTCGAAACATTTTTGATAAAAAAACAAGTATGAAAGCTACAGTCGAGAGTTCTCGACTGTGAGATACCCAGTACCCAGACGTTTGTTGGTGTAGATACTCCTTAATTAAAAATTAAATCGCCGCTCGAATTAGCTCCCGACCTAATAATAAATTTGCGCAATTTTTTTGGTCAACAGTCGATCTTTTTTCTCTTTCACACACACTAGTTTTGTGCGTCTCTGTTACAATAAACAAACCGCCTTCTGATTGAAAAAGTCTGGAGGGTATTAGAAGTATCAATTGCTGCCTATTGCGCAATGAGGAGCATAGCCCAGGCGTCTAAGCGATGGGTCATCGTTTTATTATGCAAGAAGTTCTGAGTTCTAATCCCACTCATGCCAAAGATTTTTTTTAAATATTTTTTTTAGATTCTTATTCATTTTTTCTGCTTTTTATTCAAGTAATATATTTTATACCAGTTCGGCAAAGTTGGTTTATGAAAGTGAATTATGTTATTTTTTGTCATTTCTTAATCACGCTCGTTCTTTTCTGTAGTTTTGCGCCATTTTTTTGGTCAACAGTCGATCTTTTTTCTCTTTCACACACACTTGTTTTTTGCGTCTCTGTTACAATAAACAAACCGCCTTCTGATTGAAAAAGTCTGGAGTCTATTAGAAGTATCAATCACTGTCTATTGCGCAATGAGGAGCACAGCCCAGGCGTCTAAGCGATGGGCCATCGTTTTATTATGCAAGAAGTTCTGAGTTCTAATCCCGCTCATGACAAAGATTTTTTTTACATTTTTATTTTAGATTCTTATTCATTTGTTCTGCTTTTTATTCAATTAATACATTTTATACCAGTTCGGCAAAGTTGAGTTATGAAAGTGATTTTTTTTTATTTTTTGTCATTTCTTGGTCACGCTCGTTCTTTTCTGTAGTTTGGCGCAATTTTTTTGGTCAATAGTCGATCTCTTTTCTCTTTCACACATGTAACGGAACTGCTTTTTTCCCGGAGGGCAGTGCCGGCTAGCTCCGGAATCCCAGGGCCGAGTTCCCCCTTTGCCCGCAGTCCGCACAATCGATATATCGATAACACGACGTCTCACTAACATAAACTCAACCACCACTAGCAACAAAAAGGTAAACAAGCGGACTAATTTAAATTTGGACGACATGAAACGGAAAGAATTGGTGGCACTGATGGACTCGCCACGACGCACCCACCCAACCATGGATGCCTCTTGGGATTTGGAGAGGCATCACCCATCTCCGGCGGACCGGAGTCTGTTCCGGGCGGTTTGGCGACCGGCTCATCTCCCCCAGGCAAATACGCTTACTCAACGGCCATAATTTTCACAACATATATGTATAATTTCATGTTCTTAAATATATATAAATTATCAACATTTCATTTTCTTACAGAGCATTGGTCACTCCGCCGAGGTAAAACCATGACCTGGGCCAGGAATGCACTTGCGCCAAGTCCGCGAGATTGCCGCCAGGGAGAAGTTTATTAAGCGCTATAGCCACAAGGTGGGCTAACCGGATACTCCCTTTGGTCACCTACGGTCCCTACTGGAGCTCCAAAAAGGACAATCAGGGTGGGCAAAAATACAAAATTTACATTACTGAACTTCTGCCTAACGAATCTCTATCTTTTTTCAGGCCTGGGTTGCGCGAAAAACGGGCTCTGGTGCACGGAACTACGCGGACATGATTAACGTACGCACATAACTTAAATTAAATATTGTTTTACATATATTTGTATTTTTTTTAGGAAAATATCACGGGGCAAATTTCAGATGGTGAGCGGCGGCGCAAAGTTCGGCCCGTACCCACAGTTTTGGCCGAAATGGGAACCGGAGCGAAATGGGCTCTACTGAGACGGATTCACTGGCGGCTGCCGGAAAATGGCGGATGTTGCCCAAGCCGCGGGTAAATTCACCCTGCACGGCGAACGGCTCACAACCCCAACTAAACACACGGCCGTGGCGCCGGTAGGATTTGGATGCAGTCAGTTCTGCACAGGAACGGGCTCACCAGTTGTCCTCCACTGACCAGGCTGGTCAGGATTAGCAGGTCCAGGTCCACCACACCGATCCCAGGAAAATGGCGGCACTCGAGGGTCTCGGCAGCTTCCACAAAATTTCCGTGAGTTTTAAATCCGAAAATAAAAGATCTCCGTGGCCAGTGCCGATCCAGTCACTGCCACGCTGAAACACCCCACGAAAAAAATGTTTTTTTTAATTCGAATTAGCTTCGAATTCACTTTCTTTTTTTCTATTGGCACTCACGTTTTTTCTTATTTGGAAATCACACCACTTATATTTTTTTTCTAGCTGCCGCTCCTCCGTATCTTTTTCTACTGCCTCTCCTCCAACGCTTTTGCCTCCCTATATAGGTTCGTTTCGCTGACCGCGTTCCACCTTACGGGACTCTTTTTAGCGCTCAGTGCAACGGCCCAGTTCAAGGGCAGCACTCAGAGAGAGCGATGTATGAGCGGGACAGCAGATCGCTTACCCCTGCCATCCGACATTTAGGTGGCGCCACCAGCTTAAAGCCTACCATCGATACTTCCCCCCCAAACTATCACCTCTAACCTATCGCCTACCTATCGATACTTCCCCCACGACTACCACCTCTAACCTATAGGGCCATTTCAGCCGATTCCAACTTGAAATGCAACAACACCCAAGGTTTTCGAGGGACGCCACAGGTCTCCAGACGGCCCGATGACATCATTGGAGCATTTGGACATTGACGAATGGACTTTGCCGGCCTTTGACCCTCGCAGCAGTTCCACAAGGTGCCCTACGCGGGGCCCACGCTTGCCGGGAAGTATAACTGCCGTTCCTGTCGTGCGGCGCTTGTTTACTTTGTGTTCTGTTCTTTCCAGCTCACGTTCGGATGTCCTTCGCGTGGTAGACGCCGAGACTTCGCCCTTGCAGATCCTCCAGTTCGTACGCATTGTTGCCTACGGCTTTTACCACCCGGGCCTTCAGGAACTTCCTGGCAAACTTGGCATTGAATGCCTTGCCGAAGTCGCTAAGAACGAAATTCCTGCGGTACACCTCCTGCCCAGGCTTGGCAAGAAACATCCGCGCTCTTTGGTCGTACTGCTGGCGAATGCGGTCATAGGACGTCTCCAAGTTATTCCGCTGTCGGCATCCCTGACAACTCATGCTCGCACAGGGACTTGAGTTTCCTCGCCAGCTTGTAGCTCGCCCCGTTCAGGAACATGTGATGTCCGAACACGTTGCGGATGGCCACCTCGATTTCTGGAAGGTACGAGTCCCACTCCCGATGATCGTTCTCGAGGAACCCACGGATCGCTGCCAACACGCTTCGATTAACTCGTGCTGCTGCGTTGCTCTGCTTTGAGTATATGGGCGTCTTCATGTGCTGGATCCCAAAACTCTCCATGGCCTCCTCGAAGATCTTCGACGTGAACTGCCGACCATTGTCCGAGTGCACGGTCTCCGGAACCCCAAATTTGTAGAACACCTCGTTAATGAGGAATTCCACCACGTTCGTGGCCGTTACCTCGCGCATGGCCTTCAAGAACGTGTATTTGGAGAAATGGTCCACCACGATGAAGATCCACGCATGTCCCTTCTTTGACCTCGGATACTTGCCCAGGAAGTCCACATACAACTTCTGGAACGGTCGTTCCGTCTGCACGTGTTCTCCAATGCCGACCATCATCCGGTAGTTAGGCGCCTTCGACTCCTTGCAAACATCGCACCTCCGGACAAACTCTCGCACCTGCACCACCATCCCAGGCCAGTAGAACTGCCGCCGCAGGATCTCCAGCGTCTTTCCCATTCCGCCGTGAGCTGCCGTTGGATCCGTGTGGGCACGCTCAATAAGGCTGTGGGTCAGACTCTGGGGTATACACAGTTTCCACTCGGAGCCTTCCATCTCGTCGTCCAGGTTTGCAGGAGAGATTCGCTTGAAGATCAGCCCGCCTTGGACCATCAGATCTGGTAAGGTTTCCAAGTTCTTTTCAATATCTTGAACTAACTCCTGGTACTCCTCTCCAGCGAACTCCGTGGTCTCGAAGCCGAGCAACTCCGTCGGATCCCCTACCACCTCTTCCACGCACCGTGAGAGGGTGTCCGCCACGACGTTCTCGCTGCCCTTTCGGTGCTCAATGTTAAAGTTGAACCCCTGGAGCTGCAGAGACCACCTGGCCAAGCGTCCTGAGAGGTCCTTCATGGACATGAGCCATTTTAGGCTGGCGTGATCCGTGATGCAGGTAAATGGCATCCCTTCCACGTACGGCCTGAACTTCCGGATAGCCAGGAGAGCCGCGAGGCACTCTTTCTCGGTTACGGTGTAGTTTACCTGATGCTTGTTCATCTTAGCCGAGAAAAAGGCTATCGGCTGCTCCTGCCCCTCGTCGTCTCGCTGGAATAACGCGGCCCCAACTCCGATGTGCGATGCATCGCACTGCACGAAGAAGTGCCGCTTGAAATCGGCGTGCACCAAGACGGGTGCCGTGGTCAATGCCATCTTCAGCGACTCTACCGCCAGCTGCGCCTCCGGACTCAAAGAAAACTTTGCGTTTCCCGTCTTCTTGAGAGCTTCGGTGAGCGGTGCAGCCAACGTCGCAAAGTTTCTCACAAACCGTCGGTACCATCCGGCTGTTCCCAGGAATGCTCTCACTTCCTTCATGTTCCTCGGCTCTGGCATCCTTCGAATTGCGTCCACTCGTCCTGGATCCATCCGCAGACGTCCTCCACCCACAATGAAGCCTAGGTAAGTCAGAGACTTGAAGCAAAACTTCGACTTACCTAACCCTATCGTCAACCCTGCTGCTCTTAGGCACTCGGCAACTCGCCGCAGGTATCGAAAGTGGGTCTGGATGTCCGGTGCCAGAATCAGGAGATCGTCCAAGTAAACAAAGACGTTCGACCGGATCTCGGCTGGGATTACTCGGTCCATGAGCCTCACCAACCTCTGCGCAGCGTTGCAGAGACCGAACGGCATCATCCGGAACTGGTATAGCGGACGACCAGGGACTGTAAAGGCTGTGTACTCCTTGCTCTTCTCGTCCAACTCGATCTGCCAGAACGCGAACTTCAGATCCACACTGGAAATGAAGTGGGTTTGGTCGATCCTGGACAGAATTCCGTCGATACTAGGCAATGGGTACGCATCCTTCACTGTCACCTCGTTTAGCTTACGGGCATCTAAACAGAACCGATCTTTCCCAGGCTTCGAGACCACCGTCGTCCGATTGCTCTACGGGCTCTTGCTCTCCTCGATGACTCCTAGCGCCAGCATCTTGTCGACCTCATCCTCGACCACCTTTTGCTTCGCTGGAGACATCGGATACGGTCGATCCTTGAAGACTTTGGCTCCTTCAACCAGCTCTATCGTGTGCTTCTCCAAACTGGTGGTTCCCAAGCCATCCCTCTCGAAGGTGAGGAACCTCTGCTTGATCTCCTCCAGTTCACGGCTCTCCGCTTCAGATAGCGTCCAGGATTCGGGATCCGCCTTTTCCTCGTCGTCATCCTCCTGCTCGGCGTAGTGCTCCATCTGCCTGGCGTGAATTTCTTCGGCTTTGACCACTCCTTGGGCAGCGGCGTGACCAACCACCGCTGGAGCCAGACCGAAAGCCTGCCAAAAATCCACCCCCAGGTATGCCGTCTGTTCAAGGTACGGGCACAAGTAAAATACAATGTTTTTAACTTCTCCCTTGTACTCCACAGGAACTCTGACGCGCCCCATTATGGACCGATCCTGCCCAGCCGCCGTGCGCACGACGGAGAAATACTTTTCTATCGGCACCCCGAGCGAATCCACCAATTCCCTGCCGCCTTTTCCGAACAAACTGACACTTGCTCCCGTATCCAACAGGCCTGTCAGTTGCTTGCTCCGGATCCTGATGTCGGCGAAGGGTCTTGGATCGCGAGTCCCGCCGCGTTTGACCGCCGCGACTACCATCCTCCGGTTTTCTCGTCGCCTCTGGAAGCGCTCTCGGGCCTTATGGACCTTCCTGGAAACCTTCCGCATCCCGCACAGCTGGTGGGTCTCAAAAATACGGCTTCGTGCCTCTAGGTATCGCCGCATCCTCTCTTCATAGGGCAAGTATCTTAAACTATGGCTTACTTCACGACATTTAACATTTAACACACTCTTAGAATCTACTTCCTCGTGGGATTCCTCTCTGGGCGACTCCCTCCCACTCTCGGATCGCCCAGCCGAGCGTTTTCCGCGCAATCCGGGCATTTCGGAGCTACGGTGTCTGGTCGGCCACAACGGAAGCAGAAAATCTTCCGCTCCGTTGCCCCACAGTCTCGGAACCCGTGGTCCATGGCTCCGCAGTTCCAGCAGCCGGTCCTGAACGGGTTCCGCCTCGCTCGGACTTCATCGCCTCGCTGACTCTGTTCCTGTCCATCCCGGGGTAGCGCGTTGGCGGTGTGGGCTGTGCCCGACTCCTGCGTCCGAAACTGCGCTGGCTCAGGCGGCGGAGACCCATCGGAAAGCGCAAGAGGCTGGGGTCAGCGAATCGTTGAGGGACGAGATCCGGAGTGGCTTCCTGGAGATGATGAAGCTGATGAACGAGGTTTTAAGGCCGACGGGTCAGCAGCCACAGCAGTCACATCAGTCACATCGAGCAGCAGGAAATCTGACGGACCGGCAGCAGCGAACAGGAGGTTCAAATCCGCTGGGAGAGCGACCACCACTACCTTTTCCGGACAGTCAAGGAGCTGTGCCGAGACGAGCGCAGCCACCTGACAGGATCGGGAGCAGGGGGCCTCCAACTGTCCCACCGAAGCCGCATAGGAGGGAGAACATCTCGCCGGAAATGGGGAGCAGCAGTGGAGGATGGTCGCCGGAGGCAGCAAATTCTCGTCGGGGTGACGACGGGGTCCGACACTGGCGAGTGGAGGATCGGCGAGCTGGCGAGTTCCGAGACGAGCACCGTGTGTATGCCAACGTGGACGCGGCAAACAGCATGTCATACACCCGAGTGGAGCGGTGGAACGTGTCCTTCGACGGGGATGAGCAGAATAGTTCGGTGGAGGACTTCGTGTTCCGTCTGGAATACCTCCAGCGACAAACCCAGTGCCCGTGGCAGGAAGTCCTGAGGAACTTCCACGTTCTTCTCTCGGGGAGAGCGCGGGAGTGGTATTGGATCCACGTGCGGCAGTCCCGGGTGGACAACTGGGCCCAGTTGCGCCGAGCGCTAATGGATCGGTTCCGGGGGCATCAGACGGAGCACGACCGGATGCATCAGCTCCTGCAGAGGGAACAGCAGCCACAGGAGAGCGTCGACGACTACGTGCACGCCATGCAGCAGCTTCATGCTCGCCTAAAAAAACCAATGCCCGAGCGGCAGTTGGTGAAGGTGATGAAGAAGGGCATGAGAGAAGGGATCGCTAGATTCATTTATGCGATGGATCTGCTCATCGTGGACGAGTTGCGGCAGGAGAGCGCCGAAGTCGAGCGCAGTTTCGGACGCAGGAGTCGGGCACAGCCCACACCGCCAACGCGCTACCCCGGGATGGACAGGAACAGAGTCAACGAGGCGTTCGTTCCGGAGCCCGAAGAAGATGTCCAGCGGGTGGAGGTGGATGAAGTCCGAGCGAGGCGGAACCCGTTCAGGACCGGCTGCTGGAACTGCGGAGCCATGGACCACGGGTTCCGAGACTGTGGGGCAACGGAGCGGAAGATTTTCTGCTTCCGTTGTGGCCGACCAGACACCGTAGCTCCGAAATGCCCGGATTGCGCGGAAAACGCTCGGCTGGGCGATCCGAGAGTGGGAGGGAGTCGCCCAGAGAGGAATCCCACGAGGAAGTAGATTCTAAGAGTGTGTTAAATGTTAAATGTCGTGAAGTAAGCCATAGTTTAAGATACTTGCCCTATGAAGAGAGGATGCGGCGATACCTAGAGGCACGAAGCCGTATCTTTGAGACCCACCAGCTGTGCGGGATGCGGAAGGTTTCCAGGAAGGTCCATAAGGCCCGAGAGCGCTTCCAGAGGCGACGAGAAAACCGGAGGATGGTAGTCGCGGCGGTCAAACGCGGCGGGACTCGCGATCCAAGACCCTTCGCCGACATCAGGATCCGGAGCAAGCAACTGACAGGCCTGTTGGATACGGGAGCAAGTGTCAGTTTGTTCGGAAAAGGCGGCAGGGAATTGGTGGATTCGCTCGGGGTGCCGATAGAAAAGTATTTCTCCGTCGTGCGCACGGCGGCTGGGCAGGATCGGTCCATAATGGGGCGCGTCAGAGTTCCTGTGGAGTACAAGGGACAAGTTAAAAACATTGTATTTTACTTGTGCCCGTACCTTGAACAGACGGCATACCTGGGGGTGGATTTTTGGCAGGCTTTCGGTCTGGCTCCAGCGGTGGTTGGTCACGCCGCTGCCCAAGGAGTGGTCAAAGCCGAAGAAATTCACGCCAGGCAGATGGAGCACTACGCCGAGCAGGAGGATGACGACGAGGAAAAGGCGGATCCCGAATCCTGGACGCTATCTGAAGCGGAGAGCCGTGAACTGGAGGAGATCAAGCAGAGGTTCCTCACCTTCGAGAGGGATGGCTTGGGAACCACCAGTTTGGAGAAGCACACGATAGAGCTGGTTGAAGGAGCCAAAGTCTTCAAGGATCGACCGTATCCGATGTCTCCAGCGAAGCAAAAGGTGGTCGAGGATGAGGTCGACAAGATGCTGGCGCTAGGAGTCATCGAGGAGAGCAAGAGCCCGTGGAGCAATCGGACGACGGTGGTCTCGAAGCCTGGGAAAGATCGGTTCTGTTTAGATGCCCGTAAGCTAAACGAGGTGACAGTGAAGGATGCGTACCCATTGCCTAGTATCGACGGAATTCTGTCCAGGATCGACCAAACCCACTTCATTTCCAGTGTGGATCTGAAGTTCGCGTTCTGGCAGATCGAGTTGGACGAGAAGAGCAAGGAGTACACAGCCTTTACAGTCCCTGGTCGTCCGCTATACCAGTTCCGGATGATGCCGTTCGGTCTCTGCAACGCTGCGCAGAGGTTGGTGAGGCTCATGGACCGAGTAATCCCAGCCGAGATCCGGTCGAACGTCTTTGTTTACTTGGACGATCTCCTGATTCTGGCACCGGACATCCAGACCCACTTTCGATACCTGCGGCGAGTTGCCGAGTGCCTAAGAGCAGCAGGGTTGACGATAGGGTTAGGTAAGTCGAAGTTTTGCTTCAAGTCTCTGACTTACCTAGGCTTCATTGTGGGTGGAGGACGTCTGCGGATGGATCCAGGACGAGTGGACGCAATTCGAAGGATGCCAGAGCCGAGGAACATGAAGGAAGTGAGAGCATTCCTGGGAACAGCCGGATGGTACCGACGGTTTGTGAGAAACTTTGCGACGTTGGCTGCACCGCTCACCGAAGCTCTCAAGAAGACGGGAAACGCAAAGTTTTCTTTGAGTCCGGAGGCGCAGCTGGCGGTAGAGTCGCTGAAGATGGCATTGACCACGGCACCCGTCTTGGTGCACGCCGATTTCAAGCGGCACTTCTTCGTGCAGTGCGATGCATCGCACATCGGAGTTGGGGCCGTGTTATTCCAGCGAGACGACGAGGGGCAGGAGCAGCCGATAGCCTTTTTCTCGGCTAAGATGAACAAGCATCAGGTAAACTACACCGTAACCGAGAAAGAGTGCCTCGCGGCTCTCCTGGCTATCCGGAAGTTCAGGCCGTACGTGGAAGGGATGCCATTTACCTGCATCACGGATCAGATTTAGCCAGCCTAAAATGGCTCATGTCCATGAAGGACCTCTCAGGACGCTTGGCCAGGTGGTCTCTGCAGCTCCAGGGGTTCAACTTTAACATTGAGCACCGAAAGGGCAGCGAGAACGTCGTGGCGGACACCCTCTCACGGTGCGTGGAAGAGGTGGTAGGGGATCCGACGGAGTTGCTCGGCTTCGAGACCACGGAGTTCGCTGGAGAGGAGTACCAGGAGTTAGTTCAAGATATTGAAAAGAACTTGGAAACCTTACCAGATCTGATGGTCGAAGGCGGGCTGATCTTCAAGCGAATCTCTCCTGCAAACCTGGACGACGAGATGGAAGGCTCCGAGTGGAAACTGTGGATACCCCAGAGTCTGACCCACAGCCTTATTGAGCGTGCCCACACGGATCCAACGGCAGCTCACGGCGGAATGGGAAAGACGCTGGAGATCCTGCGGCGGCAGTTCTACTGGCCTGGGATGGTGGTGCAGGTGCGAGAGTTTGTCCGGAGGTGCGATGTTTGCAAGGAGTCGAAGGCGCCTAACTACCGGATGATGGTCGGCATTGGAGAACGCGTGCAGACGGAACGACCGTTCCAGAAGTTGTATATGGACTTCCTGGGCAAGTATCCGAGGTCAAAGAAGGGACATGCGTGGATCTTCATCGTGGTGGACCATTTCTCCAAATACACGTTCCTGAAGGCCATGCGCGGGGCAACGGCCACGAACGTGGTGGAATTCCTCATTAACGAGGTGTTCTACAAATTTGGGGTTCCGGAGACCGTGCACTCGGACAATGGTCGGCAGTTCACGTCGAAGATCTTCGAGGAGGCCATGGAGAGTTTTGGGATCCAGCACATGAAGACGCCCATATACTCGCCGCAGAGCAACGCGGCAGAACGAGTAAATCGAAGCGTGTTGGCAGCGATCCGTGGGTTCCTTGAGAACGACCATCGGGAGTGGGACGCGTACCTCCCGGAAATCGAGGTGGCCATCCGCAACGCGATCCACTCGGCCACTGGAGAGGCGCCGTTCTTCACGGTGTTCGGACATCACATGTTCCTGAACGGGGCGTGCTATAAGCTGGCGAGGAAACTCAAGTCCCTGTGCGAGCATGAGTTGTCAGGGATGCCGACAGCCGACAAACTCCAGGTCGTGCAGGACAAGGTGCGGAAGAACTTGGAGACGTCCTATGACCGCAGTCGCCAGCGGTACGATCAAAGAGCGCGGATGTTTCTTGCCAAGCCTGGGCAGGAGGTGTACCGCAGGAATTTCGTTCTTAGCGACTTCGGCAAGGCATTCAATGCCAAGTTCGCCAGGAAGTTCCTGAAGGCCCGGGTGGTAAAAGCCGTAGGCAACAATGCGTACGAACTGGAGGATCTGCAAGGGCGAAGTCTCGGCGTCTACCACGCGAAGGACATCCGAACGTGAGCTGGAAAGAACAGAACACAAAGTAAACAAGCGCCGCACGACAGGAACGGCAGTTATACTTCCCGGCAAGCGTGGGCCCCGCGTAGGGCACCTTGTGGAACTGCTGCGAGGGTCAAAGGCCGGCAAAGTCCATTCGTCGATGTCCAAATGCTCCAATGATGTCATCGGGCCGTCTGGAGACCTGTGGCGTCCCTCGAAAACCTTGGGTGTTGTTGCATTTCAAGTTGGAATCGGCTGAAATGGCCCTATAGGTTAGAGGTGGTAGTCGTGGGGGAAGTATCGATAGGTAGGCGATAGGTTAGAGGTGATAGTTTGGGGGGGAAGTATCGATGGTAGGCTTTAAGCTGGTGGCGCCACCTAAATGTCGGATGGCAGGGGTAAGCGATCTGCTGTCCCGCTCATACATCGCTCTCTCTGAGTGCTGCCCTTGAACTGGGCCGTTGCACTGAGCGCTAAAAAGAGTCCCGTAAGGTGGAACGCGGTCAGCGAAACGAACCTATATAGGGAGGCAAAAGCGTTGGAGGAGAGGCAGTAGAAAAAGATACGGAGGAGCGGCAGCTAGAAAAAAATATAAGTGGTGTGATTTCCAAATAAGAAAAAACGTGAGTGCCAATAGAAAAAAGAAAGTGAATTCGAAGCTAATTCGAATTAAAAAAACATTTTTTCGTGGGGTGTTTCAGCGTGGCAGTGACTGGATCGGCACTGGCCACGGAGATCTTTTATTTTCGGATTTAAAACTCACGGAAATTTTGTGGAAGCTGCCGAGACCCTCGAGTGCCGCCATTTTCCTGGGATCGGTGTGGTGGACCTGGACCTGCTAATCCTGACCAGCCTGGTCAGTGGAGGACAACTGGTGAGCCCGTTCCTGTGCAGAACTGACTGCATCCAAATCCTACCGGCGCCACGGCCGTGTGTTTAGTTGGGGTTGTGAGCCGTTCGCCGTGCAGGGTGAATTTACCCGCGGCTTGGGCAACATCCGCCATTTTCCGGCAGCCGCCAGTGAATCCGTCTCAGTAGAGCCCATTTCGCTCCGGCTCCCATTTCGGCCAAAACTGTGGGTACGGGCCGAACTTTGCGCCGCCGCTCACCATCTGAAATTTGCCCCGTGATATTTTCCTAAAAAAAATACAAATATATGTAAAACAATATTTAATTTAATTTGTGCGTACGTTAATCCTGTCCGCGTAGTTCCGTGCACCAGAGCCCGTTTTTCGCGCAACCCAGGCCTGAAAAAAAGATAGAGATTCGTTAGGCAGAAGTTCAGTAATGTAAATTTTGTATTTTTTGCCCACCCTGATTGTCCTTTTTGGAGCTCTAGTAGGGACCGTAGGTGACCAAAGGGGGTATCCGGTTAGCCCAAATTGTGGCTATAGCGCTTAATAAACTTCTCCCTGGCGGCAATCTCGCGGACTTGGCGCAAGTGCATTCCTGGCCCAGGTCATGGTTTTACCTCGGCGGAGTGACCAATGCTCTGTAAGAAAATGAAATGTTGATAATTTATATATATTTAAGAACATGAAATTATACATATACGTGGGCTGCTATATATATTTCTGGCCTAGGCAACACTAAGTGTTGTTAGGTGGAATCTGACATTTCCATTGAAAAGTTCGACATTTTTAAGCATAAACGTACTCAGAACGGTTTGACGTACGACTATCATTTGTGTTGTTTACAGTTACTTAAAAAAATCAATTTCGCAAAAAAATGGAATTAACTCGTGAACATTTTCGTGCGATCACTTTTCACAACTTTCGGCGTGGATTATCACGACAAGAGTGCAGCGGTGAACTTAAATCTTTGTATGACTATGAAGCACCATCCTATAGCACTGTGAAAAACTGGTACAACGAATTCAATCGTGGTCGACGCTCCCTCAAAGACGAATTCCGCGAAGGTCGTCCAAAAACAGCCGTTGTGCCAGAAAACATCGATGGCGTACGTGAACTAATAATGCAAGACCGTCATGTGACATACCGTGAGATAGAGGCATCCCTAGGCTTTTCTTCCACCAGCATACATTCGATATTGCATGAGCACCTGGCTGTAAAAAAGGTTTGTTCTCGTTGGATCCCGCACAATTTGACAATCGCTCAAAAGAAGGCTCGTGTGGATTGGTGTAAAGAAATGCTGAAAAAATACGATCGCGGTGCTTCAAAAGACGTTTATAAGATCGTCACAGGTGACGAATCATGGATCTATGCGTATGAGCCCGAAACAAAACAGCAATCGACCGTGTGGGTCTTCCAAGACGAGCCAAATCCAACGAAAGTTGTTCGTGGAAGAAGCACTTCGAAGCAAATGGTCGCCTGTTTCTTCGCAAAAACTGGTCATGTGGCTACTGTTCCTCTTGAGCAACGTAGGACGGTCAATTCTGATTGGTACACCACCATTTGTTTGCCTGAAGTCTTCGGTGAAATTCGAAAAACGAACAAGGGAAGACGAATCATTGTGCACCATGACAATGCGAGCTCTCACACATCGGCTCAAACCAGCGCCTTTTTGACTGGCCAAAACGTCGAATTGATGGGTCATCCGCCGTACAGTCCTGACTTGGCACCAAATGACTTCTCTTTTTATTCCCTCACATCAAGAAGAAAATGCGTGGTCAACGATTTTCGTCGCCAGAAGATGCTGTTGAAGCATTCAAAAACCATGTTTTTGAGGTGTGTCAATCAGAGTGGAAAAAGTGCTTCGAAAATTGGTTTGAGCGCATGCAAAAGTGTGTAAATCTTGATGGAGAATATTTTGAAAAACAATAAAACTATTTTCCTTAATAAATATTCGTATTTTCATTATTAGGCCAGAAATATATGTAGCAGCCCACGTATGTTGTGAAAATTATGGCCGTTGAGTAAGCGTATTTGCCTGGGAGAGATGAGCCGGTCGCCAAACCGCCCGGAATAGACTCCGGTCCGCCGGAGATGGGTGATGCCTCTCCAAATCCCAAGAGGCATCCATGGTTGGGTGGGTGCGTCGTGGCGAGTCCATCAGTGCCACCAATTCTTTCCGTTTCATGTCGTCCAAATTTAAATTAGTCCGCTTGTTTACCTTTTGTTGCTAGTGGTGGTTGAGTTTATGTTAGTGAGACGTCGTGTTATCGATATATCGATTGTGCGGACTGCGGGCAAAGGGGGAACTCGGCCCTGGGATTCCGGAGCTAGCCGGCACTGCCCTCCGGGAAAAAAGCAGTTCCGTTACAAATCTAAGATAAAAACTTTCATAACTAAGACAAAACAGCCTTAATTTCAATTCGGAAAGCTTTTCTGTGCCAGTTTTTTTTAGATTAATAGATCTGCTTATTAAGATTAGAAATTGAAACCAATATTTTTCGTGATTTAAAAAAAAAAAAAACTGAGGTCCCCCCTTATTAAATTTTGAAAAATCGATAAAAAATAGTTTTCTGATATTTTTCAATATTTTGGTTTTAAGTGTTTACAATTCTAACGACGAATCGGAAAATATTCGGCTTTTGGCTATCACTCCCTTTTTGGCTATAAGAGGCTCTTAAGAAGACCTTACTTTTCCACATTTTTTTAATCAAAAATGTTTCGAAAAATATGATCTCTTTTTTTTTGAAAAATCTAAGATAAAAACCATCAAAACTATGCCAAAACAGCCTTAATTTCAATTTGGAAAGCTTTTCTGTGTCAGTTTTTATTAGATTAATAAATATGCTTATTAAGATCACTGTGGACGGCAGTCCACGTAGTGACGATGAGCACCGAGACTGTGGTGCGCAAGGAGACTACTATATACAGCCGTAGAATTGAAAATCTGCTACGATAGTCCGATTAGAACCATTTCTATCTTGATCGAAAGGTATTGTAATAATCTTTGAAACTGCATACTAAGATTTTTCAAAAACGGATTAGCTTAGGAGAAATGGGAGTGAAAGTGCGAAATTGAAAATTTTGAAAATTGGAGCTATTGGGGCCGGTGGAGCAAAAATCCCAAAATTTTTGATGTTGTTGTGATCTAGCTTTAACTACGCGTCGAATGACACCTCGATCATCCTGATCCGATACTCCGTTCAAAAGATATTCAATAAACAAGATTTTAACGGCCTTTCCGAAATGAAAAGTTTGTCCTGTTGTTTGTCTGTCTGTCTGTTTGTCTGTCTGTCTGTCTGTCTGTCTGTCTGTCTGTGGATGTTTGTGTTTTAGAGTCCTGGAACCACTTTTATTTTAATTAACTGCTCGAGCTGAACATCTTTTATTCTACGACTTTTTGGGTTTCCCGCTAGTTTGGCCGGAAAACAGCTAAAAAAGCCAGATTTCCCGCGCCCATAACTTCTAAACGACTAAAGCTATAGAGTTGTGCTTTATGTCGTTTGAAAGGTATTTTGAGATGATAATAGCTTTGCCTCGACATAATTTATCTAAATATAATATTTAAGAATTTATAATTCAAATTAATTTTTTTTTTTTAAGTTATTGAAGTTTTCTTAAAAATGGCTCTAACGATTTTGATAGTCACTCAAGGCCATATAGCCCTTGAGATGGCTCAACTTTTGGTATATAACACATATCTCGGAAAATTCGCTTTCTCGAGATATTACTCATTAAAATTAGTAGCAAAGATCCCATATACCTAACCTTTTACATGCACTATACGTACATTTATGTAAAAACTCATGTAGAGTCATTTAGAGACGTGCACAATGCAATAAAATTTAAAGCCATCAAAAAAAATTTAATATAATTTAAATTTAAAATAAATCGTTAGAATTTGTATACCCGGTACCCATAGGGTACAAGGCTATTATAAGTTTGTGCCAACCGAAAATGTAGGCAGGCAGAAGGAGGCATCTCCAACCCCATAAAGTATATATTTTCTTGATCAGTTTCACCAGCAGAGTCGATTTAGCCATGTCCGTCTGTCCGTCCGTGTGAAACAACAGATCTCAGAGACTATAAGAGCTAGAGTTACCAAATTTGGCGACAACATTGGAATCTGTTGCACGCAGATCAAGTTTGTTTTAAAATTTGTCCACGCCCACTTCCGCCCTCAAAAATAATAAAAAACGTTAAATTATCTATACTCGTTTTTTTCAGGTAAAAGTTAATAAATACAAAAAATGAATAAAATAGAGCGGACGTTTCCTGAAAATTTCAGTAAAATCGGATGATAAACATGGGAGATATTAGCAATAAGGTTCGAATTTTAAAACCCCCCCAAAGGCGCTGCTGAGTAGCCTGTAGCCGTCTAGGTCGTGGGTTCGAACCCCGACCTCACAAAAACTTTTTATTGTTTTTTTCTCTGTTTTTTTTTGCATTTCTTCCTTTTCCCTTTGTTATTATACCCGGAGAACAACTAGAAAAAAATTTTAGAATAAAAATACAAAACAGAAAATATTTTGGTTTAGTGTGGGATTGATCTCGTGCCAATTTTGCACAATGTAGATGCACCGGCTGCTTAGACAACTGGGCCATTACATATGTTACATATGAAGCGCCATTTTCATACTAAGTATGCTTCGACAACTGTTAACCTAATTTTGGCAGAACTGAAATAAAATTGCCAGATATTGTCACATCTAATAGCTTCTACATTTTCTTAATGAAAAGATGCTTTTTATTGTCATAGAAAAGTGTGTGTGAAAGAGAAAAGAGATCGACTATTGACCAAAAAAATTGCGCCAAACTACAGAAAAGAACGAGCGTGACCAAGAAATGACAAAAAATAAAAAAAAAATCACTTTCATAACTCAACTTTGCCGAACTAGTATAAAATGTATTAATTGAATAAAACGCAGAACAAATGAATAAGAATCTAAAATAAAAATGTAAAAAAATTCTTTGTCATGAGCGGGATTAGAACTCAGAACTTCTTGCATAATAAAACGATGGCCCATCGCTTAGACGCCTGGGCTGTGCTCCTCATTGCGCAATAGAAAGTGATTGATACTTCTAATAGACTCCAGACTTTTTCAATCAGAAGGCAGTTTGTTTATTGTAACAGAGACGCACAAAACAAGTGTGTGTGAAAGAGAAAAAAGATCGACTGTTGACCAAAAAAAATGGCGCAAATTTATTATTAAGTCGAGAGCTAATTCGAGCGCCGATTTAATTTTTAATTAAGGAGTATCTAAACCAACAAACGTCTGGGTACTGGGTATCTCACAGTCGAGCACTCTCGACTGTAGCTTTCTTACTTGTTTTTTTTTAATTTTATCTAATTTTTGCTTTTTCCACTACTTTGGCGGGAAAACAGGAAATTTCTCGCGCCAATAACTTCTGAACGACTAAAGTTACAGAAACGTACTATATGTCGTTGGAAAAGTATTTTGATTTGATAATTACTTTGCCCTGACAAAAATTTTCTAAATATTATAATTAAGAATTTAGAATAAAAATAATTTTTTAAATAATTTTTTTTCGTGTAGAGTCATTTAGAGACGTGCACAATGCAATAAAATTTAAAGCCATCAAAAAAATTTAATATAATTTAAATTTAAAATAAATCGTTAGAATTTTTTTTTTAAATTTAATCTAATTTTTGCTTTTTCCACTACTTTGGCGGGAAAACACGAAATTTCTCGCGCCAATAACTTCTGAACGACTAAAGTTACAGAAACGTGCTATATGTCGTTGGAAAAGTATTTTGATATGATAATTACTTTGCCCTGACAAAAATTTTCTAAATATTATAATTAAGAATTTAGAATAAAAATAATTTTTTTTAGATTAAAAATTTTTTTTTTTATAGCTTTTACGATTTTTATAGTCACTTCAGGCCGTATAGACCTTGAAATATTTCGGGGTATAACACATATCTCCGAAAATTCGCGTTCTTATCAAAATTAGTAGCAATGATTCCATAAAGCTAACTTCGTATATGCATTTTTTTTGTTAATTTTTCCCATTTGAGTTTCAAACAAAAACTTATAAAAACAATGGAAGACCTATGTATGTAAGCGGAGTTTTTAACTCAGCTCGATTTTATTATTTTATAAGTTTTAGATTAAGTAGTAATGGTTAAGATATTGAAAAGATTACAAGATATTTAGTTTTCGGCTTTTTCCGCGTCGTTTTTCTGCTGGTGATGCTGCTGTCGTCTCCCTCCCGAATGCCGCTCTGCTGTCCCTTCTCTGTTGCTCTCCTGTCTCTCTGCTGTTGCTTCTGTCTACTTCTGCCGATTTCTCTGCTGTTTTTCTGCTGTGTTTCTGCTGTTGTTCTGCTGGTGCTTCTGCTGTTGTTCTGCTGGTGTTTCTGCTGTTGTTCTGCTGTTCTGCTTTTCTGCTGTTACTCTTCTTTTCTTCTGCTGTTACTGCTGTTAATATTCTCTACTTCTCCTACACAGTCTTACATTCGGCCATTCATGACTAATCATCTGTCCCAGATGACCAAGCGTCCTCATTGTCCTTTTCGTAACGCCACAACTTCATATGATCACAGCTGGTGGAGGTGTTTGATGGACCTTCCACATCCGCTGCCTTACGAACATCGTATCTGCCATTTCTCTTTACTCTTGAAATCTCATACGGTCCCAAATATTCTCCAGCCAGCTTTTTCCCTGCAACAAACTGGGTCCGGCGTATCGCGACCAAGTCTCCAACTTGATAATTTACTTCTGGCTTCCGCTTTAGGTCAAAATGCTTCTTGTATGACTCCTGGGCACGTTGAATTTCGATCTTTGCATCTGCTCTCAGTTGCTGCCGTTGCTCGTCAAAGTTTGAATACATCTCCTCTTCTAGTAGCTGTATAATACGATCGGTTAGTCTATTGTTCATCTTCACGCCAAACATTAGCTCAAAGGGTGACTTTTTAGTTGAAGCATGTACGTGGGAATTAACAGCCCTCTGCACCTCCGGTACTGCCTTGAACCACTTGGCTGGATCATCTGCCGAAATCTTTGAAATGATCGATAAGATCGTCCGATTCACTCTCTCGATCTGACCATTTCCACGAGGAACTCCAGTTGTGCTCCACACGTGCTCGATACCATTTTCCTTCATGTGCTCTGCAAACAAGTTGGCTGTGAATGCGGTGCCTCTGTCTGAAACCATCCCCACAGGGTTGCCGAAACTTTCTGACCAAATCTCGATCTTCTTCAGCGTTTCCTCGCAGCTTGTAGTCTTTGTAGGGAAAAGCCATATAAACTTTGTGAATGAATCTACCATCGCAAATATGTACTTGTATTGTTTCCCAGTGGCATCCATAGGGCCCAGATGATCAACGTGCAGCGTATGAAGAGGCTGATCACCTTTATCGATGCAGCTTAAAAATCCCTCTTTCTTGCCAAGCTTCTTATTAGAAATTATGCATCTTATACAGTTGTTCACCACCTGCTGCACTTTTTGCTCTAAGTGAGGAATCCAATAGTATTGTTGAACCGCATGAATAGTTTTTTGTAGCGCAAAATGACCTGCACTGTGGGCGTCAACAATAACTTCTTTTTCCATGGCTTTCGGGATTACGAGGAGGTCATTGCCATTCATCTCCTTATAGACAAGTCCAGCTTTCATTTTGTACCCCTCATATGGACGGCTGGCGAGAATTTCCATAATTGCCCTAATCATCTCGTCTTTTCCTTGAGCGTTTTTGATTCGAGCTGTGATCTCTAAGGACACGAGCATAACACGATTGGGATAGCGACTAAGGCAGTCAACATGCTTTAATCGTTCTCCTGGACGATGCTCTACCGCAAATTCGAAGTCCTGCAGATAAATAATCCACTGCGTGACTGCTCTTGGCACATCCGCCTTCTGTAGAGTTTGCTTAAACGCCGCGCAGTCTGTGATCAACTTAAACGGCGATCCCAGCAGATAGTGCCTAAACTTCTTTACCGCTAGGTACACGGCTTTTGCTTCCAGAATGTAACTGTGCTGGCGAGACTCAGCTTCTGTCGTCTTCTTGCTCCAGTACTGGATCGGGTGGAGTCTGCCCTCGAACCACTGCATTAATACAGCTGCAAATCCGTCTTTAGATGCATCCGTGTGCAACTCAGTTTTGGCCCCTCTGATATACAGTTTTAAAACGGGTTCCATCGTTAACGCATCCTTCAAACTCTGAAATGCATTCAGCTGAGGCTCAGCCATTTCAAACCGAACATCTTTTCGCAGCAGGTCAGTCAACGGGCGTGCAATCTGCGAGTAATTTAGCACGAATTTTCTAAAAAATCCAGTCAGCCCCAAAAAAGCTTGAACTGCTCTGACGTTCTTCGGAACCGAAAACTTGCTGACCGCTGAAAGTCTTTTCTTGTCCAGCCCACATGTTTCCGTCTTCAATGTTGTGACCCAAGAAGTACATTTTCTTCTGCAGGAAGTGACATTTTCGCCACTTGATCTTCAGGCCAAACGCCCCTGCTCTTTCGAAAACAAGTGTCATTTTTTGTAAACATTGCTCTGCAGTTTCGGAGTGATTTATTATATCATCCATGTATAAATTGAGGATATCCTTGTTCATCAGCTCCTGAAATACGTGGTTTACGTAGCGAATAAAAACAGCTGGCGAGTTGCGAAATCCAAATGGGGTTCAATTGAATTCGTACAATCCGGATTTGGTGATGAATGCTGTAAATTTCTTGCTGTCTTCCTCAATTGCAACGTGGAAGAAACCATTCTCCAAGTCCATCACGCTAAAATACTTCGCTTTTTGCAGCTTTTCGAGCACGTCGTCAATTACAGGGACGGGAAAGCAGTCTCTCAATACCATCGAGTTCAGCTTTCGAAAATCAACACAAATACGGCGTGTGCCATCCTTTTTGTTTACCAGCACCAGACGGCTAGCAAAGTTTGATGTTGATGGGCGTATAATTCCACCAGCTAACCATTCGTCGATCTGCTGTTCAACATCCTTCTCTTCGGCAATTGCGAATCGACTCGGCGACTGACGAAAAGGGATGATCTCGCCGTCCGGAACAATTCGCAGCTTGACAGGAACCTCTGCTACAGAATCCACCGCCTTGTAGTTCTTGATCAGCATTGATACTTCCTTAGCGTACTGGGAAGGCACATCGATTTCGTCATTTGTATTAATAATATTATAAATACTCATCTGATTTGGTTCCTCACAAGTTTTCTGCCCCAGCGGGAAGAAAACTTGTATCCCTCTGCCGACAACGAAAAGTTGAACTTCGAAACGAAATTGAATCCAAGCAGCGCGTCATACTCGATGTCTTCATCCTCTACCACAACGAACTTGTGTGGGGTCATCTCCCCATCTACTGCAACCTCTGCCACAAAGGAACCAGCTGGGCACGTGATCTTCTTTCCCAGTCCACGAAGCTTTGAAGCACATCTCTCCAGGGTGACATTGGGAATTTTGTTGAATACACGTACAAACTTTCTCAATATGGATACATCGGCTCCTGTATCCACTAGGCACTCCACTTCGACGTCGTTGATGGAGACCTTCTTCATGCGGCTTGCACTGCGCACAACTTGAACGCCAACAGTAGACCCAGGACAGTCCCTAGACATGTGTCCCTCCTTGTTGCAATTGATGCATTTCATGGCCGCTCTGCAATCCTTGCGAAGATGATCAGCGGATCCACAATTAAAGCAATGACTCTTCCTGTCGTTGAACTCGTGCTGCTTCTTCGGATTCGGCGTCCATTTTCCATCGTTCGGCTGGAACGGCTTAGTTCCCTTCTCACCGACGCGTTCAAAAACCTCATACTGCTCCTGTAGCTCTTTGAACGACTTGCAGCTGTAGAGAGTGTATTTGAAGTCACTTCTCAGGTTAAGGCCGTCGACAGTGTAGCGGATTACAGAACGTGCATCTATGCTGCCAAGTGCATCAATTTTCCTCATCTGCAGAAGGTACTCGTGAAACGATTCCTGTTTACGTTTCTTGCGATCACGGAGCTGCTCATGAACATCGGCGCTGCACACATATTGACGACAGAATTCTGTCTGCATCAACATGCGCATCTCTGTGTATTGGTGTACGAATGTAGAATCCAAAAACAACTTCGCTGTGTTCGTCATTTTGGCACGAGCCTGTACATACATCTGCTTTATGTTTAGGCCGTAAGCCGCAGCATTCAGCTCGAAATTGTCAAACCAATTCTTGACCGGCATAGATTCACCGTCAAACTCCGGAATGATTTTCGCGAAGCTTTCCGCCGTAATTGAGCAACCACTATTTTGGTCATCTGCTCCCATCTTCCTCGCTAAGAGCTGGACAAGATCCTTCAGCGTTTTTGTATTCTCGTCGATCGCAGAGCTTTCAATTGCCCCAGGTGCGGCATGCTGTCCTCCACTTGATTCGACACGATTCTGCACGTTTCGTTTCGTTTCAGTCACATTTTCTTCACCTCGTGCTTCGGCAAGATTCTGCACGCTTCTTTCCGTCTCACTCATATTGCGATTTTTTTCTGCTGCGGCGACTGATCTAGTGTAGTACTGCTGTTTCCCTTTCGCAATCGGTATTCTAGAGGGTTCCTGCTTTATTGCCTTCTCACACATCTGCTGTTTCCCTTTCGTGATCCACTCTCTGCTTCTTGTTTTTTTTTTTTTGAGACTTTTCGGGACGGCGTCACTTTTACTTGTAATTTTCAGGCTAGGACGAGCCCCCAAATGTAAGCGGAGTTTTTAACTCAGCTCGATTTTATTATTATATAAGTTTTAGATTAAGTAGTAATGGTTAAGATACACGTATTGAAAAGATTACAAGATATTTAGTTTTCGGCTTTTTCCGCGTCGTTTTTCTGCTGGTGATGCTGCTGTCGTCTCCCTCCCGAATGCCGCTCTGCTGTCCCTTCTCTGTTGCTCTCCTGTCTCTCTGCTGTTGCTTCTGTCTACTTCTGCCGATTTCTCTGCTGTTTTTCTGCTGTGTTTCTGCTGTTGTTCTGCTGGTGTTTCTGCTGTTGTTCTGCTGGTGTTTCTGCTGTTGTTCTGCTGTTCTGCTTTTCTGCTGTTACTCTTCTTTTCTTCTGCTGTTACTGCTGTTAATATTCTCTACTTCTCCTACACAGTCTTACATGTATGTACATACATAAGTCATTTAAAAAACTTCTGATATCAAATAAAAACACCTCTTAACGAGGTGAGATTAAAGTGACGATGGCACATCCAACTCAACTTAATTAGTTTCAAAATCGGCACTTAGCTGAAAAATTTAAAAAGGCAAAACAGGCAGCGTGCCGATTTTGAAACTAATTAAAAACTTGTTAAATATTTATAAGTATTTACAATTCTAACGACGAGTCGGAAAATATACGGCTTTTGGCTATCACTCCCTTTTTGGCTATAAGAGCCTCTTAAGAAGACCCTTAGTTTTCCAAATTTTTTGAATCAAAAAATGTTTCGAAAAATATGATTTTTTTTTTTTTTAATCTATATATATAAAAATGGAGCCAAAAAATGTGTCGTAAAAAACTACTGGAGAACGGCTGGGCCGATTTGGTTCAAATTTTTTTTCAGTTGTAGGTAACTAACAGGAGAAGGTCAGAACGTAATAAAATTTTTAGAAAATCCTCCAGGGTAATGGTGAAAAACAAATAATTAAAATATCAAATTATATAAAAGAGTAGTGTATCGAAATATATGTCAAAGTAAAAACAAATCGTTTCAATATTATTCGGTTTCTTATTCGTTTTTATCAGACGTCCGGATTTGTTTAATTTCTTCCTGTGATTTGTAGGAATAATGCCTGCTATAAGACGGCCAAACATTGGACGACGTACACGTCGGGCAACATATAGTCGGAATGTCCATGAAAGTCAAACGCAAGACGAACGTGCAGAAAGAAATGAATCGAGACGAACCCGTTTAGCACAGATTCGCTCTACACAAAGAGTACCAAGAACAGACTTGAATCGCGCTGCATTTGCATACAATTTCTCAACGTCCTACAAAGACCATAGCTGCGTTGTTATCGGTTCATTGTCTGTGGTATGTCAGCACTGCAATGCACTGAAGTTTCGATTGGAAGCTCCCGGCTTATGCTGCGCAGGTGGCAAGGTAAAATTGCCGGTTTTGACTCATCCACCAGAGCCATTGTATTCGCTTCTATATGGAAATACAAGCAAATCAAACCATTTCCTGTTGCACGCACAAAAATATAACGGATGTTTTCAAATGACGTCATTTGGAGCAGAGGTTGTTCAACAACCAGGCTACAATCCGAGTTATAAGGTAATAGCGTCACTCTTTTATCAACATGAACAACTATAATTTTTCACGAAATTGCATCACAAAATTCAGATTCAAGGGCAAATTCACCATCGAGCGGGCGCTTTGTTACCACCACCAAACAAAGATCATAAATTCCTTCAGATCTATTTCGTTGGTGATTCGGCAGTTGAACTTAATCAGCGTTGTGCAATTTTCACTGCAACTAAACGTGAAATAATACAACAATTGCAAAATCTTCTTCATGAGTGTAATGAATTGGTCAGATTGTTCAAAACAGCTTTGGATACAATGCATTCTGACGACCACAAAATCATTATCAGAGCAGATAAAAGACCAGCAGGAAGCCATTCAAGACAATTCAATGCGCCCACTATCAATGAAGTCGCAGTGGTGATTGTTGGCGAGAATGTGGAATCACGCGATATTGTTCTCAAGCGTCGGGATGATGGACAATTGCAACGCGTTTATGAGACTCATCGGTCATATGATGCACTTCAATATCCGTTGATGTTCTGTCGTGGAGAAGATGGCTATCACTTCAACATAAAGATGGTCAATCCAACGACAGGTTTGTTTAATCACTTCATTTTCATTCTGCACGTAAATTCGAATTCATATTACAGGAGAAGAAACGAATAAGAAAGTCAGCTCAATGAATTTTTATGCATATCGATTGATGATTCGACTAGATGTTGACAATCATCTGTTGAGATACCGCCGTTTGTTTCAGCAGTACTGTGTCGACATGTATGTAAAAGTAGAAACGGAGCGTCTCAATTTCATTCGTTTCAATCAGTCAAAGTTACGATCTGACGAGTACATCCACTTGCGTGACGCCATCGCTACTGATGGACACGCGGCAAACATTGGTTGTTTGACCATTCTGCCAGCTACTTATGTTGGGAGCCCGCGCCATATGCATGAGTACGCTCAAGATGCGATGACGTACGTGCGGAATTACGGACGACCTGATTTATTTATCACGTTTACATGCAATCCGAAATGGCCCGAAATTACGAATTTGTTGCACCAAGGACAAACATCCAGCGATCGACATGACATCACTGCACGAGTATTCAAGCTAAAGGTAAAAATTCTTATGGATTACAGCAGAAGGTTTTTGGCGTAGTTCGTTGTTGGATGTACTCGGTTGAATGGCAGAAGCGTGGCTTACCACATGCGCACATTTTGCTTTGGATGTTCGACAAGATCCGACCAGAACATATTGATTCGATTATTTCTGCCGAAATACCAGATCCAGAAACTGATCCGGAGCTGCATTCCGTTGTGAAAACGAGTATGATCCATGGCCCTTGCGGAGTCCACAACCCAGAATCACCATGCATGGAAAACGGAAATTGCACAAAACGATTTCCCCGTCCGTTGGTGGCTGAAACAATCAGTGGAAACGATGGATATCCATTGTATAGGCGTCGTTCTCCAGATGACAACGGCAGATGGATCGAAATGATGGTAAAAAATAACAAAGTCATCGTCGATAACCGCTGCATCGTTCCATATTGTCCGCTTTTGTCGAAAACGTTTTCAACGCACTGCAATGTTGAGTACTGCAACTCAATAAAATCAATCAAATACATTTGCAAATATGTGAACAAAGGGAGCGACATGGCGGTGTTTGGCATTGCTGATCCGAATGCAAACGACGAGGTGACGAAATTTCAACTTGGACGTTACGTAAGTTGTAACGAGGCCATTTGGCGTCTGTTTTCATTTCCGATTCATGAACGTCATCCGACGGTCGTACACTTATCTGTTCACTTGGAAAACGGCCAGCGTGTCTACTTTACGGACGCGAATGCAGCGCAAAGAGCAGAACGGCCACCAGCGACAACGTTGACAAATTTCTTTTCTACATGCGAAAGCGATCCGTTCGCAAGGACTTTACTCTATTCGGAAATGCCACGCTATTATACATGGAACGCTGCATCGAAGAAGTTTCAACGCCGAAAAAGAGGCGATGCTGTTGATGGTTTCGCTGATATCTATTCGACTGATGCTCTCGGACGAATATACACAGTTCATCCACGCCAAGACGAATGCTTTTATATTCGCTTGCTTTTGGTGAACATAAGAGGCCCTACATCCTTCGAGTCCCTGCGTACTGTGGATGGTGTGCTGTGCGCCACTTTTCGGGAGGCTTGCCAACGTTTAAATTTGCTTGAAAACGACACACATTGGGACTCAACGCTCGCTGATGCCACTGTTTCTCTTTCTGGATCAAATCAAATTCGTGCATTATTTGCAATAATCATAGCCACATGTCATCCGTCGAACCCGACCGCACTGTGGGAAAAGTACAAGGACGATATGGCTGACGACATTTTAATAGACGTTCGCAGGACAACTATGAATTTCACTCTTGCCATTAACGGAGAAATGCACAACGAAGCTTTAATACTGATCGAAGACATGTGTATGCTTATGTGCGGCAGTCTACTGTCGACATTGGGAATGCCAACGCCACATCGTTCAGTGCACGATGCTTTCAATCGCTAATTTCAACGGGAGCAACACTATAACCAAGATAACTTGGCCGAAAGAGTCCGAACCAATGTGCCGTTTTTGAATGCCGAGCAGAAGAACGTGTACGATTCGATAATGAAGGTTGTTGACAATGGATCGGGAGGCTTATACTTTCTCGATGCTCCTGGTGGGACAGGCAAGACATTTGTCATTTCGTTGATTCTGGCAACGATTCGATCAAGATCTCAAATTGCGTTGGCTGTTGCATCATCTGGCATTGCTGCCACGTTGTTGGAAGGCGGTCGAACTCCACATTCCGCTTTGAAGCTGCCCATGAATCTTCTCACGGTTGACAAGCCAACATGCACAATAAGCAAGAATTCGGCGACAGCGAAATTGATGCGAGAATGCAAAATCATCATTTGGGATGAATGCACGATGGCGCATAAGCGAGCTTTGGAGGCAGTTGACCGAACGATGAAAGATTTACGCGGTGATTCGAAACTATTTGGTGGGTCTTTGATATTGCTGTCCGGAGATTTTCGTCAAACGCTTCCCGTCATCCCGAAATCTACGGCTGCCGATGAAGTTAATGCATGCCTTAAATCGTCTTCATTGTGGAGATATGTCAAAAAGCTGAAATTAACCACTGTTCATGCTGAACAAAGGGAGGTCAGCAATAAATCCAAGTGGACACCACTATGTACAAAATGTACCTTTTACCCGGTTCCGAGGCGGGCACGAAGCCGCCATATTTTTGTATACTCTCTTACTCGAAAATAAAACCCCGAAGCGAGAAGACATACTCGAGCTCCGGCATTTGAACATCCATTTAAAACCTCAACTTTATTTACTGGGAATTTGGGACACCAGCTTACCAGGCCCCGACATCGACATTTTGGTCCTCCGCCCGAGATATTCCAGCGCCTTGCCAAGATAAGTACGGTGCCGAAATTCCCACCATATATGTATATACATACATACATATATATATATATTGCTGCACTTAATCCACTCTATCTATTGCCCCACTTCCAGCTTGTGGCCGCCTGTGCAGTAATATATGTACGTATGCATGTATGTACATAGCTAAATGCACTCCTACACGTATTCTAACTCAGCCAATATTCAATAAGGCTTACATCCATTTTTTTTTTCCATACAAAAAAATCTATGCATATTGTCCGTATGTGTGTCCATCCATATTAATCATAAAATTATCCAGTGAACATAAATACATACATCAAACCTGCTCTCCATACATAAAAAGCCATACAAGATCTTCCATCCACACCAATTTCCTCAGTGAACATACAACTTATATACATACAGAATTTGCATTCGCATATGTACATGGCCGATCTATGAACATAAATACTTATTTACATACATACATCAATTACTTTTGGGTGTTCATAAATCGGCGGCATTTAAAGAGATCTTGCATCCCACATACATACATACATCCACTACATATTATTTTGCATCCACACCAATTTCCTCAGTGCACATACATATATACATACAGAATTTGCATTCGCATATGTACATGGCCGATCTATGAACACAAATACATACTTACATACATACATCAATTACTTTTGGGTGTTCATAAATCGGCGGCATTTAAAGAGATCTTGCATCCCACATACATACATACATCCACTACATATCTAGGTGTTTCACTTCACAATAACAACAAAAACAAAAACCTTCGGCTGGCTCTCGACCGGTCAGCTGGCCGAGCATACGCGCATAGACAGACATACAAATTGCTGGACCGGCAATTGAGAACCGGCAGCTAAAATTGTCGCCGCATATAAAGACAAAAACATAAACAAAGTTAAACAAACAAAATTTAAAAATCAGCGTTTTAATATTTTTATGGTTTATTTTGCATAGATAGTAACCCGATTACCATAAGCGTTTCCCAGCCGTTCACACTTGCATTACTTTTTTAAAAGTGTCGTGTGTGAGGTTTTTGTTTTCCTTTATCATTTGATTTTTTGGGTACGCATGATCCAGCGTCCAAGTTTTTTTTTTTTTTTTTTTGTTTTTTTTTCCAAAATCGATAAACATAAGTTTTCGATTAATCCCTCTTAACTTCACTTTCCAGCCCCACAGCATTTTCGACAAACATTTCTTATAGTTTTCCGAATGAATTATTCCACTTTTTTTTTGTTCTTTCCAAAATCGATAAACACTTTTTTCGATTTTTTTTTTTAATTCTCTAACGCGTCATCCAGCGTCCCCGCATTAATTTGAAATCGATAGCATTATTTTTCGATTAATTTGTTCTACGCGTTATCCAGCGTCCCCATATTTTTCAAATCGAGTACATCCATTTCGATTATTTTTTTGAAAACCCTTTCCAAGGTCCAAGTGTTGTTTATTTTTTCAAAAGAAATCGATAACTATATTTTTTAAACGCTTTATCCAGCGTCCCCGTATTGATTTGAAATCTATAGCATATTTTTTCGATTAGTTTGGTCTACGCGTTATCCAGCGTCCTCATACTTTCCCAAATCGATAACATCCTTTTCGATTATTATTTGTTTATTTACGCTTATCCAGCGCCCCCACAAATTTCTTCCAAATCGATCAAATATTTGTTCGATTAAATTGGTGTACACTTTATCCACCGTTCCATACCACGTCAAAGTCGATAGACTACCTCACGCACTTACATTTTCCGGCTCCTACGAGAGCTTAATATGCCAATTGGCGACGGTAAGGAACCAAAATCCCTTTTGACCGTTTCTAAGACGGAAGCTCTCTCACAGAGTCAGGGCAAAGAGCGAATCCTCTGTGCCTTCCAAAAGCGAAAATCCCACTCGAAGCAAAAGCCCATTGACAACCACAACTCCACTTAAATCTACGAGCACGTCGCTCCAAGTTCCACGGTCGGTACCATCCACCAAATCCGCAAAATCAGTCGTGTCTCCCCACTTCACTAGAGCAACTGGAAGAAGGCTTAAGCTGAGGGAGACAAGGCCTTGATGAAATTCATGACCATAACCGATAGGGTGGGTCAGTTCGAAGCCAGAGTCAAAACCCCTTCTGATACAAGTCCGTCCATCCACACGAGTAGGGTTCGACTCGAGCAGATCAGGGCCCTCTGGGACAAGGTGGAAAAGGAATACGAGACGTGCGCCGAAGTTCTGTCCAGTCTAAACTGCACAGACACAATAACAGTCATGCAATCCAAGTATGACTACTGTTATACCGTTTACGAGCGGTGCGCAGCAAGCCTCAATGAGATTATTGAGGAATCACGCCCGCAACACTCTGCTCAGTCCTCCAATCTGGCGCCGTCTCAGGGCGGATGTCGCTTACCCCCAGTCGAGTGCGAAGTGTTCAATGGTGACTATGTTCAATGGCCCACATTTCGGGACCTTTTTTCCGCCATCTATATACGCAATCCTCGGCTTTCAGAAGTTGAGAAATTATTCCATCTCAATGCAAAAACTAGCGGCGAGGCCAAATCCATTGTTGCCTCATCTCCGTTAACCAATGATGGGTTTGAATCAGCGTGGAGGAACTTGCAGAATCGGTTCGAGAAGAAGAGGCTGCTGGTCAACAGTCAATTGAAAATTTTGTTTAATTTACCTTCTGTTGCCCAGGAATGCGGCCAATCCTTGAAGCATTTAGAGAGCACAATCCAAGGTTGTTTAATGGCTTTGCAAATAGCAGAAATTGAGACCACTTATTGGGATTGCCTGCTCGTTTTTCTGTGCTCTTCCAAGTTGCCAAAGCTAACGATATCGAACGCTCGAGGCGATTGAAAAGTTTAAGCCAAATGCGAGCGCTCAATCCAGGGCACTGAGGGCTGACAATAGCTCGCGGTCAATCCAGACCTTTGAAAACAGAGTAACGGTAAATCCCCAATCCTGTAAACTCTGTGCACAAGAGAATCATCCTAACCGAATCTGTCCTCTATTCTTACGAATGTCAGTCGCAGATCGGGAGAAGTATGTAAAACAGCAGAAGTTGTGCTTAAACTGTTTTGCAAGAACGCATCTGCTCAGGGACTGCACTAGCACGCATAATTGCTATACGTGCAGAGGACGCCACAATACACTCCTGCATCAACAGTCCCACTCGTCCACAACAGTCCAGCAACATATACAGGTCATCGGGTCAACATATACTTCATCGACGGGTCAATCGAATGTGCAAACGTTTCTTGCCGTTAACACGCAAGGGGTCCTCCTGAGTACTGCGTTAATAGAAGTTTGCCATTTGGGCATCAAATACTCAGCACGGGCACTCATTGACTCGGGTTCCGAGGCAACCTTTATCTCAGAACGGTTGTTCAACCTGATTAAGTTGCCTTATGAGTCTATCCAAGCTCACGTTTCAGGGGTCAACCTTACTGTTGCAGCCCAGCCCCGTAAGCGCTGTCAACTCAACATAGGTTCTCCCGTCAGGCCCCATATCCAAATTGAAACCTTTGCATATGTGTTACCACAACTAGCCGGGAATCTCCCATCCTATAGTTTACCAGAGGATTCATTGAAGGATCTTCCACCGTTTCAACTAGCAGATCCAAATTTCTACCAGAGCTCTCAGATTGACGTGCTTATTGGTGCCGATATCCTGCCATCGATCGTTCTCAGCGGCTCCCATTCCAATATTTGTGGAACACTCCTTGGTCAAGAGACCATATTCGGGTGGATTCTTTGCGGTCCCATTGCAACGAGCCCCACAAGCAGAATCCGTTCTTTTTCATCCCGATTAGCGGTCACCGAGTCCAAACTAGACAGCATCCTCACAAAATTTTGGGAGGTGGAGGATGTTCCAGTGAAGCTGGTAAAGGAATCCACTTCGGTTTGCGAGAAAAACTTTATCCAATCCACCAAAAGAAACGAGGATGGGAGGTATGTTGTTTCGTTGCCCTTTAAAGAGCCGGACAACATTAATCTGGGACATTCCAGACCCATCGCACTGGCTCAGTTCCTCCGGAACGAAATTCGATTAAATAAAGATCTTCCATTGAAGGAGCAGTACGACTCAGTCATTCAAGAGTATTTAGATTTAGGTCATATGCACCAAGTCGCTCCGAACGACTCCAGCAGTTTTTATTTGCCTCATCACGCTGTCTTCAAACCAGATAGCACCACGACGAAGGTTCGCGTCGTGTTCAACGCTTCCAATCCCTCATCAAACGGGAACAGCCTCAATGATATCCTTCATGCGGGGCCTGTACTGCAGTCCGATCTGACTATTCAGATCCTAAAATAGCGTTTTTTTAAGTATGCGTTTAATGCTGACATCACCAAAATGTACAGGCAAATTCGGGTCAATCCTGGCCACACGCGCTTCCAGAGGATCTTATTCCGCAACAAAAACGGAGAGCTCTGCGACTATGAACTCGACACAGTCACCTTCGGCGTAAACTGTGCGCCCTTCCTAGCCATCAGAGTGCTACAGCAGTTGGCTCAGGACATCCAAGGCCAATATCCTTTGGCAAGCGACATCATCTCGAACTTTATGTACGTCGACGATGTGCTCGCAGGGGCTCACACTCAGCAGTCGGCAGTTTTAGCCATTAAAGAGCTTCGGCTGGCTCTCGAGAGTGCCGGTTTTCCACTGCGCAAGTGGACCTCAAATGAAATGAGACTCCTACAAGCGATTCCAAAGGAACACTTGGTTAGTGCAGACTTCCTTGAGCTGGAAGATGCCAGCACCGCGAAAACTCTTGGGATCCGTTGGCAAGCTACATCCGATAGTTTCTTCTTTATTCCGATGGGGATTCCCCTGCAAACTGCCTACACCAAACGAGAGGTTTTATCTCAGATAGCCAAGCTTTTCGACCCGGCAGGATGGTTATCGCCTTTCGTAATCCGAGCCAAGATTTTCATGCAGGAAATTTGGCTACGGGAGCTGGGCTGGGATCAGCCACTCCCCACCGACCTCGTAACCAAGTGGCAAGAGTTCTTAAAAGGGTATCCAGCCCTGAGGGAAATTCGTATTCCGAGATGGGTGCGTTTCCATCCAGCAGCCAAATTGCAGTACCATGCGTTTTGCGATGCGTCACAGGACGCATATGGGGCTGCCATTTTCGTCCGAGTCGAAACGACTGACGGCTGTTGTACCCATTTGCTGACATCCAAAACCAGAGTCGCTCCAGTCAGGTCCATCTCCATACCCCGCCTGGAATTGTGCGGAGCAGTGCTGCTCACTGAGCTAGCAGCATCAGTAATTTCCGAATTGCCTCCTAATGTTTATGAGATTTTTTACTGGACCGACTCTACGATAGTTCTTGCATGGCTAGGTAAGCCAGCGTGCACCTGGACGACATTCGTGGCCAACAGGGTCGCAAAGATCGAACAACGCACCAACGAAAGCAAATGGGGACATGTACGATCTGAAGACAATCCAGCTGATCTGGCAAGCCGGGGCGTCTCACCCCAAGAGCTTAAGGACAGCACACTTTGGTGGCACGGGCCGGCTTGGTTGCCACTCAAGCAGGAGCAGTGGCCGAGCGAATCATTGGTTCATCCGGAAACCGAGCTTGAGCGACGGCCCATCAAATGTCACAGTGTCACAGTGCCGCCAGCAGTTGATATTCTGGAGCGTTTTTCAACCTTCGACAGGGCTCTGCGGGTTCTAGCTTACGTAATCCGTTTTGCGAAAAGGTGCCAAAAGAAAGATATAGCCCCGTCGACAGCACTCACTGCGGCGGAATTGTCCGACGTGCAAGAGCGGTTAATCGTGTTCACTCAAAAGAAGGAGTTTCCCGTCGAATATAAGGCCTTAAGCAATAAGCAGCAAATTCCAGCCTCCAGCACAATTTCTAACCTGAACCCCTTTTTCGACAGAAAGGGGGTCTTGAGGGCAAGCGGCCGTTTACAAGCATCTGACATGCTCAGTTATGATGAGAAACATCCTATCATCATCCCAGCACGGTGTAGGTTCGCGAAACTACAAGTCCTGTTTACCCATCGTATATCCTTGCATGGGGGGAATCAGTTGATGGTGCGACTGATTCGATCCAAATTCTGGATTCCTAGACTTCAAAGGTTGGTGAAACAAACAATTCACTCGTGCCGAGTTTGTGTCATCCACAAGAAGAACCTGCAGAAGCAGTTGATGGGGGATTTGCCCCGTGCGAGATCCACTTTCTCCAGGCCATTCACTCATACGGGCATGGATTTCGCGGGACCGTTTGACATCAAGAGTTATGTCGGTCGAGCCTGCAAAATCACAAAGGGGTACGTCTGCGTTTTTGTCTGTTTTAGTACTAGGGCCATCCATCTCGAAGCGACATCCGACTTGACGACAGAGAAATTTTTGGCCGCTTTCTCCCGTTTTTCCGCTCGCCGTGGGTGTCCACAACACGTCTACTCTGACAACGGGAAAACGTTTGTCGGAGCCTCCACGTCCTTATCCAGAGACTTCATGGAATCAACAAGAACATTGATTCTCTCCAAACATAGTCTTCAGAACTTGGCCTGGCATTTCAACCCGCCCGGTGCACCTCATATGGGAGGGCTCTGGGAGGCGGGTGTGAAAAGCTTCAAGTCTCATTTCTACAAGCACACAGCCGCAGGGAAGTACACCTTCGAAGAACTGGCTACCCTCCTTGCGAAAATTGAGGCCTGTTTAAACTCCAGGCCTATTTCGCCAATGTCCGAAGATCCCACTGACCTTGTGGCTCTTAGCCCCGGGCATTTTCTAATCGGTGGGCCACTTCTTGCGGTATCTGAGCCTGTGATTGAAGAAAATCCTATTTCCATAATCAATCGGTGGCGGAGGTTGAAGGCCCTGCATCAGCAGTTCTGTGTGCGTTGGAAGGAGGAATACCTGAAGGAGCTCCACAAAAGGAACAAATGGAAATTCCCATCGCGAGATCTCCAGGCAGGAGACATGGTTGTGATCAAAGAGGAGAGCTTGCCATCCAACGAATGGCGGCTTGGGCGTATCCAGTTGGTCTGTCCTGGTGTAGACGGCAAGGTCAGAGTAGCAGACGTTCTCACAACACGGGGCGTCATCCGACGACCAGTGGCGAAGATGATTCGCCTCCCAATGGACTGCCCCAGTGACCATAGTGACTCCTCAATACATTAGTCCTTCCAACTGACATTTGCTAGTCCTAAGTTTGTGTCATCCAACGTCGTTTTTTCCGTCCACGTGTCTTGATCATCCGCATCCATAACATTTCATTTTCATATTTATCAATTTTTTTTTTAATATAGATCCGCATACACAATGGCTCCAACGACCCACCAAGGTGCACTGAGGAGTTGCCAGCGGTTTCTTCAACTGCCAGCTGTGAAGCGGCTCCGCGCAGTACTGATCAACAAGTACTGCGCAAACTGTCTGGCCCACGAGCATTCCGGTCGGTCATGTCGCAGTAAAGCGAGGTGTCACATCTGCAAGGAGCTCCACCACACGCTTCTGCACATCCACACTGGGCAGCCGCGCTCTTCGCGACGCCGACAAGAGCGCCAGCCACCCTCGGCCCCTCGGCCTCAGCGTCAGCCACAGCAGCGCCAGCAGCCGCCTTTATCCGGATCTCGACGCTCCGCCACGCCAATGGATGTGTCGCCATCCCGCAGCACGTCTACGGGCCCGTCGTACACGCCTATCCTGGCCCGCACGAGTGTTAGCATCCTCCCGACCGCTTCGGTGCTAATCGGATCCGACCAAAAGCGTTTCGATGTCCGGGCCTTGGTGGATCCGTGCTGTCCTGTGAGTCGCATCCACATATCCTTGGTGAAGGCCCTTAATTTGGCCATCACGGGCATTGGCGACCAACGGGTGTGCACCACCGAGATTCGCTCCAAGGCGTCCAAGATGAGCAAACAGCTGCTGATGCTGGTGGACGAGCAGATGCAGACCCGAACGCCGTTGCAGTCGCTGGATCCTAAGGTGCAAGACATGTTCCAGAATGTCACTTTGGCGGATGACCGGTGGTTCCACCCATCTCTAGTGTCGGTTGTGCTTGGGGCGGATGTATATGCTGACCTGATGCTGCCGGGTATCCTCCCGGGTCAGGACGGCTTACCGATGGCACAGAACACGACGCTGGGATGGATCCTTTCCGGACGTTGCTCCCTCTCGTAGATTGCAAGTATTCCTCTTGCGAGGGGGGGAGAATGTTCATGCTGAACAAAAGGGGGTCAGCAATAACTCCAGGTGGGCATCACTATGTACAAAATGTACCTTTTACCCGGTTCCGAGGCGGGCACGAAGCCGCCATATTTTTGTATACCCGCTTACTCGAAAATAAAACCCCGAAGCGAGAAGACAACTCGAGCTCCGGCATTTGAACATCCATTTAAAACCTCAACTTTATTTACTGGGAATTTGGGACACCAGCTTACCAGGCCCCGACATCGACAACCACGAACATGAGAGTCACATTGCAGAATGACCCGTCCGCTGCTGAATTCTCGAGACAACTGCTGGCACTTGGCAATGGCGAAATTCCTGTTGATGTTTCGACTGGATCAATATCGTTTCCGGCAAATTTTTGCGTGTTCATTAACAAAGTGTTCCCCGACATTGCCCAAAATTATAAAAATATCGACTGGATTAGTGAACGGGCAATACTAGCAGCGAAGAACAAGGACGTAGATAATTTGAATTACATTATTCAAAATCAAATCGATGGAGAACTGCATTCATACAGATCCGTTGACAGCGTGACCGACGAGGATGAAGCGACGAACTATCCGACAGAATTTTTGAACTCGCTAGATGTGCCAGGAACTCCACCGCATAATTTGCAACTGAAGGTGGGATCAATTATTATAATGCTGCGGAATCTAAATCATCCGAAATTGTGCAACGGTACGCGGTTGTCCGTCAAGAAACTGATGAATAACGTGATTCAGGCGACGATCATCAAGGGAACATTTCAAGGAGAGGTAGTCCTTATACCACGAATTCCGATTATTCCAACTGATCTACCATTCCAATTCAAGAGGATTCAGTTCCCCGTCCGATTGGCATTTGCGATGACAATCAACAAATCGCAAGGCCAATCGTTAGAAGTCTGCGGGATAAATCTAGAATTTCCCTGTTTTTCGCACGGCCAGCTGTACGTTGCATGCTCGCGTGTTGGTAAGCCGTCTTCATTGTTTGTTTTTGCGCCGGAAAATAAAACAAAAAACATAGTATATCATATCGCTCTATACTAAATAAAGAAATGCAGTGTTTGTCTATTACCCTGGGGTTATATAATGGCGTCGAATTAGGGCGAGACAAAGTTCGCCGGGTCCGCTAGTAGAATAGATTTTCACTGAGAAAACTTTGTATGAAGGTAGAGCGATAAAAGGCACGTCCAACAGCGACAAGTGTAACAGCGAAAAAAAACATACATTCAACATTCAACATACATTCAACATACATACATCATACAACATCAACCTAAATGGTTCGATTTTCAATGATCCAATTGCAGACTGCAAGGGTATACCAACTTCGGTTTACCGAAGTTAGCTTTCTTTCTCGTGTTTATACACGGTACCCATAGGGTACAAGGGTATTATAAGTTTGTGCCAACCGAGAATGTATGTAACAGGCAGAAGGAGGCATCTCCGACCCCATAAAGTATATATATTCTTGATCAGTATCACCAGCCGAGTCGATTTAGCCATGTCCGTCTGTCCGTCTGTCCGTCTGTCCGTCTGTCCGTCCGTGTGAAACAACAGATCTCAGAGACTATAACAGCTAGAGTTACCAAATTTGGTGACAACATTGGAATCTGTTGCACGCAGATCAAGTTTGTTTTAAAATTTGGCCACGCCCACTTCCGCCCTCAAAAATCATAAAAAATTTTAAATAAGCTATACACTTTTTTTTCGGGTAAAAGTTAATAAATGCAAAAAATGAATAAAATAGAGCGGACGTTTCCTGAAAATTTCAGTAAAATCGGATGATAAACATGGGAGATATTAGCAATAAGGTTCGAATTTTAAAACCCCCCCTAAGGCGCTGCTGAGTAGCCAGTAGCCGTCTAGGTCGTGGGTTCGAACCCCGACCTCACAAAAACTTTTTATTGTTTTTTTCTCTGTTTTTTTTTGCATTTCTTCCTTTTTCCTTTGTTATTATACCCGGAGAACAACTAGAAAAAAATTTTAGAATAAAAATACAAAACAGAAAATATTTTGGTTTTGTGTGGGATTAAGCTCGTGCCAATTTTGCACAATGTAGATGCACCGGCTGCTTAGACAACTGGGCCATTACATATGTTACATATGAAGCGCCATTTTCATACTAAGTATGCTTCGACAACTGTTAACCTAATTTTGGCAGAACTGAAATAAAATTGCCAGAGATTGTCACATCTAATAGCTTCTACATTTTCTTAATGAAAAGATGCTTTTTATTGTCATAGAAAAGTGTGTGTGAAAGAGAAAAGAGATCTACTATTGACCAAAAAAATTGCGCCAAACTACAGAAAAGAACGAGCGTGACCAAAATTCACTTTCATAAATCAACTTTGCCGAACTGGTATAAAATGTATTAATTGAATAAAGAGCAGAAAAAATGAATAAGAATCTTTAAAAAAAATGTAAAAAATTCTTTGGCATGAGTGGGATTAGAACTCAGAACTTCTTCCATAATAAAACGATGGCCCATCGCTTAGACGCCTCGGCTATGCTCCTTATTGCGCAATAGACAGCGATTGATACTTCTAATAGCCTCCAGACTTTTTCAATCAGAAGGCGGTTTGTTTATTGTAACAGAGACGCACAAAACAAGTGTGGGTGAAAGAGAAAAAAGATCGACTGTTGACCAAAACTACAGAAAAGAACGAGCGTGATTAAGAAATGACAAAAAATAACATAATTCACTTTCATAAACCAACTTTGCCGAACTGGTATAAAATGTATTAATTGAATAAAAAGCTGAAAAAATAAACAAGAATCTAAAATAAAAATGTAAAAAAATTCTTTGGCATGAGCGGGATTAGAACTCAGAACTTCTTGCATAATAAAACGATGACCCATCGCTTAGACGCCTGGGCTATGCTCCTCATTGCGCAATAGACAGCGATTGATACTTCTAATAGCCTCCAGACTTTTTCAATCAGAAGGCGGTTTGTTTATTGTAACAGAGACGCACAAAACAAGTGTGTGTGAAAGAGAAAAAAGATCGACTGTTGACCAAAAAAATTGCGCAAATGTATTATTAAGTCGGGAGCTAATTCGAGCGGCGATTTAATTTTTCATTAAGGAGTATCTAAATCAACAAACGTCTGGGTACTGGGTATCTCATAGTCGAGCACTCTCGACTGTAGCTTTCTTACTTGTTTTTTTCTGTTATTCTGCCCATAAGTTCTAAGCGACTTAAGCTACAGAAATGATATAAAAACTGTTGTCTTCTGGCGTTAAATACGCAGCCAACGATACCACATTAATCCCGATCTGATGCTCCGCTGAAAAAATATTCAATAAAGAATAGATATATATAGTCAATAAAGATGATTTTACCGTTGTTTTTTATACCCGGTACCCATAGGCTACAAGGGTATTATAAGTTTGTGCAAACCGAGAATGTATGTAACAGGCAGAAGGAGGCATCTCCGACCCCATAAAGTATATATATTCTTGATCAGTATCACCAGCCGAGTCGATTTGGCCATGTCCGTCTGTCCGTCTGTCCGTCTGTCCGTCCGTGTGAAACAACAGATCTCAGAGACTATAACAGCTAGAGTTACCAAATTTGGTGACAACATTGGAATCTGTTGCACGCAGATCAAGTTTGTTTTAAAATTTGGCCACGCCCACTTCCGCCCTCAAAAATCATAAAAAATTTTAATTAAGCTATACTCTTTTTTTTCGGGTAAAAGTTAATAAATACAAAAAATGAATAAAATAGAGCGGACGTTTCCTGAAAATTTCAGTAAAATCGGATGATAAACATGGGAGATATTAGCAATAAGGTTCGAATTTTAAAACACCCCCTAAGGCGCTGCTGAGTAGCCTGTAGCCGTCTAGGTCGTAGGTTCGAGCCCCGACCTCGCCAAAACTTGTTATTGTTTTTTTCTTCTGTTTTTTTTGCATTTCTTCCTTTTTCCTTTGTTATTATACCCGGAGAACAACTAGAAAAAAATTTTAGAATAAAAATACAAAACAGAAAATATTTTGGTTTTGTGTGGGATTGAGCTCGTGCCAAATTTTGCAAAATGTAGATGCACCGGCTGCTTAGACAACTGGGCCATTACATATGTTACATATGAAGCGCCATTTTCATACTAAGTATGCTTCGACAACTGTTAACCTAATTTTGGCAGAACTGAAATAAAATTGCCAGAGATTGTCACATCTAATAGCTTCTACATTTTCTTAATGAAAAGATGCTTTTTATACCCGGTACCCATAGGGTACAAGGGTATTATAAGTTAGTGCCAACCGAGAATGTATGTAACAGGCGGAAGGAGAAATCTCCGACCCTATAAAGTATATATATTCTTGATCAGCGTCACCAGCCGAGTCGATTTAGCCATGCCCGTCTGTCCGTCTGTCCGTGCGTGTGAAACAACAGATCTCAGAGACTATAAGAGCTAGAGTTACCAAATTTGGTGACAACTTTGGAATTTGTTGCACGCAGATCAAGTTTGTTTTAAAATTTGTCCACGCCCACTTCCGCCCCTGAAAATTATAAAAACGTTTTATTAGCTATATGCGTGATTTTCTGCTTAAAATGAATAGATACAATAAATTAAAAAAAAAGGGACGGACGTTTCCTGAAAACTTCAATAAAATCGGATGATAAACATGGGAGATATTAGCAATAAGGTTTGAATTTTAACACACCGCCCTAAGGCACTGCTGTTGCAAGCTGTAGCCGACAGGTGGCGCATTCGAGCCTTGGCCGTGCGATATAATGGCGCCAATGTATGTATGTACAATGTATGTATGTACAATTTTAATTTGCCTTTTAGTGTGAAGCGCAAACGTTTAAGTACCGGGTATCTCACAGTCGAGCACAGTCGACTGAAGCTTTCTTACTTGTTTTATTCAAAAAATGTTTCGAAAAATATGTTTTTTTTTTTTTAATCTAAAAAAAAAACCTTTATAACTACGCAAAACAGCCTTAATTTCAATTCGGAAAGCTTTCCTTTGTCAGTTTTTATTAGATTAATAAATATGCTTATTAAGATTAGAAATTTAAACAATTAAATTTTTTGCGATTTTTTGAAAAAAACTAAGTTTTCTCCTTATCAACTTTTGAAAAATCGATAATCTGAGATAAAAACCTTCAAAACTATGCCAAAACAGCCTTAATTTCAATTCGGAAAGCTTTTCTGTGTCAGTTTTTATTAGATTAATAAATCTGCTTATTAAGATTAGAAATTTAAACAAACAAATTGTTTGTGATTAAAAAAAAAAAAAAAAAAAAACTGAGGTCAAATTTTGAAAAATCGATAAAAAATAGTTTTCTGATATTTTTCAATATTTTGGTTTTAAGTGTTTACAATTCTAACGACGAGTAGGAAAATATACGGCTTTTGGCTATCACTCCGTTTTTGGCTATAAGAGGCTCTTAAGAAGACCCCTAGTTTTCCACATTTTTTGAATCAAAAATGTTTCGAAAAATATGATTTTTTTTTTTTTGAAAAATCTAATATAAAAACCTTCAAAACTATAAAAAAACAGCCTTAATTTCAATTCGGATAGTTTTTCTGTGTCAGTGCTTACAATTTTAACGACGAATCGGAAAATATACGTCTTTTGGATATCACTCCCTTTTTGGCTATTACTAAATCTGTTTATTAAGATTAGAAATTTAAACAAATACATTTTTCGTTATTTTTTGACAAAACAGCCTTAATTTCAATTCGGAAAGCTTTTCTGTGTCAGTTTTTATTAGATTAATAAATCTGCTTATTAAGATTAGAAATTTAAACAAATAAATTGTTTGTGATTAAAAAAAAAAAAAAAAAAAAAAACGGGGGTCCCCCCTTATCACATTTTAAAAAATTGACAAAACAAAAATTGCTGATATTCTAAGGACGAATCGGAACATACACGGCTTTTGGCTATCACTTCCTTTTTGGCTATAAGAGGCTCTTGGGAAGATTTTACTTTTCCACATTTTTTGAATAAAAAAATGTTTAGAAAAATGTTGTTTTTTTTTTGAATAATCTAGTATGAAAACCTTCAAAACTATGCCAAAACAGCCTTAATTTCTATTTGGAAAGCTTTTCTATGTCAGTTTTTATTAGATTAATAAATCTGCTTATTAAGATTAGAAATTTAAGCAAATAATTTTTTTGCGATTTTTTGAAAAAAAACTAAGTTTCCTCCTTATCAAGTTTTGAAAAATCGATGAAAAATTGTTTTTCTGATATTTTTCAATATTTTGGTTTTAAGTGTTTACAATTTTAAGGACGAATCGGAAACTACACGGCTTTTGGCTATCACTTCCTGTTTGGCTATAAGAGGCTCTTAAGAAGACCTTACTTTCACACATTTTTTAATTCAAAAAATGTTTCGAAATATATATATATTTTTTTTTTTGAAAATTTACGATAAAAACCTTCAAAACTATGCCAAAACAGCCTTAATTTCAATTCGGAAAGCTTTTCTGTGTCAGTTTTTATTAGATTAATAAACCTGCTTATTAAGATTAGAAATTTAAACACATTTTTTTTTTGCGATTTTTTGAAAAAAACTAAGTTTTTCCCTTATCAAATTTTGAAAAATCGACAAAAAATTGTTTTCTGATATTTTTCAATATTTTCCTTTTAAGTGTTTACAATTTGAAAGACGAATCGGAACATACACGGATTTTGGCTATCACTTCCTTTTTGGCTATAAGAGGCTCTTAGGAAGATTTTACTTTTCCACATTTTTGGAATACATTTTTTTTAGAAAAATGTGTTTTTTTTTTTTTTTGTTGAATAATCTAGGATAAAAACCTTCAAAACTATGCCAAAACAGCCAAATTTCAATTTGGAAATCTTTTTTGTGTCCGTTTTTATTAGATTAATAAATCTGCTTCTTAAAATAGATAAGCTTATTAATCGATAAAAAATTGTTTTCTGATATTTATACCCTTGCAGAGGGTATTATAATTTTGACCAGATGTTTGCAACGCAGTAAAGGAGGCATCTCCGACCCCATAAAGTATATGTATTCTTGATCAGCATCACCAGCCGAGTCGATCTAGCCATGTCCGTCTGTCTGTCTGTCTGTCTGTCCGTCTGTCGGTTTCTACGCGAACTAGTCTCTCAGTTTTTGAGCTATCGAGCTGAAATTTCCAGCATAGTCTTATTTTTTTAGCACGCAGTATATATGTCGGAACGACCGAAATCGGACTACTATATCCTATAGCTGCCATAGGAATGATGGCGAAATTAATGTAAAAAAAATTTTAACTTCTCTGTTTTTTAACGTATTTCTATAAATTTTGAGATATAGCAGTTTTTTATGGTTCTAGAATTACGATTTTAGTTTCATTAAGATCGGAAAACTATATCATATAGCTGCCATAGAAACGATCGGTCGATTTGTATGAAAATGTAAAATCATGTAAAATGTAAAATTTTATAGCTATGTATAAATGTTATAAATGTTATAAATTTACATTACATTGTTATTTTTATACCCTTGCGTATGATTATAACAGCAGATTTGAACTTTCATGCGAAATCGGACTTCTATATAATATATAGAATGTAAAAAAATGTAAAATTATACATGTAATATGTAAAACTTACAAAATTCTATATTTCTTCAACATTACTAAAATGGTTCGATTTTCAATGATCCAATTGCAGACTGCAAGGGTATACCAACTTCGGTTTACCGAAGTTAGCTTTCTTTCTCGTTTTCAATATTTTGGTTTTAAGTGTTTACAATTTTAAGGACGAATCGGAACATACACGGCTATTGGCTATCACTTCCTTTTTGGCTATATGAGGCTCTTAAGAAGACCTTACTTTTCCACATTTTTGGAATCAAAAAATGTTTCGAAAAATATGTTTTTTTTTTTTTTAATTTTAAGATAAAAACCTTTATAACTATGTCAAAACAGCCTTAATTTCAATTCGAAAAGCTTTTCTGTGTCAGTTTTTATTAGATTAATAAATCTGCTTATTAAGATTAGAAATTTAAACAAATACATTTTTCGTTATTTTTTGAAAAGAAAAACTGAGGTCCCCCCTTATCAAATTTTGAAAAATCGATTTACAAAAATGTCTGACATTTTTCAATGTTTTGGTTTTAGGTGTTTAAAATTTTAAGGACGAATCGGAACATACACGGCTTTTGGCTATCACTTCCTTTTTGGCTATAAGAGGCTCTTGGGAAGATTTTAATTTTCCATAATTTTCCACATTTTTTGAATAAGAAAATGTTTAGAAAAATGTGATTTTTTTTTTTGAATAATCTAGTATAAAAACCTTCAAAAATTTGCCGAAACAGCCTTAATTTCAATTTGGAAAGCTTTTCTATGTCAGTTTTGATTAGATTAATAAATCTGCTTATTAAGATTATAAATTTAAACAAATATTTTTTTGCGATTTTTTGAAAAAAACTAAGTTTCCCCCTTATCAAATTTTGAAAAATCGATGAAAAATTGATTTCTGATATTTTTCAATATTTTGTTTTTAAGTGTTTACAATTTTAACGACGAATCGGAAAATATACGGCTTTTGGATATCACTCCCTTTTTGGCTATAAGAGGCTCTTAAGAAGATCTTACTTTCTCACATTTTTTGATTCAAACAAGTAAGAAAGCTACAGTCGAGAGTGCTCGGCTGTGAGATACCCAGTACCCAGACGTTTGTTGGTTTAGATACTCCTTAATTAAAAATTAAATCGGCGCTCGAATTAGCTCTCGACTTAATAATAAATTTGCGCCATTTTTTTTGGTCAACAGTCGATCTTTTTTCTCTTTCACACACACTTGTTTTGTTCGTCTCTGTTACAATAAACAAACCGCCTTCTGATTGAAAAAGTCTGGAGTCTATTAGAAGTATCAATCACTGTCTATTGCGCAATGAGGAGCACAGCCCAGGCGTCTAAGCGATGGGCCATCGTTTTATTATGCAAGAAGTTCTGAGTTCTAATCCTCATGACAAAGATTTTTTTTACATTTTTATTTTAGATTTGTAGCAGGATGGCATACCTATATACTTACTTATATACTTACTTACATTCTTATATAGTTACTTACCTACCTACTTATGTACTTATAATAACTTATTATCTATAATTACTTAAAACATAGACTTAATTAATAGTTAAGATAAATATAAACACATTGTGCAATACTAGAGATAATGTTAATCTAACAGAGCTGTTAAGGCGCTCTCTTGACTCTCCTCTCTCGCTCTCATCGCTCTCTGAACCAAAACGGGGGTTGATGCAGATCGCAGAGAGAGCGAGGAGTCAGTCGAACGCAGCCAGTAACGAAGAAAAGAAGTGAAATAATAAAAATAATAAAACCTTAAACTAACTGTTGTTCGTCTACAATATCAGAAGTGGTCGATTACACGCTAAAATGGAACTCGGAAACGTTTCAATTGCGCAGCTTAAAAAGTGGCTAAGGGTATTAAATAAACCAACTACTGGCACCAAAAAAACATTAATTATGCGTTTAAATGCGTTACCAATGGAAATGAAAAAAACGATTGAAAACATGTAGGAACATGGCAATTTCGAGGAAGACTACGACGAGCATTTATACGAAACTGGCGACAACGGCAACGAAAAAAAGGCAAACGAATATGGAGACAACGGCAACGAAGAAAATGCGGACGATTTTGGCGGCAACGAGAACGAGACAAATTCAAACGAAAATTTTGGCGAAGACGGAGAGGACAATAATTGCGAGAATATGGAATACGACGGAGGCACGAACAGCGAGTATGGAATGGAAATGTCGGACGAAGATAGCGGCGAAGAGGAACGGAAAAACAGCGGCAACGACAATGGTAAAAACAACAACAATGGCGGCAACGACAACGGCAACGGCAAGAACAACAACAACAACGACAACGGCAAGAACAACGGCAACGGCGAGATCAACAACAAAGGCAATGGCAAGAACAAAAACGGCGGCAACGGCAATGGCAAAAATAACAACAACAACAACGACAACGGCAAGAACAACGGCAACGGCGAGATCAACAACAAAGGCAATGGCAAGAACAAAAACGGCGGCAATGGCAAAAATAACAACAATGGCGGAAACGACGACGGCAAGAACAACAACGGCAACGGCAAGAACAACAACAACGGCAACGGCGAGAAAAACAACGGCGAAAATGGCAATGGCAAAAACAACAACAACGGCAATGGCAAGAACAACAACAATGGCAACGGAGAAGGCAAACGCAAAGGCGAGTTGAACAGAAACTGTACAAGTGGCGATCGCAAAAACGAAGTTGGCGGCATAAGGAAGGACGCGATAAACGGCGAGGCGAGTAACAATGCGCGCGAAGTGAAGAGTGGCAACGCTGAAAAGCCGAAATTCGAGGGAAATCAGACCCAAGCGTCGGAAATGTCGCTGCGCATGGCAACCGAGGTGCTGACAGAATATTCTGGAGAAACATGCGCGCGCAAATGGATTACACAAATGAATAACATTGCTGAAATCTATGGAATTGGCGGGCAGTATAAGAAAATGCTTTTGGTCAGCAAAATTAAAGGCAAAGCTAACATGTGGTTACATGCAAGTCCAGAGCGTGTGCTTTTACCATTAGAAGAGCTGTGTGCCGAATTGTTCGTAATGTTTGGCGAAAAAACTTCAAAGCTGGAGGCAAGGCGCAAATTCGAGGGACGTACATGGCTGGTCAGTGAGGCGTTTGGTAGTTATGCCGATGATAAGGTGATGCTTGCTCAAAGTATCAACATAGACGAAGAAGAGCTATTGAGCTGCATTGTCGAAGGTATATCGAACCAAGGATTGCGCAATCAAGCACGTATACAATGTTTCGCTAATGTTGGGCACATTAAGCGGGCATTTGCTGAAGTGAGTTTGCCCAAAACGAGTTCGTCCAAAGCTTACGTGGTCAAGAAGAAGGAAGCGTCAATGGACACAAATAAGGACACCGAGATGCGGTGCTTTAACTGCAACGCTAGGGGACACTGGGCCAAGGAATGTGGAAAACCAAGGCGAGAGAAAGGATCGTGCTACGCATGCGGCGAGATGGGGCACTTCGTAGCGACGTGCTTGAAGAACAAGAACAAGAGCAGCAACAATTATGTAAGATTTTTTGAAATTAATTTTATGAATAGTTCTAATGATAAAATGATTACAGAATGCCTCATAGATTCAGGAAGCCCAATTTCTTTCATTAAGACAGCTAAAGTACCAGGAAATACTCAGAAATTACCAGTTTTAAGTTTATATAATGGATTAAATAATAGTTACTTGGAAACCTTTGGAAAAATATTATGTTATGTTATGAAAAATCAAAATAAAGTACATTTTCATTTAGTTATTGTGGCAAATAAATCTATGAGTCATGATGTAATTCTGGGAAGAGACTTCATGGAAGCATGTAATATAAATTTGAACTTGGATACCTTGAAAATGGTTACGGTGGAAAGCATGAATAACGACATTGTTAGTAACATTAGTGAAAACGAGAAAGAAAGCTAATTTCGGTAAACCGAAGTTGGTATACCCTTGCAGTCTGCAATTGGATCATTGAAAATCGAACCATTTTAGTAATGTTGAAAAAATATAGAATTTTGTAAATTTTACATTTTACATGTAGAATTTTACATTTTCATATAAATTGACCGATCGCTTCTATGGCAGCTATATGATATAGTGGTCCGATCTTAATGAAATTAAAACCGTAATTCTAGAACCATAAAAAACTGCTATGTCTGAAAATTTATAGAAATACGTTGAAAAACAGAGAAGTTAAATTTTTTTTACATTAATTTCGCCATCATTCCTATGGCAGCTATAGGATATAGTAGTCCGATTTCGGTCGTTCCGACATATATACTGCGTGCTAAAGAAATAAGACTATGCTGAAAATTTCAGCCCGATAGCTCAAAAACTGAGAGACTAGTTCGCGTAGAAACCGACAGACGGACAGACGGACAGACAGACAGACAGACGGACAGACAGACGGACATGGCTAGATCGACTCGACTGGTGATGCTGATCAAGAATATATATACTTTATGGGGTCGGAGATGCCTCCTTCATTGCGTTGCAAACATCTGGTCAAAATTATAATACCCTCTGCAAGGGTATAAAAACGATATGGTTAGAGAAATTGTTGGCAAAATCAGTGAAGAAAGGCAGATTGTTAGTGATGTTGCTAGTAAGGTTAGTAAAGAAGCGGATATTATTAATAGCGTTAGAAAAGAAGCGGATATTAGTGAAAGTCTTAGCAAAGAAGCGGATATTATTAATAGTGTTAGCAAAGAAGCGGATATTAGTAAAAGTGTTAGCAAAGAAGCGGATATTAGTGAAAGTGTTAGCAAAGAAGCGGATATTATTAATAGTGTTAGCAAAGAAGCCGATATTAGTGATAGTGTTAGCAAAGAAGCATTGGTTAGTGAAGTTGTTAGTGAGAAAGCAGGTGTTAATAAAGAAAATCAGTCAATTAACGAGAGGAAAAGGTCATTTGGGTCGGATATAAATATAGTGGAAAGGGAATTAGGTTGCATTGATATAGGGGACGAATCGATTGATTACAAAATAGGTGAACAAGTTGATTATAATGTTAGGTGTCAGTTTATCAATATGGTTCAAAGTAGTTATGTTTATAAAGATAGACCTAATGAACCAGAGGTAAAGTGCGAAATAACACTGAGGTTAGAGGACTCCAAACCATTTAGTTGTTCGCCCAGACGGTTGGCTTATACGGAAAAGGAAAAATTGCAAGTTATATTAGATGAATATTTGGAAAAGGGAATAATTAGGCCAAGTGAGTCAGAGTACGCATCTCCAATAGTGTTAGTGAAAAAGAAAACAGGAGATTTAAGATTATGTGTAGATTACAGAAAGCTGAATAAGACAATGATTAAGGATAACTATCCTTTACCTTTAATTGATGATCTGTTAGACCGAATGGTAAATAAAACAATTTTTTCGAAATTAGACCTTAAGCATGGTTACTTTCATGTGTTTGTAGATAAAGAATCAATTAAATATACATCGTTTATGACACCTTTGGGTCAATTTGAGTTTACGAGAATGCCAATGGGATTGAAGAATGCTCCTGCAGTTTTTTAGAGGTTTATAAATAAAATTTTTGCTGACATGATTAGAGAAGATAAAGTTATAATTTACATGGACGATATTATGATTGCAAGTAAGGGAATAAGGGAACATTTAGAAGTGCTTAAGGAAGTCTTTGAAAGACTAGCAAGGAACAAGCTAAAATTAAGAATGGACAAATGTGAGTTTTTGCATGCAAGTGTACAGTATTTAGGATTTGTAGTGACGAGAAATGGAATTCAGGCTAATGAAAAGGGAATAGAAGCCATTCGAGATTTTCCGATACCGGACAAAGTACATGGAGTTAGAAGCTTTTTAGGACTATGTTCGTATTTTAGGAGATTTATTAAGGATTTTTCAACCGTTATATGAGTTATTAAAGAAAGATAAGGAATTTGCTTTCGAAGAGAAAGAGTTGGAATGTTTTGAAATACTTAAGAAGAAATTAGTAGAGGCACCAGTGTTAGGATTATATTATCATAAAGATGAAATAGAGTTACATACGGATGCAAGTGCTCAAGGATTTGGGGCGGTATTGCTGCAAAGAAAGGATGATAAAAGGTTACATCCAATATTTTATTTTTCTAAAGCTACGACAAAAGACGAAGCAAAATACCATAGTTTTGAGTTGGAGACATTAGCGATCATTTATGCTTTACGAAGATTTCGAATTTATGTGCAAGGAAAAAGGTTTAGAATTGTTACGGATTGCAATTCGTTGACATTAACGTTAAACAGAATTGAATTGAATCCTCGGATTGCAAGGTGGTCATTAGAGTTGCTTGAATATGATTTTGAGTTGGTTTATAAAGCAGGAAAACACATGCAACATGTGGATGCGTTAAGTAGGAATACGAGCATATTTGTGGTGGAGACTAATAGTTTTGAAGATAACTTGATTATTTGCCAGAAAAAGGATGAAAAGCTTATAGAGATACGAAAAAGGTTGGAGAAAACGGAAGACAAAATGTTTGAAATGAGAAATGGAGTAGTGTATAGGAAAGCAACTGATGGACGATTACTGTTTTATGTACCAAGGGAAATGGAGGAGAAAATTTTGTATAAGTATCACAATGAATTAGGTCACTTAGGAAGAGATAAGGTTATGGATGCTATTGTTAGGACGTATTGGTTTCCCAATACTAAAGAGAAAGTTGTTAGACATATTGAAAACTGTTTGAGATGTGTTGCGTTTTCACCAAAGTCTGGAAAGGGAGAAGGAATGTTGCATAGTATTCCTAAGGGAAATTCTCCATTTGAAATAATCTACATTGATCATTATGGACCAGTGGATTCTGGAAGATCGAAGAAACATCTTTTTGTAGTAATAGATGGCTTCACTAAATTCGTAAGGTTGTATACAACGAAAACGACAAATACTAAAGAGGTTATGGTAGCGTTAAGAGATTATTTTAGATCATATAGCAGGCCAACGTGCATTGTTTCTGACAGGGGCAGTTGCTTTACGTCGGAAGACTTTGCAAAATTCAGGATGAATTCAATATTAAGCATGTCAAAATTGCAACTGGTTCACCCCAAGCGAATGGACAAGTGGAAAGAGTTAATCGTATCTTAGGGCCAATGATAGCGAAGTTAGCAGATTCAGAAAAAGGATTGCATTGGGATTCAGTTATAGAAGATGTAGAAATAAATAATACAAAACAAAGAAGTATTGGGCAAATGCCAAGCAAGATGTTATTTGGGGTGGAACAAAAAGGACAGATTATTGATGAATTAAAAGAGAAATTAGAAGAATTAAAAGAAATAAAGGATGTTAGGAACTTAGAAGAAATTAGGAATAAAGGATCAGAGAGTCAGAAAAAGTTACAAAATGATAATGAAAGAAGGTATAATGAAGGTAGAAAAGATAGTACGAAATACAAAGAAGGAGACTATATAATGGTTAAGAACTTTGATAGTACAGTGGGAGTGGCAAGGAAGCTTATACCAAAACACAAGGGTCCTTACGTGATAGACAAAGTGTTAAGAAATGATAGGTTTTTGATAAAAGATGTTGAAGGTTTTCAGCTAACACGTAATCCTTATCAAGGTATCTGGAGTAGTCAGAATATTAGGCATTGGATAGGACAAAAATTATGAACATGCAAAGCATACCTATGTAATTGTAAAGAAAAAAAAAAATGTAAACATTAATCGAATGTAAATCCCATAAGATCAGGGGATCTTAAAATGTCAGGATGCCCGAATTGTAGCAGGATGGCATACCTATATACTTACTTATATACTTACTTACATACTTATATAGTTACTTACCTACCTACTTATGTACTTATAATAACTTATTATCTATAATTACTTAAAACATAGACTTAATTAATAGTTAAGATAAATATAAACACATTGTGCAATACTAGAGATAATGTTAATCTAACAGAGCTGTTAAGGCGCTCTCTTGGCTCTCTCTCGCTCTCATCGCTCTCTGAACCAAAACGGGGGTTGATGCAGATCGCAGAGAGAGCGAGGAGTCAGTCGAACGCAGCCAGTAACGAAGAAAAGAAGTGAAATAATAAAAATAATAAAACCTTAAACTAACTGTTGTTCGTCTACAGATTCTTATTCATTTGTTCTGCTTTTTATTCAATTAATACATTTTATACCAGTTCGGCAAAGTTGAGTTATGAAAGCGATTTTTTTTTTATTTTTTGTCATTTCTTGGTCACGCTCGTTCTTTTCTGTAGTTTGGCGCATTTTTTTTGGTCAATAGTCGATCTCTTTTCTCTTCCACACACACTTTTCTATGACAATAAAAAGCATCTATTTATTAAGAAAATGTAGAAGCTATTAGATGTGACAATCTCTGGCAATTTTATTTCAGTTCTGCCAAAATTAGGTTAACAGTTGTCGAAGCATACTTAGTATGAAAATGGGGCTTCATATGTAACATATGTAATGGCCCAGTTGTCTAAGCAGCCGGTGCATCTACATTGTGCAAAATTGGCACGAGCTTAATCCCACACAAAACCAAAATATTTTCTGTTTTGTATTTTTTTTCTAAAATTTTTTTCTAGTTGTTCTCCGGGTATAATAACAAAGGGAAAAGGAAGAAATGCAAAAAAAAAAATAGAAAAAAAAACAATAAAAAGTTTTGGCGAGGTCGGGGTTCGAACCCACGACCTAGACGGCTACAGGCTACTCAGCAGCGCCTTAGGGGGGGTTTTAAAATTCGAACCTTATTGCTAATATCTCCCATGTTTATCATCCGATTTTACTGAAATTTTCAGGAAACGTCCGCTCTATTTTATTCATTTTTTGTATTTATTAACTTTTACCCGAAAAAAAAACGAGTATAGCTTATCTAACATTTTTTATGATTTTTGAGGGCGGAAGTGGGCGTGGCCAAATTTTAAAACAAACTTGATCTGCGTGCAACAGATTCCAATGTTGTCACCAAATTTGGTAACTCTAGCTCTTATAGTCTCTGAGATCTGTTGTTTCACACGGACGGACAGACAGACATGGCTAAATCGACTCGGCTGGTGATACTGATCAAGAATATATATACTTTATGGGGTCGGAGATGCCTCCATCTGCCTGTTACATACATTCTCGGTTGGCACAAACTTATAATACCCTTGTACCCTATGGGTACTGGGTATAAAAAAGTTTCGAAAAATATGTATTTTATACCCGGTACCCATAGGGTACAAGGGTATTATAAGTTAGTGCCAACCGAGAATGTATGTAACAGGCAAAAGGAGGCATCTCCGACCCTATAAAGTATATATATTCTTGATCAGCATCACCAGCCGAGTCGATTTAGCCATGTCCGTCTGTCCGTCTGTCCGTCCGTGTGAAACAACAGATCTCAGAGGCTATAAGAGCTAGGGTTACCAAATTTGGTGACAACATTTGAATTTGTTGCACGCAGATCAAGTTTGTTTTAAAATTTGGCCACGCCCACTTCCGCCCTCAAAAATCACAAAAAACGTTAAATAAGCTATACTCGTTATTTTCGGGTTAAATTTAATAGATAAAATAAATTAACGTTAAATAACGGACGTTTTCTGAAAATTTCAGTAAAATCGGATGATAAACATGTGAGATATTAGCAATAAGGTTAGAATTTTAGCACACCGCCCTAAGGCACTGCTGTTGTAAGCTGTAACCGACAGGTGGCGCATTCGAGCCTTGGCCGTGCGATATAATGGGGCCAGCTGCAGAAGAAATGACAAAAGAATAGAGCAAGAAATGACAAAAAATAACATAATTCATTTTTTGACGCCGATCGAGCGGGTTTTTATGTGTTCCTATAAACTGTAGCATTCAATCTTCAATCTTTTCTGTGTCAGTTTTTATTAGATTAATAAATCTGCTTATTAAGATTAGAAATTTAAACACATAAATTTTTTGCGATTTTTTGAAAAAAAAAAACTAAGTTTTCCCATTATCAAATTTTGAAAAATCGACAAAAAATTGTTTTCTGATATTTTTCAATATTTTGGTTTTAAGTGTTTACAATTTTAAGGACGAATCGGAACATACACGGCTTTTGGCTATCACTTCCTTTTTGGCTATAAGAGGCTCTTAGGAAGATTTTACTTTTCCACATTTTTTTAATAAAAAAATGTTTAGAAAAATATGATTTTTTTTTTTGAATGATCTAGGATAAAAACCTTTAAAACTATGCCAAAACAGCCTTAATTTCAATTTGGAAAGCTTTTCTGTGTCAGTTTTTATTAGATTAATAAATCTGCTTATTAAGATTAGAAATTTAAACAAATATTTTTTTTGTTATTTTTTGAAAAAAAACTAGGTTTCCCCCTTATCAAATTTTGAAAAATCGATAAAAAAAATGGTTTTCTGATATTTTTAAATATTTTGGTTTTAAGTGTTTACAATTTTAACGACGAATCGGAAAATATACGGCTTTTGGATATCACTCCCTTTTTGGCTATAAGAGGCTCTTAAGAAGACCCTCAGTTTTCCACATTTTTTCAATCAAAAAATGTTTCGAAAAATATGATTTTTTTTTGGAAAAATCTAAAATCTCGCTATTACTAAATCTGTTTATTAAGATTAGAAATTTAAGCAAATACATTTTTCGTTATTTTTTGGAAAAAAAACAACTTATTTTTCCCATTATCAAATTTTGAAAAATCGACAAAAAATTGTTTTCTGATATTTTTCAATATTTTGCTTTTAAGTGTTTACAATTTTAAAGACGAATCGGAACATACACGGCTTTTGGCTATCACTTCCTTTTTGGCTGTAAGAGGCTCTTAGGAAGATTTTACTTTTCCGCATTTTTTGAATCAAAAAATGCTTCTAAAAATATATATATATTTTTTTTTAATAACCTACAAAATTATGCCAAAACAGCCTTAATTTCAATTTGGAAAGCTTTTTTGTGTCAGTTTTTATTAGATTAATAAATCTGCTAGTAGTTGGAAAACCTAACTACTTGGCCACTTTATCGCTAATTACGGTCATAAATTAGATTAATGAGGGTCACCTGTCAACCCTTAGGATTAATGAGGGTCACCTGTCAACCTTTAGGGTCATAAATTAAATTATTGAGGGTTATCTGTCAACCTTTAAAAGGTTGTGATCATAAAATGCAATTCATGAGGGTTCGATGTCAACCTATCAGGCTATTAGTCATGTAAGTACTCGAACTCCCATACGATACGGTTACGAGTGCGAGTGTGATGGAGACAACCACTCACAGTAAGTGATCCTCACCGGAAGTTTCCCAATCTCAAAAAGGTAATTTCTCAGCAATCCCACTAATTGATCCCTAATTCGCGACCCTCACCGAAAGTTGCCCTATCTCAAAAAGGTCGTATGTGTGCAAACAAATAGACGCGCAAGTGCACTCTAATTGATTATTTAAGCTACAATCTTACACAAACACTTACCCATATACAGATACCGCACTTAAGTACACGCCAATTGATCCCTAATGCGCGAGCCACCTGTCAAAGAGGTCACTTGTGTGCAAAATCAGGTGCGCAAGTGCACCCTAATTGATTCTTTAAGCTACAATCTTACAGAAGCACTTACCCATATACAGATACCGCACTTAAGTGCACGCTAATTGATCCCTAATTCGCGACCCTCACCAGAAGTTTCCCTATCTCAAAAAGGTAATTTCTCAACAATCCGCAAGTGCATCTAATTGAGGATCAAGCTTAAAAATGTTGTTTTTCACGGAACCATATACAGATACCTCACTTAAGTGCACGCTAACTGATCCCTAATGCGCGAGCCATCTGTCAAAAAGGTCGTTTGTGTGTAAAATCAGGTGCGCAAGTGCACCCTAATTGATCCCTAGTGCGCGAGCCATCTGTCAAAAAGGTCGTTTGTGTGCAAAATCAGGTGCGCAAGTGCACCCTAATTGATCCTTGAAGGGTCAACCTTAAAAAAGTTGTTTTTACACGGAACCATATACAGATACCGCACTTAAGTGCACCCTAATTAACTGCCGATTTTTGTTTTACCCATATACAGATACCGCAGCTAATTGATTCCTAATGCACGACCCTCACATTCGATTTTCCCTTTGTCAAAAGGAGTATGCAGATAACGCAAGCAACCACATTTCGATAGTTTGTCTGAAAATAACACAATTTCCCATTTCTACTAAAAATGAATACATATTTATATATTTTGTTGTATTTATTTTTTAATTTTATTTTTTCATCTAGAAACGATGTTCTAAATTAAGATACATTTTTATAATTTTTAGAGATTTGTGTTTGCGTACACTAAAGAAATGACAGGCGCAGGTATCTGTCACAATACTTTCATCCATATGCGCCCAACTACAAGTTGTGAAATGTTCTCCATATACATTGGAAACCAGCGGTGTATCACCCATTCTCATATTAAAATATTTTAATGAGTCCTCCAGATATTCCATATGTTCGGGGAAAATTTGATTCTTAAATAATTTAATGAAATTATTTATTCTGACAACAAGCTGTTGGATTGTAATTGGTGTTGTGCTGTTGAGTTTGTTATTTAGTGAGAACATTTTAAATTATTTTCGGATCCATGCACGTCTACTTCTTATGATTTCCAAAATTTGAATGACCAAAGTTTTTTGAAAGTTGTTACACAACACGTTGAACTAATCCAGTCAATTGTGTGTTTTCAACAAGACGATCATGAATGAGAAGGCAATATACTTTTGTATTCTTCTCACTTGCTGTAGTTAGTTCCGTGGAAATTTTAACATCAATCGGTCCTGATTTGACTGACTCATTCTGGTATGAGAGATCCACAACAACAATGGGAGCCTTCGTCATGAATTCCATCGGAGATAGAAGTGGACGAGACTCCCGATTGTAGTAGCTTTCTTGAAATCTCACATATCTCATTGTATTTAATATTCAAATCCTCATAGGGATAGACATCAGAGTTTAAATATACTTTGGCATTTCTCAAATTATTTGTTATTAGTTTTCCATCCAATGTAAACGCAATCACAGCGAACCGTGGACGTTCTCTATTCGCCGACAACTTAACATTCCACACATGATTCCTGCACTAGTGTAGGATTTATGTAACAGTCCCAGCTGCGGAATGAGAGTGGTAGGGTAGCCCCACTTTTTACGACATTAAACATTTTAATTTTAGCACTATCACTTGGAACAATAGAACAATGTGGTACTTTCCAGCTAATACTATGTATATCAATTTTATGGTGTTTACCTTCAACTGTTTTAACATACATATCATCAGTATTTTTAGTTAGTAACAGAATGAGTTCATGTTTACAATTTAAAACCACTTTCTTATAGTCTTCAGCGAATCCCATTAACATTTTTAATGGAACGGAAAAGCTGAAATGTCCTCCGCAAGTGATATTCTCTCCACCACTCCATCCAGCATTGCGATTCTTGAGAGTTGATGTGATCCCAGTGAAGCGTGTTTTGTCCTCCTCACATCCGTTTATATCGTATCTGATCTCATCGAGAAAATAGGCCATACAATTATTTTTGAGCAACCCGTTAACACCATTCGTGCTAGTAGTTCCTGTATTTCCATCAATAGTTTTGCTAAGTGTGCCTTCAAAATGGAGAAAACTTTCATTTGGAAGGACTTAAAGATCTTGGTTTTGTATTGTGATGCGAACTTCATCATTTGATTTGAAGTTCTGTTGATATGGATAATAAGTGTGGTACTCTTTCTTAATGATACTATCATCATTGGTAGGCTTGTCTTGAACATAAAAAATTTCATTCATTTGAAAGTCAGTTATTTAACTTTATTGAATATTTAATCCAAGCGATTTTAAAAACAATTTATTTTTTAAAGATAGTGCTCGTCGAGGATGTGAATCTCCTTGAGATGATGATGCTTTCACTTCAGCTTTTCGCTTACTAATGTGGGGTATCGGGTGATGTGATGGCTTTTTATTGTAAATAATCATTCTGTTGCTCGTAAGTGTAGACGAATTGATACAGGTTCTCCACGCAAATTGATTAAGTCTCCGTTCTGATCCGTTATCCGTACTTCGAGTGTGCTTATTTCTCTGGTGTTGATTGGTAAATAAATCAAATTTCGAGGTGTAATATTCATTTTATATCCTGGGGGGACATTTATTCCAAATTCATGAAGCACATGATTTGGTCTATTCCCCACATATGAGCCACTGATAATATTACATTCCAATCTAATTAAATTTATTTTTAAAATGTTTACTGGATTATCTGAGATGTAAATTTCATTATCATGTGGTCTTAATTTACGTTTATTAAATCCAAATAACCGTCCAATTGATCTTTCATGATTAAAATATACTGTTTCATTTTTAGTTGAAACTTGAATTTGTAATGTGTTAATGTTACATTCAATTTTTATAGTGTTATGAAGTCCATACTCCTTGAGCCTGTTAATAATATATTTTATTATATCATCAACCTCATATGAACCCATTGGTATTTCGATGACTTTATTTCCAATATGGAAGATATTGTTACCCATATCAACATTTGGTATAGAATTCAATGTATAAAAGTCAATTAATGCGCACTCATAATTACGTTTTAACTCAATTTGTGGGAAAAAATTTGCAGTTATAACTGATGTGTTTCCATTTAAGGTGATTGATAATGATGTAGACATTATGAAGGTTGAGTCTGAACTGTATTTTTTCTCAAACAACACATTATACTTATACAAACATTTATTTAAGTATAATAAATTGATCATTATGAAGGTTGAGTCTGAACTGTATTTTTTCTCAAACAACACATTATACTTATACAAACATTTATTTAAGTATAATAAATTGATCAAATCCCTTTCTAAATCGTCCAGTTCTTATTTCATCATCTTTTGAAATTACCAAAAATCCAAATTTATCTTCCCAACATTTCTGTGAAATATTCATAAATATATTAAAATCCATATCACAATTTGCATGATCTCTCCATATATACTTAATGTTTAATCCACCTTGTTTAAAAACAATTATAAAATTCGCATTATAACGTATTAAATGTTTCGGAATATGGGTATACGTTTGAGATAAATAGAATGAGTATATATTTCGATGGCGCCCCATACAGAAAAAGCTCCTAACGTTATCTTGCTTTTCACATGCGATATCGTCAAATATCATAATCGAATTATTTTTAGCTTCCTGGGGTGACAAAACTTCGTCATTAGCTGAGAATGTGAAATATCCCATTCCTTTTATTGGTTTAATAAGTTTTTCCAAATATTCATATTTCGGTTGGAAAAAGCTCTTTGAAAAAACATAAATATTTATGTTTATGCTCTTACCATTTGGACTTTCAATTAAACTTATCATCACATTAGTTTTTCCACAATTGGATGGACCCACAATTAATGCTCTAATTGTGTTTGGTAATAAAGTGCTGTGACGTGTAGGATTATTCCCCCCATGACTCCCACCCTCAACATTTCGTACTATAATGCTTTTGGATTGTCTTAATAATCGCATGTTAATTGGAAATGAACTTCATTCGATGACAATCTCTCGATGATTGAGGTGTATATAAAATGGGAAAACATTTTTATAATATAATAATATATTGCTTATTCAAATAGTACAGACTTGAGTGAACGTCATAAAGCAGACACTGTTTTAATTGAAAGGGCGTGGGATCGATCAAAAGCATCAAATAGTAGTTTTGGAGAGAAAGCAGCAGCATATTTTGTAAAAAATATAATGCAAGCAAAGAAAAAATTTGGGATGGGGACAAAGCTAGTAAAAAAGAAAGTTACAAAAAAATCTCTTGCCTCAATAATCAAACAAGCTTTAAAAGAATTGAGAAAGAATAAACCTCTTGATATTTTGAATGCAATTAAAGTTGCACGCAAAGCAGTATCTAACTCAATAGGATGTAGAAAAAATGTTGTAATTCCACGAGTTATAACCGTCCCCAAAGTGGGTGGGTTCTTGCCGCTTGTTCCAATTCTTACAGCTTTAAACGCTGTGGGTAGCTTAGCCTCAGGTAGCGCAGCGATTGTAAAAACCATTAATAATGCGAAAATGGCAAAACAACAACTTGAAGAGCAAAGGAGATATAACAAACGAATGGAAACTGTAGCGTTGGGGGCAGGACTGTATTTACACCCATACAAAAAGGGATATGGATTATCATTTTCAAAAAATATTAAAAATAAAAATAGGAATCCAAAAAACTGCTAAGCATGCTACCCAAAAGAGCGCTATCTAATATTGATATATTAAAGTATGCAATTAAAAATATTCCATATTTTCGAGGTGTGTATATGAAGGATGAGTTACCAAAATACCCAAATAACCTCGAATCAGGAATAATATATCTAGCAAACTCAACATCAAAAGGTACGCATTGGATAGCATATTTTAAAAGAGGATTATCATCATATTATTTCGATAGTTTTGGAAACTTAAAACCACCATTAGAAGTAGTAAGATATTTAAGAAAAAACATTAGCTACAATTATAATCGATACCAAAAATTTGGGACAGTGAACTGCGGACATTTGTGTCTTGAGTTTTTGAGTGTAATTACCAGAAGCGCACCGACAACAATGCTCTAAGTGATATAGATTGTATCACCCCTACCTAAGCGGAAACATGTACTTACTGAAGCTTCCTATCAGTCTCACCTAAACGAAAACATGCACTTACCTGAAGCTCCCTACCAGTCTTATCAAGCGGAAATATGCACTTACCTAAAGGTTCATATCTGTCTCTGTAACCTTTCGAACACAACATGAGTGGGGCTTACCTGCTTTGTAACCTTTATCCAACAACATAAGTGTACAAATTGAAGTGGTGGGAGGAGAAATGTGTTCTTGCCTGCTATAAAATCAGACCGTGTCTCGAGGAAAAATATCAGTCGACCAGAAGCAGTCTCAGCAACACAACCAGCAGGAACTTCAACCAGCAGCAACATCAACCACCTCCAGCACTCTCACCGTCAGCAGGACAACCAGCACTCCCACCGATCACCATCAGCAGGAGCAACACCACCCTCACAGAACACCTCCAGCAGCTCAACCACCACCAGCAGTCGCCCCCCCAACACCATCAGCACCAGATTGAAGACTTAAAAATGGTACCCAACACAAACAACACCACATCACACAAAATCAATGAATTACCCGTAGGGGTAACTCAGGAGGATCTCAATGCCCTAATGAGGGATATTGAGGAGGATCCTCTTATGAGTGCACTTAACTCATGCACTATTAAAAGTAAGATAGCATTTAAAGATTTGGGAATAAATATCCCATACACAATCGTTTCAGCCAAACGAGTAAAAGGAAAGTATGGATTTAGAATTAAAGTAGAATTGCTTTGAAATATTGTATATGTCGGGTCATAAATAATTGTTTACAGTGTACAAGTCACTTTCCAGCACTTTAACACAATACACTACATTTGATAACACTATGTTTGAAGGTCCGTTACTTTCTAGCAATACTGTTACGTATTGGTATAAGTGTTGGTAAAACAGTACATGTAAGTAATTTCCCTCTGAATGGTTTGATTGAGCGAGACAAAGAGAGCTGTTGCTGAGTGAGGTCACTAGTGCTGCTAGAAAAGAGGGAGATGGCGATTTAAGCCATTGCAACATGCGTGGTCTTACTTTTGGGAAAAAGTAGAGTTGTCAGAAGGGTTGGCATTATTACGGCGACCACGAGGAAAGGCAGACACGGAGTGAACTTGCTAATTGCGCGCAGCTTTTGTGAAAATATTAAAAGAAAGAACATGAACGACCAAACCCCAAACGTTAACCCGACATCAGAAGTGGGATCTGTGCTACCTCCTACATTTACTGAAGAACAGTGGCGCGTAATAATGGAAATGCAAAATCGTACTCTCGTGGAATTTGCAAAAAACATGCAGTCGTCGGCATGTGTGCAGTCTCAAGTGCGTGACGTGTCTTTGCCGAAGTTTAACCCTGACGTGGCAAATGGAGACGCTTCGAAATGGTGCATGACCGCTGATATTATATTGTCAGAGCAGCCATTAGAAGGAAGTAAGCTCATTATGGCGCTGAGCAATTCTATGGAGGGCAGTGCTTCGCAATGGTTAACCCAAATCTCGTATGCTGGAATGAAGTGGGAGCAGTTTAAAGAACTTTTTGTTCAACGGTACGGAAGCGAAGAGACACCGGCAGCCATGTTTTTTGACATGCTGAATAGTCGTCCAAGTGTTGGTGAAAGTCATGCTGTGTACGCAAGCCGATTGGTGACGTCACTCACTACAAAATGGCGGAATATGAGTGTCGAAGAAATTGCTGTCTCAACTGTGCTTGCGCATATGGCTAACTTCGACAGCCGTTTACAACGAATGACATTTACGACGAATGTTCAAACTAGAGGCAAGCTGCAATCAGAGCTAAAGGCGTTTACCTTCAATAATAAACGCGCCCCGGTCCATGACGAAAATAATGGACCTAACCTCAAAAAAATTCAAACCGTCAACTTTATTGTGCCATCACTGTGGAAAACCTGGGCATAAGGTGGCAGAATGTCGACTCAAGATGCGACAAAACGGAGACGTGAAGCACCAGCGTGAGAAGCCGAACGTTACCTGTTATCGATGTGGTCAACCTGGACATTTCTCGAATCAGTGCACAAGCAAGGCGACTGTGGCCAAATCGGGTGTCATCCAAGAGAAGAGCTGCAACCAGTGTTTTGTATCCGAACCAAAAGGAAGTATGACACATCGAGGTGAGGTCTTTCCAATTTGTTTTGACTCGGGAGCTGAATGTTCATTAATTAATGAAAGTTATAGTAATAAGCTATCAGGCAAACGTGTCAATAATGTTGTAATTTTAAGGGGTATAGGCGATGCTGGTATTTATAGTACTTTGCAAATTTTAAGTAGCGTTGTTATCAACGAAAATAATTTAGAAATATTATTCCATGTTGTACAAGACGAACATTTAAAAAACAATATTGTAATTGGAAGAGAAATACTAAATCAAGGTTTTCATGTCACTATAATGCCCGATAAATTTGAAATTGTAAGATCAAAGACTGTAAATATTTGTTCTGTATCTGAGCAGTCGGCCATCTTAAACGATATTGACACTGAATTGATTGGCAACGAAAAAACTGAATTGATTAAATTACTTGAAAAATATTCCGCAGCGTTTATTGAAGGTATTCCTTGTACAAGAGTTAATACGGGCGAAATGAAAATTCGTTTAGTTGATCCGCGCAAAACAGTGCAACGACGCCCATATAGACTGAGTCCTGATGAAAGGGAAACTGTTCGATGTAAATTAAACGAATTAATGAAATGTAACATTATTCGACCGAGTTGCTCTCCTTTTGCTAGTCCTATCATACTTGTGAAGAAGAAAAACGGTTCAGATCGTCTTTGTGTCGATTATAGAGAGTTGAATGCCAATACAATAGCGGATAAATATCCACTACCACTTATTAGTGATCAAATTGCTAGACTTCGTGGCGCAAATTATTTTACTTGTTTGGACATGGCTAGTGGGTTTCATCAAATTCCAATTCATCCTGATTCAGTTGAATACACTGCGTTCGTAACGCCGGATGGGCAATTTGAATATTTGACAATGCCATTTGGCCTTAAAAATGCTCCAGCTGTATTCCAGCGTGCAATTATAAACGCATTGGGTAGCCTTGCTTATTCTTATGTCATTGTTTACATGGACGACATCATGATAATATCGCCTACAAAAGAATTGGCTTTACAAAGGCTTAAAGTTGTTTTAGATGTTTTAATCCATGCTGGATTTACTTTTAATGTTGGCAAGTGTAGCTTTCTCAAGACGTCAGTTGAGTATTTGGGATATGAGGTTCGAGCAGGAGAAGTTAGGCCAAACTCACGCAAAATTCTTGCGTTAACTTCTTTGCCTCCACCACAATCGGTGACCGGACTTAGACAGTTCATTGGGTTGGCTTCATACTTCCGCAAGTTCGTGCCTTCTTTTTCTCAGATAATGAAACCATTATATTCCCTTACCTCTGGAAAAGGCAGTTTGACTTGGAATACAGAGCTAGAAGAAGTCCGAAAGAAAATTATAACTATTCTTACGAACGAACCGGTCTTAGTAATTTTCGATCCGCAATACCCTATAGAGCTTCATACAGACGCGAGTTCCAGTGGATTCGGCGCTATGCTCTTACACCGTATCAACAATGGACATCATGTGGTGGAATATTTTAGTAAAACAACTTCCACCGCTGAGTCTAAGTACCATTCTTACGAATTGGAAACATTGGCAGTTGTTGAATCGGTGAAGCATTTTCGTCATTATCTACATGGTCGAGAGTTCGTAGTATTTACCGACTGCAATTCTTTAAAGGCTTCGCGTACCAAAATGGAACTGACTCCTAGAGTATATCGTTGGTGGGCTTATTTGCAATCTTTTAATTTTGAAATACAATTCAGAGAAGGTAAACGTATGGCTCACGTGGACTTTTTCTCAAGAAATCCGCTTCCATCAAAATCTAATTTGACCGTATGTAAAATTCCGGAAAAGCGCGTAAATTTGGCAGAAATTTCAAGTGACTGGCTTCTTGCGGAACAGCGATTAGATGCCGATATCGTTAATATAGTTAAAAAATTAAGTTCAAACGAATTCTCTGAGGATATGTCTAAAACATATGATTTAAGAAAAGGCGTGTTGTATCGTAAAGTCCAAAAGAATGGTCGTTCACGTTGTTTGCCCGTTGTACCACGTACGTTTAAATGGTCGGTAATAAATCAAGTGCATGAGTCAATTATGCATTTAGGTTGGAAGAAAACACTTGATAAAGCTTATGAGTATTATTGGTTTGATAAGATGAATAAGTATGTCCGTAAGTTTGTCAACAGTTGTATCACATGTAGGTCTGCCAAGTCACCTTCAGGGAAAGTTCAAGCAGAGCTCCATCCCGTTCCGAAGGTTAGTATTCCTTGGCATACTTTGCATGTTGATATAACTGGAAAATTAAGCGGGAAAAGCGACCTTAAGGAATATATCATTGTTCAAATCGATGCATTTACGAAATTCGTCTACTTGTATCATACCACAAAGATAGATGCTGAAAGTTGTGTGAAAGCTATGAAATCTTCAATTTCCTTGTTCGGAGTACCAACTCGTATCATAGCCGACCAAGGTAGATGTTTCACAAGTGCTAGATTTTCTGAATTTTGTTCGTCACAAAATATAAAACTGCATTTAATTGCTACAGGGGCAAGTCGTGCAAATGGACAAGTCGAACGCGTAATGGGTACGTTAAAGAACTTGTTGACAGCAGTGGAATCAAGCCACCGGCTCTGGCAAGACGCTCTCGGTGAGGTACAACTTGCTTTAAATTGCACAGTTAATCGTGTAACTGAAGCAAGTCCACTGGAGATGCTTGTCGGGAAAGAAGCTCGACCTCTGGGTTTGATTCCACCCTGCAACATTGAAAATGAAATAGACTTAACAAATGTTAGAACAAGAGCTACAGAAAGAATGAAATCTTTAGCTAGCTATGATAAATCTCGATTTGATAAAAATAAGGCAACCGTTGTTAGGCACAAAGTTGGTGACTATGTGCTACTTAAGAATGAAGAAAGGCATCAAACTAAGTTAGATCCCAAGTTTAAAGGACCATTTTTGGTTATCGAATGTTTAGATGGTGACAGATATATGTTGAAGGCGTTGCGAAATAACAGAAAGTACAAGTACTGCCATGATGATATTAGACAAATGCCTGACGTTCAGATACCTAATGAATTGACTTTTGAAAATGAGAAGTTTAGCCCGCCTATGAGTCCAGTTGGGACGATGAGTGATCCGTCTATAAGAGGCGATGAGTGATGTGTCTAAGAGAGACGATGTGTTATCCGTCTAGGTGAGACGATGAGTCCAGATGGGACGATGTGTTATCCGTCTAGGTGAGACGATGAGTCCAGGTAGGACGATGTGTTATCCGTCTATGCGAGGCGATGAGTCCAGGTAGGACTATGCTATGTGTTATCCGTCTGTGTGAGACGATGGGTTTAATTGGAACAGTGAATAAGTATGAACAGGCGGAAGACCACAAAGTGGTAAAGGAAGTAAAAAGAAAATTTTGATAAAAAGAAAAAAAGAAGTAAACAAAACATAATTTAAGGAGATCTGTATGTAAGATCGAGATAAGACAATGAGTTAAATCAATTACAAGTAAGACAATTACTAAATGAATGAAGTCAAAAAAGAGAGAAAATTGTTATCTTAAGCTTTGATATTAAATAAAATTGGAATGTTTAATCCTATAAAGAAATTAATCATAATACCTAATTTAGTACACGAGGACGTGTAATTGTCAGAATGGCCGTGTCGGGTCATAAATAATTGTTTACAGTGTACAAGTCACTTTCCAGCACTTTAACACAATACACTACATTTGATAACACTATGTTTGAAGGTCCGTTACTTTCTAGCAATACTGTTACGTATTGGTATAAGTGTTGGTAAAACAGTACATGTAAGTAATTTCCCTCTGAATGGTTTGATTGAGCGAGACAAAGAGAGCTGTTGCTGAGTGAGGTCACTAGTGCTGCTAGAAAAGAGGGAGATGGCGATTTAAGCCATTGCAACATGCGTGGTCTTACTTTTGGGAAAAAGTAGAGTTGTCAGAAGGGTTGGCATTATTACGGCGACCACGAGGAAAGGCAGACACGGAGTGAACTTGCTAATTGCGCGCAGCTTTTGTGAAAATATTAAAAGAAAGAACATGAACGACCAAACCCCAAACGTTAACCCGACATATACATTCCAGACAGATATAGTCACATAGATGATCTTAGTTTTGATTTATTCTCTGTAAAAACCTATCTTTTAACTAAAAAAGATGATGGAAACATTTACTTTGAGTTAAAACTATAAATTGTATTTTATAATAAATATAAATAAAAGAACATTTTAAAATTAAAAAAAAAAAACAAATTTTTATTGGGAAATGGGAATTTCAACTTTTATTTTCAGCATCCAAATAAGAACAAAATTTTAATGGAAAATTCCAAACAGACCAGCACTATTAATAGATCTGATTATCAGATCAGCTTTATTAATAGATCTAGTTATTAGACCAGCTCTGTTAATAGGTCTGGTTATTAGACCAGCGCTGTTAATAGATCTGGTTATCAGAACAGGGTATCACTCAAACTTTGTGTACTTAACGCAGTATATTTTCAACCACAAGGGTGTAATAACTGATTACATTCTGTCAAATCAAGTGAATTAAAAATATGAAGCATAATATTTTAACTCAATTGACAAAAACTCGAGATGCACTAAAAAGAAAATTTTCACAGCTAAAACATCTCAAAAACCAGAATATTATTGGGTTGGAGGAAAAGTTTAAGCCTATAACTGAACCTTTACATGAACTATTTAATGAAAACAAAAAATTACAAAACACCATACTTAACGAATATCAAAATGTTAAGTCTGAAATAAAAAATAAACAAAACTATAGTCCAATAGGGGTTGGCAAAAATCCTATAGCTGAACCCTCCACGAGGGTGCCGATTGGTAATGGTGCTCCAGTGTCCCTAGGGACGGTACCAGCTAAGATCTGGGATTCGCAGTCTGGGGCGGAGCTTTTTCCATAGCTATACCACAGGCCTCTGCGATCACTTATCATGGCTAAGGTGAAGGGCTGGATCAAGGTGTCATGCGACCCGTGCCGATGATCAGCCTGGCTGGGGGCCCTTGTTAAAAAATAGCCCAGTCGCAAACGGAGCATCCGGACACCTGGCGCCCTCCGGATTAGCCAGCCTTACCTCCCGCATTGCGGATCTCTGCGGGAGGTGGACCACCCTTTCTCCGCCACTCGTGGGAACTATTATGGACCAGACAAAAAGGAGACCGGAACTCTCACAAATCCGGCGAGGACCGAGGGTCCTACCCCAAAGACAGAGGTGACCGCACCTAAAGTCGACCCAACGGCAGTCACTGCCACTGGAGGAATGACAGAGCTCACTGGAGCTAAGGTCAACTCCACCCCGGCGAAACAGCAGCCAACTGGGCTAAATCGTCCATTGGTCAGAGGCAAGGTGGTGACCGAGACCAACACCCCTGTCACCTCGAGCGACCAGCAAGGTGCTACTACAAGCGCAGCTGCAGCTCAGTCAGGTGCAGGGGTGAAGGGAAGGTCTACCGCAAGCAAGGCCAAGATGGATAGGTACGAGGAGAGGAAATCCGGCGCGGCCATCCTGAAAAGACAGGCAAAGAGCAACATTGCCACCCCCTCAGCGGAGTGGCTCAAGAAGTTGGATTGGGCCAAGTCTGTGTTGCCCAACTTTATACTGGAGAGACCGAAGGAGGACCATAAGAATCCTAAACGGCAACGATCCCAGGAAAGCGCGGCTTAGAGTGCCCCGAAGAAGGTTCGCACGCACATGCCATTAGCGGCGAACAAAAGTTTCGCGGAAATGGCCAAGGATAAGACCCTCCTAGGAGTCCTGGACCAAGGCGACACGGAGGGAAGAATTCCGAGGAACCAGTGGAAGTGGGTTGAGGCAGCACTGGCTGCACACTGCTTCGAGGTGCTGGAAGCGGACCCTGGACCACCACCAATCTGCAAAGATGCAGGGTGGTATCAGGGCAACGTCAAGGTGATGGCGTGTGAAGGGTCTAGGTCGGCAGAGCTACTGAAAGCAGCCGTATCTAGACTGGGTGAGGTCTACCCGGGTGCCAAGCTGGTCGCTGTTGACTGGAAGGACATCCCGAGCAGGCCAAGATCCGTCATATGGGTCCCGTCCTCCTTTAAGGAGCCGGAGAAGATCCTCGTGATGTTGCAGAGGTGCAACCCCAGCCTGCCATCCTCCGACTGGAAGGTGGCAAAGGTGGAAGAGACGCAGGGCCCATTGCGTCAGGTGCTACTCATCCTTAACAAGGACTCAACCGCACCCATTGAGGCTATGCACGGAGAGCTAAACTTCGGTTTTAGCTCGGTGCGTATCCGGGTGTACAAGTCGGACACCAAGCAAAGGAGCGAGCCTGGTGTCGAAGAGGTGCTGGCAACCGAGGTGGAGGAGCCAAGCAAAGAGGAGGAGGAGGACTGCGTGTCGGTGATATCCGACGCATCCTTCCTGCGCGGCTTCAGCAAGCTGGGTTACGGTGGAACCGACTCCATGAGTGAGGACCTCGAGGACGACCTGGATGCTGACTTGACGGTGGTGGAGGCAAATCTGCTCGATGTCTCTGACGGTCGTGCAGATAAACCTTCACCACTGTAAAGCAGCTTCCGCTGCTCTAATGCTTCGTCTAGCGAGAGACGAAGCCGACCTGGTGCTGATCCAGGAACCCTGGGTTGTATTCAACAGGATTTGTCGACTCAGCACCCCAAAATATAATCTGCTCGCAGCTCAAGGAGAAGGTAAAACCCGTACTTGCATTTTAGCTAAAAGGCACCTCAGTGCATTTATGCTCTATAATTACAGCGATGCCGACACTACATCGATAAGTCTGGAGCTCCAAGACAGGTCGCTACGTGTAGTGTCAGCATACTTAGCGTACGAAAAAATTGACCCAATACCGGGTCGCAAACTGAGGGAACTCGTCAAGGATTGCGAAGATCGTGGCACTGGCCTGTTGATCGGATGCGACGCAAATGCCCATCACGAGATGTGGGGCAGCACCAACACAAATGAGAGGGGTGAGTTACTTTTTGAATACCTTCTCTCCACTAACCTACTTATCTGTAACAGGGGAAACGACCCCACTTTTGTTATAAGGGACAGGGAGGAGGTCATAGACCTAACCCTTATTTCTAACTGTATGCATGACCAGCTTATAGGGTGGAGCGTTTCGAAAGAACACTTCTTCTCGGATCATAAATATATTGACACAAGATTGTGTGCCCCCAACCCTGACCCAGTAACGTTCTCAAACCCCCGTAGAACCAACTGGACAGCTTTCAAAAATAGATTAGCTAAAGCCCTTCCAGCTCCACCAGAGCAGATTCCTCCATCGGAGGAACATCTCACTATTCTCACGACAGTCTTTACTGAAGCCTGTAACAGTGCATATAAAGCATCCTGTCCAATCAGCAAGCCGAGAGGCAAATGGAGACCACCCTGGTGGAATCAAGAAATAGACAAGCTGAGGGGGGAATGCAGGAAATTCTTCAACAGAACAAAAAGACTAAGTTGTGAACAGCATTGGTCTGAATATAAACACAGTCTAGCTCATTTAAAAAAGCTCATTAGGCAGGCAAAAAGAGACGATTGGAGAAAATTCTGTTCGGGAATTGAATCCTCTTCGGAAGCTGCAAGATTACGAAAAGTACTCTCTAAGTCGTCCTCGAATCTGGGCTATCTCAAGAAACAGGACGACTCATGGACCTCTTCTAGCGAAGGAACACTGACGCTATTACTAGACACGCATTTTCCAGGAACACCCTAGGTCCCCAGACAAGCGACCCAAAACCATACCACCCGGTCAGATCATTGGATAGCATTATGACTGAATCCAACATCAAATGGGCTATAAATAGCTTCGCTCCCTATAAATCTCCAGGACCTGATGGGATTTTCCCGGCACAGTTGCAGCAAGGGGAAGATCTCGCTGTCCCTTGGCTAAAAGCCATTTTCACGAACATACCCAAGGCCGGCAAAGCCTCACACACAACACCGAAGGATCTCAGGCCAATAAGCCTATCCTCCTTCCTTTTAAAAACCTTGGAAAGATTGATAGGGCTACACCTGAGAACATCAATCAATCCCTCTCTGCTATCTGAATCTCAGCACGCATACCGTAAAGGCAAATCGACAGAAACAGGACTTCACTCTGTCATATCCAGTATAGAAAAATCCCTGCAAAACAAGGAGTATACCCTAGCCGCCTTCTTGGACATAGAAGGAGCTTTCAATAACATCGACTCAAAGGCAATAACCAATGCTATGCTAAGCCTTGGAGTAGATGCTCAGTTGGTGAGATTAGTCACGCAGCTGCTCCTGAGCAGAAAAGTGACCTCTTCACTTGGAGCATCTACTCTGTGCAGGCACGTCAGCAGAGGTACTCCTCAAGGGGGGGTACTCTCTCCGCTTCTATGGAACCTAGCACTAAACACGCTACTACGCGACATAGAAGATGGCGGGTGCAAGATTGTTGCTTATGCGGATGATGTTGTTGTTATGCTGCGGGGAAATTTTCCGCAAAGCCTATGTGACATTATGACAGTTAAGTTAAGAAAACTGTCAAGATGGGCATCTGAAAGTGGGTTAAACGTAAACCCAAGCAAAACCGACCTTATTCTCTTCTCCAGGAGGACTAAGATCCCAAAGTTATCTGCCCAAAATTCAATGGTTCCGTTCTAGAGTTTAGCGATAGTGCAAAATACTTGGGGCTTGTACTAGACAAGAAACTGAACTGGAATCTCACTATAGCGGATAGAGTGCGAAAAGCCAACATTGCACTCTTTACTTGTAAAAAGGCAGTAGGTCTCAAATGGGGGATGTCCCCGCCTGTAGTTAGCTGGCTATACAGCGCCATTGTTAGACCCATTCTCCTGTATGGGGTATCCATTTGGTGGCCAGCGCTGCTGTATAGTTCTAAACTCAAGGCGCTCAACAAGGTGCAGAGAGTAGCTCAACTATGCATGACAGGAGCTCTTAGAACAACCTCTAGTGAAGCGCTCAACGCTATTACTAGCATATCCCCAATTCTACTAGTGGCAAAAGAAACCGCCACCATCACAGCACGACGTCTGAGAGACGCAAACGGCTGGACAGTCCATCAATATGGGCACTCATCCATCCTATCAATGGGGGCAAGCAAGCAATTAAGAGATTATTGCATACCCGTAGAACACACTTCTACAACGTTTAAAACAGTCTTTCCCTCCAGGGAGGCCTGGGCGGCAAGTCCCTTTGGACAAAATGACTGCATAAATTTCTTCACAGACGGCTCCAAACTCGATAATCGAGTTGGAGAAGGAGTCTTCTGCGAACAGCTCAGTATTAAAATACATTTCCGTCTTCCGGACCACTGCAGCGTTTTCCAGGCGCAGATTCTCGCCATAAGCGAGGCTCTTAGTTGCCTACGCCACTCTAGCCTTATAAACGGAGTAATAAACATTTACTCAGACAGTCAGGCAGCATTAAAATCACTTCGCGCGCTATCCTCAAACCACCACCACAGTTCTCCTTCCAGACAAGGAGGACTTCCGTATGCCCCTAGCCACTTTTAAGCTCAGGACAAGGGAAGTTTTCAGATCCCTTGAACAAGAAATGTGGAACAATACCACACACTGCAACATCAGTCGCCAAACATGGCCTAAGGTTGACGCCAAACGCACAAAAATGCTTTTTAGTCTACACCGCACACAGTGCTCAGCTGTGATTAGAGCAATCACAGGCCACTGGCTCGTAGGAGCCCACGCATCCCGACTAAACGTCCTCAACAACGACTTCTGTAGAAGTTGCCAAAACGAGGAAGAAGTAGAATCAGTAGAGCACTTCTTCTGCTCCTGTGTGGCCCTAATCAGGCGCAGGAAAAAGTATATAGGAGAATATTTTCTCCACAATCTAGCTGAACTAGCAGCTGTCCCCCCAAAGAAAATAGCAGGTTTCATAAGAGAAACGGGCTGGGAGTCTTTCTAACTTTGTGGTAAGAGGGTATCAAAGATCCATTGCAGTATCACAATGGGCCAGTAATGGCCTAAGTGGGCTGACCTTGTGTCAGCCGCCGCCCTAACCTAACCTAACCTAGGGCGGTGTGTTAAAATTCAAACCTTATTGCTAATATCTCCCATGTTTATCATCCGATTTTATTGAAGTTTTCAGGAAACGTCCGTCTCTATTTTATTAATTTATTGTATCTATTAATTTTAAGCAGAAAATCACGCATATAGCTAATATAACGTTTTTATGATTTTCAGGGGCGGAAGTGGGCGTGGACAAATTTTAAAACAAACTTGATCTGCGTGCAACAAATTCCAAAGTTGTCACCAAATTTGGTAACTCTAGCTCTTATAGTCTCTGAGATCTGTTGTTTCACACGGACGGACAGACGGACATGGCTAAATCGACTCGGCTGGTGACGCTGATCAAGAATATATATACTTTATAGGGTCGGAGATTTCTCCTTCCGCCTGTTACATACATTCTCGGTTGGCACTAACTTATAATACCCTTGTACCCTATGGGTACCGGGTATAAATATGTAATGGCCCAGTTGTCTAAGCAGCCGGTGCATCTACATTTTGCAAAATTGGCACGAGCTCAATCCCACACAAAACCAAAATATTTTCTGTTTTGTATTTTTATTCTAAATTTTTTTTCTAATTGTTCTCCGGGTATAATAACAAAGGAAAAAGAAAGAAATGCAAAAAAAAAAACAGAGAAAAAAAAACAATACAAAGTTTTGGCGAGGTCGGGGCTCGAACCTACGACCTAGACGGCTACAGGCTACTCAGCAGCGCCTTAGGGGGGGTTTAAAATTCGAACCTTATTGCTAATATCTCCCATGCTTATCATCCGATTTTACTGAAATTTTCAGGAAACGTCCGCTCTATTTTATTCATTTGTTGTATTTATTAACTTTTACCAGAAAAAAAACGAGTATAGCTTATTTAACGTTTTTTATGATTTTGAGGGCGGAAGTGGGCGTAGCCAAATTTTAAAACCAACTTGGTCTGCGTGCAACAGATTCCAATGTTGTCACCAAATTTGGTAACTCTAGCTCTTATAGTCTCTGAGATCTGTTGTTTCACACGGACGGACAGACGGACAGACGGACATGGCTAAATCGACTCGGCTGGTGATACTGATCAAGAATATATATACTTTATGGGGTCGGAGATGCCTCCTTCTGCCTGTTACATACATTCTCGGTTGGCACAAACTTATAATACCCTTGTACCCTATGGGTACCGGTTATAATGAGTTAGAAATATATCGTGAAATTGTATTAAAAACAAATTTATATCGAAGAAACTTTCAATCAAAAGGACAGGTGAAAGGAACGAGGGCAGTAAAATATAGAAATATTATAAAACCACTTTTATCAAAATCATCGAATGTTGAGTCTACTCCCAAAACCACCAACTCAATTGTATCTGGATCTGGATTCATGAAACTTGATATGAGGAAACCAAGCTATGTTTATTGGGATGATTCGAATGAGCTAGTAGAACGACTACAACTCTTAATTGCCTCTCAATCTGCGGGACATACTAATCACACAAATTAAATTACATCGATAATTGAAGAATTGAGAGAGGCTCAAATTATAGTTTAAGTTAGTATATATTTACGTGTTTATTTTCAAATGAGATTATAATCATCATGTCCGTTGACAAGTTTGGACATTATATAAGTGATAAGCAGAATTCTAACCACTTAAAACAATATGAAAAAACTATTTCAGGACTCTTCATTGATACTGATGGGAACTTTAATATACAACAAAAACGAATAAAGAATGGTGTCAATCCTAAAGAGAACACAGATCTAGTATTCAAGGAATATGTTGACAACTCCATAAAAAATTTTAGAGATTCAATGTTGAGTGAAATAGTTGTTACAACACCTAATGTCAAAACTGTGGATATTGAAGAAAGATTAGGCAGACTTGAGGTAGTTGTCTCAACAATTATCGAAAAATTTGCTCGTTCTAAATAATTTTAGTATATTAAGAAAATCACTATAATAAAGTATTCCCAAACCATAACTTATATTTTTATTATTATTTTTGTACATCCTTTATTTATTTTATTATTAATAATATTATTATTATTATTATTATTTTTTTTTTTTTTATACATAAGTATGGGTAGACGTGGAATTATTAATGAATTACACGCTCCCTCTTTTAAACATTTTACACGACGAAGAGTAATTACAAAAGGAATTAATGACTTATGGCAAGCCGACTTGGTTGAAATGGGGAAGTATGCCCCATCAAATAATGGATATCGCTAACTACTAAGAGTAATAGACACATTCTCAAAATTTGCTTGGGTGGAAGCTATAAAATCTAAAAAGGCAACAGACGTTGCTCTCGCGATGGATAGAATATTAAAATCAGTGGGTGGTGTTCCTAAACATATACAAACCGATAATGGAAGTGAGTTTTTCAATACTATTTTTAATTGGTTAATGAAACGAAATGGAATCAACCACTATTCATCATTTAGCACTCTAAAGGCGTCAATTGTAGAACGATTCAACAGATCATTAAAAGAACTCATGTGGAGAGTTTTCTTACAATGGGACTTATAAATGGATTGATATGTACAAAGAGTTAATTAATGTTTACAACAACAGAGTACACCGAACAATTAAAATGGCTCCCTTCAATGTTAACAGCGAAAATGGGAATAAAATCTTGAAAACCGTCTATAATAATATTAAAATGTTTACTGGTAGCAAAATGAAGATTGGAGATAATGTTCGAATCAGTAAATACAAACACGTCTTTGAAAAGGGTTACACTCCGAATTGGACAACTGAAATTTTTAGAATAATCAAAGTAGAGAATACTTATCCAACAACATACATTCGGACTCTTTCGGCCAAGTTATCGTGGTTATAGTGTTGCTCCCGTTGAAATTAGCGATTGAAAGCATCGTGCACTGAACGATGTGGCGTTGGCATTCCCAATGTCGACAGTAGACTGCCGCACATAAGCATACACATGTCTTCGATCCGTATTAAAGCTTCGTTGTGCATTTCTCCGTTAATGGCAAGAGTGAAATTCATAGTTGTCCTGCGAACGTCTATTAAACTGTCGTCAGCCATATCGTCCTTGTACTTTTCCCACAGTGCGGTCGGGTTCGACGGATGACATGTGGCTATGATTATTGCAAATAATGCACGAATTTGATTTGATCCAGAAAGAGAAACAGTGGCATCAGCGAGCGTTGAGTCCCAATGTGTGTCGTTTTCAAGCAAATTTAAACGTTGGCAAGCCTCCCGAAAAGTGGCGCACAGCACACCATCCACAGTACGCAGTATGTTCACCAAAAGCAAGCGAATATAAAAGCATTCGTCTTGGCGTGGATGAACTGTGTATATTCGTCCGAGAGCATCAGTCGAATAGATATCAGCGAAACCATCAACAGCATCGCCTCTTTTTCGGCGTTGAAACTTCTTCGATGCAGCGTTCCATGTATAATAGCGTGGCATTTCCGAATAGAGTAAAGTCCTTGCGAACGGATCGCTTTCGCATGTAGAAAAGAAATTTGTCAACGTTGTCGCTGGTGGCCGTTCTGCTCTTTGCGCTGCATTCGCGTCCGTAAAGTAGACACGCTGGCCGTTTTCCAAGTGAACAGATAAGTGTACGACCGTCGGATGACGTTCATGAATCGGAAATGAAAACAGACGCCAAATGGCCTCGTTACAACTTACGTAACGTCCAAGTTGAAATTTCGTCACCTCGTCGTTTGCATTCGGATCAGCAATGCCAAACACCGCTCCCTTTGTTCACATATTTGCAAATGTATTTGATTGATTTTATTGAGTTGCCGTACTCAACATTGCAGTGCGTTGAAAACGTTTTCGACAAAAGCGGACAATATGGAACGATCCAGCGGTTATCGACGATGACTTTGTTATTTTTTACCATCATTTCGATCCATCTGCCGTTGTCATCTGGAGAACGACGCCTATACAATGGATATCCATCGTTTCCACTGATTGTTTCAGCCACCAACGGACGGGGAAATCGTTTTGTGCAATTTCCGTTTTCCATGCATGGTGATTCTGGGTTGTGGACTCCGCAAGGGCCATGGATCATACTCGTTTTCACAACGGAATGCAGCTCCGGATCAGTTTCTGGATCTGGTATTTCGGCAGAAATAATCGAATCAATATGTTCTGGTCGGATCTTGTCGAACATCCAAATCAAAATGTGCGCATGTGGTAAGCCACGCTTCTGCCATTCAACCGAGTACATCCAACAACGAACTACGCCAAAAACCTTCTGCTTAACGATGTAATCCATAAGAATTTTTACCTTTAGCTTGAATACTCGTGCAGTGATGTCATGTCGGTCGCTGGATGTTTGTCCTTGGTGCAACAAATTCGTAATTTCGGGCCATTTCGGATTGCATGTAAACGTGATAAATAAATCAGGTCGTCCGTAATTCCGCACGTACGTCATCGCATCTTGAGCGTACTCATGCATATGGCGCGGGCTCCCAACATAAGTAGCTGGCAGAATGGTCAAACAACCAATGTTTGCCGCGTGTCCATCAGTAGCGATGGCGTCACGCAAGTGGATGTACTCGTCAGATCGTAACTTTGACTGATTGAAACGAATGAAATTGAGACGCTCCGTTTCTACTTTTACATACATGTCGACACAGTACTGCTGAAACAAACGGCGGTATCTCAACAGATGATTGTCAACATCTAGTCGAATCATCAATCGATATGCATAAAAATTCATTGAGCTGACTTTCTTATTCGTTTCTTCTCCTGTAATATGAATTCGAATTTACGTGCAGAATGAAAAAGAAGTGATTAAACAAACCTGTCGTTGGATTGACCATCTTTATGTTGAAGTGATAGCCATCTTCTCCACGACAGAACATCAACGGATATTGAAGTGCATCATATGACCGATGAGTCTCATAAACGCGTTGCAATTGTCCATCATCCCGACGCTTGAGAACAATATCGCGTGATTCCACATTCTCGCCAACAATCACCACTGCGACTCCATTGATAGTCGGCGCATTGAATTGTCTTGAATGGCTTCCTGCTGGTCTTTTATCTGCTCTGATAATGATTTTGTGGTCGTCAGAATGCATTGTATCCAAAGCTGTTTTGAACAATCTGACCAATTCATTACACTCATGATGAAGATTTTGCAATTGTTGTATTATTCCACGTTTAGTTGCAGTGAAAATTGCACAACGCTGATTAAGTTCAACTGCCGAATCACCAACGAAATAGATCTGAAGGAAATTATGATCTTTGTTTGGTGGTGGTAACAAAGCGCCCGCTCAATGGTGAATTTGCCCTTGAATCTGAATTTTGTGATGCAATTTCGTGAAAAATTATAGTTGTTCATGTTGATAAAAGAGTGACGCTATTACCTTATAACTCGGATTGTAGCCTGGTTGTTGAACAACCCCTGCTCCAAATGACGTCATTTGAAAACATCCGTTATATTTTTGTGCGTGCAACAGGAAATGGTTTGATTTGCTTGTATTTCCATATAGAAGCGAATACAATGGCTCTGGTGAATGAGTCAAAACCGGCAATTTTACCTTGCCACCTGCGCAGCATAAGCCGGGAGTTTCTAGTCGAAACTTCAGTGCATTGCAGTGCTGACATACCACAGACAATGAACCGATAACAACGCAGCTATGGTCTTTGTAGGACGTTGAGAAATTGTATGCAAATGCAGCGCGATTCAAGTCTGTTCTTGGTACTCTTTGTGTAGAGCGAATCTGTGCTAAACGGGTTCGTCTCGATTCATTTCTTTCTGCACGTTCGTCTTGCGTTTGACTTTCATGGACATTCCGACTATATGTTGCTCGACGTGTACGTCGTCCAATGTTTGGCCGTCTTATAGCAGGCATTATTCCTACAAATCACAGGAAGAAATTAAACAAATCCGGACGTCTGATAAAAACAAATAAGAAACCGAATAATATTGAAACGATTTGTTTTTACTTTGACATATATTTCGATACACTACTCTTTTATATAATTTGATATTTTAATTATTTGTTTTTCACCATTACCCTGGAGGATTTTCTAAAAATTTTATTACGTTCTGACCTTCTCCTGTTGGTTACCTACAACTGAAAAAAAATTTGAACCAAATCGGCCCAGCCGTTCTCCAGTAGTTTTTTACGACACATTTTTTGGGCTCCATTTTTATATATATAGATAGATAGATGTTAAATGATTGTCTTATTTTTTTACGAACAACATCTATTAGCATGTAATGCATAATTAATTCCCCCGTATGAATGTCGAGCGCACTTTCATTAAATTCTAATTTTCTCTTAATTGAATTAATCTTGCTGACTGTACCTGGTAAGTTTTCCAACTCAATCATTTGGTTGTGCCAAACTCTTGATTGTGCTTCCAGACTAGACAATAAAGACTCAATCTCATTTTGAATTGTTTTATAATGACCTATTGCAAGAGTTGAAACTCCATCTTCACATATTTTTCTCTTATCATCTTTGTTATCTAATGTGACTTTTGTTAATTTTATTGTGCTTATTTCATGCCCTCTAGATCTAAACATGTACATACTATCACTTTTTTGTTGTCCTGTGAACAAACAATTTTTATATGCTAGACACATTTTGAGATGTGTAGGCATACATTTTGGATCGTAGTCCAACAAACTCACTCATCGATCTACCCTGTAATTCATCCTTAAAATAACCTAATCGCTTTTTATTACACCTGTTAAAATTATATAGTGTAGCCAATTCATCTGGATACTCAGATGTGTCAAATTTGGAATCGACATCATCTCGAATGTCTGCATATAAATCATTCGTTTTTATTGAGTAAACTAGCGGACCCAGCGAACTTTGTCTCGCCCTAATTCGACGCCATTATATAACCCCAGGGTAATAGTCAAACACTGCATTTCTTTATTTAGTATAGAGCGATATGATATACTATGTTTTTTGTTTTATTTTCCGGCGCAAAAACAAACAATGAAGACGGCTTACCAACACGCGAACATGCAACGTACAGCTGGCCGTGCGAAAAACAGGGAAATTCTAGATTTATCCCGCAGACTTCTAACGATTAGCCTTGCGATTGTCATCGCAAATGCCAATCGGACGGGGAACTGAATCCTCTTGAATTGGAATGGTAGATCAGTTGGAATAATCGGAATTCGTGGTATAAGGACTACCTCTCCTTTAAATGTTCCCTTGATGATCGTCGCCTGAATCACGTTATTCATCAGTTTCTTGACGGACAACCGCGTACCGTTGCACAATTTCGGATGATTTAGATTCCGCAGCATTATAATAATTGATCCCACCTTCAGTTGCAAATTATGCGGTGGAGTTCCTGGCACATCTAGCGAGTTCAAAAATTCTGTCGGATAGTTCGTCGCTTCATCCTCGTCGGTCACGCTGTCAACGGATCTGTATGAATGCAGTTCTCCATCGATTTGATTTTGAATAATGTAATTCAAATTATCTACGTCCTTGTTCTTCGCTGCTAGTATTGCCCGTTCACTAATCCAGTCGATATTTTTATAATTTTGCGCAATGTCGGGAAACACTTTGTTAATGAGTTCCTCCTTTGACGATGTGACCACGCAAAAATTTGCCGGAAACGATATTGATCCAGTCGAAACATCAACAGGAATTTCGCCATTGCCAAGTGCCAGCAGTTGTCTCGAGAATTCAGCAGCGGACGGGTCATTCTGCAATGTGACTCTCATGTTCGTGGTTAATTTCAGCTTTTTGACATATCTCCACAATGAAGACGATTTAAGGCATGCATTAACTTCATCGGCAGCCGTAGATTTCGGGATGACGGGAAGCGTTTGACGAAAATCTCCGGACAGCAATATCAAAGACCCACCAAATAGTTTCGAATCACCGCGTAAATCTTTCATCGTTCGGTCAACTGCCTCCAAAGCTCGCTTATGCGCCATCGTGCATTCATCCCAAATGATGATTTTGCATTCTCGCATCAATTTCGCTGTCGCCGAATTCTTGCTTATTGTGCATGTTGGCTTGTCAACCGTGAGAAGATTCATGGGCAGCTTCAAAGCGGAATGTGCAGTTCGACCGCCTTCCAACAACGTGGCAGCAATGCCAGATGATGCAACAGCCAACGCAATTTGAGATCTTGATCGAATCGTTGCCAGAATCAACGAAATGACAAATGTCTTGCCTGTCCCACCAGGAGCATCGAGAAAGTATAAGCCTCCCGATCCATCGTCAACAACCTTCATTATCGAATCGTACACGTTCTTCTGCTCGGCATTCAAAAACGGCACATTGGTTCGGACTCTTTCGGCCAAGTTATCTTGGTTATAGTGTTGCTCCCGTTGAAATTAGCGATTGAAAGCATCGTGCACTGAACGATGTGGCGTTGGCATTCCCAATGTCGACAGTAGACTGCCGCACATAAGCATACACATGTCTTCGATCCGTATTAAAGCTTCGTTGTGCATTTCTCCGTTAATAGCAAGAGTGAAATTCATAGTTGTCCGGCGAACGTCTATTAAAATGTCGTCAGCCATATCGTCCTTGTACTTTTCCCACAGTGCGGTCGGGTTCGACGGATGACATGTGGCTATGATTATTGCAAATAATGCACGAATTTGATTTGATCCAGAAAGAGAAACAGTGGCATCAGCGAGCGTTGAGTCCCAATGTGTGTCGTTTTCAAGCAAATTTAAACGTTGGCAAGCCTCCCGAAAAGTGGCGCACAGCACACCATCCACAGTACGCAGGGACTCGAAGGATGTAGGGCCTCTTATGTTCACCAAAAGCAAGCGAATATAAAAGCATTCGTCTTGGCGTGGATGAACTGTGTATATTCGTCCGAGAGCATCAGTCGAATAGATATCAGCGAAACCATCAACAGCATCGCCTCTTTTTCGGCGTTGAAACTTCTTCGATGCAGCGTTCCATGTATAATAGCGTGGCATTTCCGAATAGAGTAAAGTCCTTGCGAACGGATCGCTTTCGCATGTAGAAAAGAAATTTGTCAACGTTGTCGCTGGTGGCCGTTCTGCTCTTTGCGCTGCATTCGCGTCCGTAAAGTAGACACGCTGGCCGTTTTCCAAGTGAACAGATAAGTGTACGACCGTCGGATGACGTTCATGAATCGGAAATGAAAACAGACGCCAAATGGCCTCGTTACAACTTACGTAACGTCCAAGTTGAAATTTCGTCACCTCGTCGTTTGCATTCGGATCAGCAATGCCAAACACCGCCATGTCGCTCCCTTTGTTCACATATTTGCAAATGTATTTGATTGATTTTATTGAGTTGCCGTACTCAACATTGCAGTGCGTTGAAAACGTTTTCGACAAAAGCGGACAATATGGAACGATCCAGCGGTTATCGACGATGACTTTGTTATTTTTTACCATCATTTCGATCCATCTGCCGTTGTCATCTGGAGAACGACGCCTATACAATGGATATCCATCGTTTCCACTGATTGTTTCAGCCACCAACGGACGGGGAAATCGATTTGTGCAATTTCCGTTTTCCATGCATGGTGATTCTGGGTTGTGAACTCCGCAAGGGCCATGGATCATACTCGTTTTCACAACGGAATGCAGCTCCGGATCAGTTTCTGGATCTGGTATTTCGGCAGAAATAATCGAATCAATATGTTCTGGTCGGATCTTGTCGAACATCCAAATCAAAATGTGCGCATGTGGTAAGCCACGCTTCTGCCATTCAACCGAGTACATCCAACAACGAACTACGCCAAAAACCTTCTGCTTAACGATGTAATCCATAAGAATTTTTACCTTTAGCTTGAATACTCGTGCAGTGATGTCATGTCGGTCGCTGGATGTTTGTCCTTGGTGCAACAAATTCGTAATTTCGGGCCATTTCGGATTGCATGTAAACGTGATAAATAAATCAGGTCGTCCGTAATTCCGCACGTACGTCATCGCATCTTGAGCGTACTCATGCATATGGCGCGGGCTCCCAACTTAAGTAGCTGGCAGAATGGTCAAACAACCAATGTTTGCCGCGTGTCCATCATTAGCGATGGCGTCACGCAAGTGGATGTACTCGTCAGATCGTAACTTTGACTGATTGAAACGAATGAAATTGAGACGCTCCGTTTCTACTTTTACATACATGTCGACACAGTACTGCTGAAACAAACGGCGGTATCTCAACAGATGATTGTCAACATCTAGTCGAATCATCAATCGATATGCATAAAAATTCATTGAGCTGACTTTCTTATTCGTTTCTTCTCCTGTAATATGAATTCGAATTTACGTGCAGAATGAAAAAGAAGTGATTAAACAAACCTGTCGTTGGATTGACCATCTTTATGTTGAAGTGATAGCCATCTTCTCCACGACAGAACATCAACGGATATTGAAGTGCATCATATGACCGATGAGTCTCATAAACGCGTTGCAATTGTCCATCATCCCGACGCTTGAGAACAATATCGCGTGATTCCACATTCTCGCCAACAATCACCACTGCGACTTCATTGATAGTGGGCGCATTGAATTGTCTTGAATGGCTTCCTGCTGGTCTTTTATCTGCTCTGATAATGATTTTGTGGTCGTCAGAATGCATTGTATCCAAAGCTGTTTTGAACAATCTGACCAATTCATTACACTCATGAAGAAGATTTTGCAATTGTTGTATTATTTCACGTTTGGTTGCAGTGAAAATTGCACAACGCTGATTAAGTTCAACTGCCGAATCACCAACGAAATAGATCTGAAGGAATTTATGATCTTTGTTTGGTGGTGGTAACAAAGCGCCCGCTCGATGGTGAATTTGCCCTTGAATCTGAATTTTGTGATGCAATTTCGTGAAAAATTATAGTTGTTCATGTTGATAAAAGAGTGACGCTATTACCTTATAACTCGGATTGTAGCCTGGTTGTTGAACAACCTCTGCTCCAAATGACGTCATTTGAAAACATCCGTTATATTTTTGTGCGTGCAACAGGAAATGGTTTGATTTGCTTGTATTTCCATATAGAAGCGAATACAATGGCTCTGGTGGATGAGTCAATTTTACCTTGCCACCTGCGCAGCATAAGCCGGGAGCTTCCAATCGAAACTTCAGTGCATTGCAGTGCTGACATACCACAGACAATGAACCGATAACAACGCAGCTATGGTCTTTGTAGGACGTTGAGAAATTGTATGCAAATGCAGCGCGATTCAAGTCTGTTCTTGGTACTCTTTGTGTAGAGCGAATCTGTGCTAAACGGGTTCGTCTCGATTCATTTCTTTCTGCACGTTCGTCTTGCGTTTGACTTTCATGGACATTCCGACTATATGTTGCTCGACGTGTACGTCGTCCAATGTTTGGCCGTCTTATAGCAGGCATTATTCCTACAAATCACAGGAAGAAATTAAACAAATCCGGACGTCTGATGGTTTCATGTTTGCATAATGAAAATCACACATTTTCCACTTCGATAACTCCAAGACTATGAAACCTAAGTACGTTGGTTTATCATAAACATTGGATAATCTATTCATTTGAATAGCATACATGTGTTCACTAAATTTTGTGGCACTGTGAAAATTTGATTTTGCTATTAAGTTTTTGGCACATAATCGAGGACGTCCACCTCTTGGACCTACAGGTGGGGCTTCCCATTCCGTAACTATGTGAACGTCTAAGCGTTTGGAAGAGTCCTCAAGACATTTTCCATACACAGCATTGTTTAATAATTTAAAAAAATCTTTTTCAAAATTGTTCTTAGCCCTTGTTCTATGTTCGGTGTTTAAATCAATATACTTTTTAAGCCATGCCTCCTGTTTAAATTGTAAAATGGTGTGAATTTTTTTTACTTTTAATCCATTCATCATACATTGTTGTAATGATCTAATGTGAATTATATATTTTTCTTTATCACGGAGATCGGCTATTAACTTTTGAACTTTTGAATTTGTTGATGGAAGTTTGTTAGATGGACAGAAAGGTAGATCATTATGTAAGTCGTGCAGCGAGTATGGATACTCCAAGTCAACCTCTAGAATATATCCATACTCGCTGCTTTCTGAAATATTTTCTACATTAAATGAATTTACTTCTGTTTGCTCTAACCATTTGAACTCCCCATATGGAAGCTTTTCTGACATAGCCCACCCATATAGATTATTAGCATCTACATATAATAAAAATTCTGATTGTTTAGTTGGATCAAAATCGTTAAGGTATTTGTGATTGGCTTTTGTATACCTATGACTACTTTGAACCAATCCCCCTCGAATACCACTCTGAATATAATTAATCATATCAATATCTGAGAGTATTTCGAGGTTTATTGCTGTTGTTTTTAACATTGCATCCCATGATAAACCTGGAGTTGTATAGTAATGAGCTGGATCGAGCCCATAAATATTTATACAAATTTTTCTAAAGTTTTGAAAAACGTCTGTTAGTAATAAAACATCAGTTTTCAAATATAGCTCCAAATAATCTTTAAGTGTTTGACAATTGAAATGACTCCACACTTGAGATGCATTATGAGCAGCACCTCGAAATCTACCTGTGAAGTGGCAATGGTCTCTGACTCGTATCATTTCTCAAAATACCCTTGCAGATGTGGCAATTGAGAGCCTCATCAAAATCGTGTAAATCTTGTGTACTCATTTGGATTGGAAGCACATCATTCATGTGATTTTCATATAACTCAGACAAATCGGACGTTAGACTATCAACAAAAGTGCGACTCACATTCCGCCCCGTTTTCGTTACATCTAAACCTGAGTCAAATGTACACTTTATATAGTATCCAAATGCTACAGGTATATGCTTATTAATAATTTGTGATCTATCACTTACATTAGTCGTAGTGGGTTCTAGCATACACTCAAAATCAGCGTAAACAATAAAAGGCACCTCCAGCTGTCGATGATAGTTTGAGAAGTCGAGCACCATCTTATCTGGATTGGGGGGGTTTGTTGTCACCTTAGCACATCTCTCTCCATGTCGATCAAATCTCTCTGAACTGGTTGAGGAATTCAGACATTTGTTGCAGAACCAAAGTTTCACACGCTGTAATTAAAGAAATCGAATTAGTTCTCTTTAATGTTTTCTATTTTTAATGATTGTGCTTACCGTGAAATATTTTTTATCCACACATAGTGGCCACGAACGTCAGCTGATGGTCCATCGATGAATAATAAATTTATGTGGAGAATTCTTTCCACTTCATCACAATAGAGTGGTCCAAGCATTGAGTTTGTTTCCTCATTATATCCAAACACATTTATACTTATGTTTTGGTTTTGAGCAACAAACTTCTTTATTTCTCGAAGTTGCATTGGAAAGATCAGTCCAGTGAAATCGAGTTTGATGTTGTCTCCAATAAAAATTATAGGTGATGTGATATCCACTCTGTATGTTGAACATCTCTGAGGCTTCGATGAAGTTGAGAAGGATGATAATATTGCCCACTTAAAGCAGAAGAGAAAGGCAGTCATAAATGTTGAGAATGAACATTTATGACTGCCTTTCTCGCTTGTAGCTTCGATGGTAGCTTAAAGTGTTCAGATCCTTTCAAGGGATCACACTTTAAAACATTCAATTCCAATTCTGATTATCCGGATCAGTGTCCATCCACTTTCCTTCTCCTGGAACTCATCCATTCTTGTTTTTATGATGGTGACATGCGAATCATAAAGTTCCTCTAAATTAGACCCTATCGTAACCAGATTCATTTTAGACTGGAACGATTTTGTGTCTATTTGAGTACCATGTTCTTTAACTAACATGTACTCAGCAAAAAGTTCGAAATTGACTTTTGATGATGTGTGGGCGCTCAATACCCTTTCCAGATGAGGGAGCAGTGCTTGACCCACTTCATTTAAAAATTCATTAGGAAATCTTACAGCGGCTCCCTCATTCATAACCATATAGTGAAGGATACGTCCTTTGAATCCTTCACTTATCTGTTTTACCGCACCATTCACCGGTTGGATTGCACACCTTTTATGAGCTTCGGATCGCACATGTGTGTGCCATTGCACACCTGAAGGTAAATAAAAATTGCAGGAGTTGCAGAAAACGGTGTTGGTGTTGTTCATATTCATGATGATGTTGATGTTGTTGTTGATGTATTAATTTGATTTATTTTATATTGTTTTTGATTGTTTATATGTTGTATGTATATGTATATTTATATTATAAATAACATTCACTTTTCAACTCGGGTTATTTATCTTAAATTTGGTTTAAACTCTGCGGCGATTTTAAGTGCTTTATTTATTTTATATTTATATTTATTATTTGTTTATTTTGAATGTTTATATTATAAGCACATTTCACTTTGTAACTTTATGTTAAAATTTGGTTTAAACTCTGCGACGGTTTTATGTGCTTTAGGTATATGTATATGTATATATTTGTGTTTTATTTTTTGTTTATTTTGAATGTTTATATTATAACCAAAATTCACTTTGTAACTTTATGTTAAAATTTGGTTTATACATATATGATTGTGTTTTATTTTTTGTTTATTTGAATGTTTATATTATAAACAAATTTCACTTAGTATCTTTGGGTATATTGTTAACTTTTTTTTTTTTTTTTGAAACTCTGCGACGATTTTTAGAACTGCGGTGCGACGGTATTGTTTGGCGGACAAACTAGAAGTGAATGGTAAAACTCATGGACTCTGGTCACCGCACTTGACCAGCTAATTGTTTACCATTTGGGATTCGGATTTTGCATACAACGTAAACCGCATTGAGATACACTTTTATCGGATTGAGCCATTTAACTAAAAGGTATCCCAGCGCGAGCCTTGACTGTGATAATTGTTTGACCTTTTTCGGTGATTGTGGCTCGTGTGCTTGTGTAGGGTGTCACAAAGGGAAAGTCAATTGAAGGGTCGCGCATTAGGGAACAATTAGCGTGTACTTGGGAGCGGTATCTGTACATGGTTCCGTGTAAGCGATCCTTTAAGGATCAATTAGGGAGCAGTTGTGCATCTGTGTTTGCACTCAAACGACCTTTTTGACAGATGGCTCGCGCATTAGGGATCAATTAGGGTGCACTTAAGTGCGGTATCTGTATATGGTTCCGTGTAAAAACAACCTTTTTAAGGTTGATCCTCAATTAGGGAGCACTTGCGGATTGTTAAGAAATGACCTTTTTGAGATAGGGAAACTTCCGGTGAGGCTCGAGAATTAGGGATCAATGAGCGTGCACTTAAGTGTGGTATCTGTATATGGGTAAGTGCTTGTGTAAGATTGTAGCTTAAGGAATCAATTAGGAAGGTTGACCCTTCAAGGATCAATTAGGGTGCACTTGCACACCTGATTTTGCACACAAACGACCTTTTTGACAGATGGCTCGCGCACTAGGGATCAATTAGGGTGCACTTGCGCACCTGATTTTGCACACAAACGACCTTTTTGACAGATGGCTCGCGCATTAGGGATCAATTAGCGTGCACTTAAGTGCGGTATCTGTATATGGTTCCGTGTAAAAACAACCTTTTTAAGGTTGATCCTCAATTAGGGTGCACTTGCTGAGAAATGACCTTTTTGAGATAGGGAAACTTCCGGTGAGGCTCGCGAATTAGGGATCAATTAGCGTGCACTTAAGTGTGGTATCTGTATATGGGTAAGTGCTTGTGTAAGATTGTAGCTTAAGGAATCAATTAGGAAGGTTGACCCTTCAAGGATCAATTAGGGTGCACTTGCGCACCTGATTTTGCACACAAACGACCTTTTTGACAGATGGCTCGCGCACTAGGGATCAATTAGGGTGCACTTGCGCACCTGATTTTGCACACAAACGACCTTTTTGACAGATGGGTCGCGAATTAGGGATCAATTAGCGTGTACTTAAGTGCGGTATCTGTATATTGGTAAGTGTTTGTGTAAGATTGTAGCTTAAAGAATCAATTAGGGTGCACTTGCGCGTCTATTTGTTTGCACACATACGACCTTTTTGAGATAGGACAACTTCCGGTGAGGGTAGCGAATTAGGGATCAATTAGTGGGATTGTTGAGAAATGATCTTTTTGAGATTGGGAAACTTCCGGTGAGGATCACTTACTGTGAGTGGCTGTCTCCATCACACTCGCACTCGTAACCGTATCGTATGGGAGTTCGAGTACTTACATGACTACTAGCCTGATAGGTTGACATCGAACCCTCATTAATTACATTTATGATCACAACCTTTTAAAGGTTGACAGATAACCCACAATAATATAATTTATGACCCTAAAGGTTGACAGGTGACCCACATTAATCCTAAGGGTTGACAGGTGACCCTCATTAATCTAATTTATGACCCTAATTATCGATAAAGTGGCCCAGTAGTTAGGTTTTCCAACTACTTCTAAAAAAATTGTTTTCTGATATTTTTCAATATTTTGGTTTTAAGTGTTTACACTTTTAAGGACGAATCGGAACATACACGGCTTTTGGATATCACTCCCTTTTTGGCTATAAGATGCTCTTAAGAAGATCTTACTTTCTCACATTTTTTGATTCAAAAAATGTTTACAAAAATATGTTTTTTTTTTTTTTTTGAGATAAAAACCTTCAAAACTATGCCAAAACAGCCTTAATTTCAATTCGGAATGCTTTTCTGTGTCAGTTTTTATTAGATTAATAAATCTGCTTATTAAGATTAGAAATTTAAACAAATAAAAATAGTTTTCTGATATTTTTCAATATTTTGGTTTTAAGCAGGGAGTCAAACCGAATCGTATTTCGGTTCCGGTTCCGGTTCTGGTATGTACTGAAACTAACATTTCGGTAAAAGGTTCTGAAAAGGTTCTCATTTTTATCGGTTCCGGTTCTGGTACCTTAATTTTACCGGTACCGGAACCGGTATGTACCGGTAAAAAAAAATATATATATAGAAAAAAATTAAATGAAACACATTATTTATTGACCTGATTTTATTAATCAATTATTGAATATTATTACATTTATTTTCAACCTCAGTTGATTTAATATTATTTCGCAAAAGCATTATCGAATTTAATGTTTTCCCCTCCATTCTATTTCTTAGAGCATGCATTATAAATTTAACACCTGAAAATAGACGTTCTACACTGACTTGCGTAGCTGGAACAGCAAGGACAACATTAGAAACTTCATAAATCTGTGGGAACTTTGCCGAATTTGCAACCCACCATTCCAAAATATTCTCTTTGCTTTGAACGCGTTTTATGTTAAGAAAAGCTTTAAATGATGCCAACAAGCTATTTTGAGTTGCTACTGAACTATTTGTGTCACCGAGTTGTTTTTCATGCAAGTTAATATATGCATCGATTTCGTCCCCACTCTCAGATAAAGAACTTGTACTTGGGCTTTTCGGTTCATCGAGCTGCACTTGATCAGCAATAGATACAATGTTCGTGTATATATCTGACAAAGTAACTATGCATTTAGTTTTCTGTTCAGAAGTGAGTATTACATTATAACGAGGATCCAAAAAAATTCCACATAAGAAAGCACTATTTTCAAAAAGACTAGCTTCGCGTTTTTCTATTTCGTCGAGCAAAATTTTGGCTAGTCCTGACGTGTTCTTGCCTATTTGAAGCTTGCAATGCAGCCAAATGCCATAAAAATCTCCCATAACTAACTGCTCACTTTGAAGCTTAGTTGTCGCAATTTCAGACATTTCGCTCTAGAAAAAAATCAGTGTTTGCTGCCGCGAAGTTGGAGCAGAATTCGTGAACACTTTTGTCAAGCAGATATGCTATCATCTTATACGTTGAACTCCAACGCGTAGGACAGTCGATCGGCGGCTTTTTAAGCTTTTTGTCCGTCATAAGGTGGTTGATAGTTGGAGTTCGCAGCTTTTTAACTAATGCTCTGGCACGAACTATTGCTTTTGAGAAATGCTCGTTTTTAAGCACCGTATTTGCTGCCAGCTGGAGCGTATGCGCGGCACAACGAACACCTTAAATCATAGCGAAATATATAAAACGAAATAAATGATTTGAAATCAAAATATTAATATCAAAACATACCTATGCATTTGTTATTAACAACCAAATCATCCAGGAAGGAAATATCGTCGTTATCAATACACTCCTGTTCTTCCGTATCAAAATCTATTCCCAAGAGCTCAACCATCTTCACCATATTCCTCCCGTTATCAGTAGTACACGAAAAAATTGGATTTTTTCCAATTCCAAATTTTTCTAAAACGTCGAGAATCTTGTCTTTGAGATTGGTGGCTGTGTGGGAAACAAACATTTCTTCGGTGGCTAATGTGCGTAGCGTAATGCGCCCGTTTAAAATAAATTGAATGTTCACTCCTGGATAAAAAAATTTGTTTAGTATGTGAATAGGCGGAAATATGTAAAGCTTACCAATGAACGAACGATTTAAATGGGTTAATCCATCTACTTTTAAAGAAACCATTTTTCCTGCTTCTTCTTTCTTTATAACCAATATGAGCTGCTCAGCTTTACAGCCAACATCTTCGCGCACTGATTGCGGGCTTATGAAATTTCCACAACCTAGGCCATCAATAATGGGGTTCAGGATTTGGCGGAATCCAATATCATTCATCATTGCAAATGGCCTGCAATCTACAGTGCACAGCGAAACGCACGCATCGCGTATAGTTTCCTTGTCAATTGACACTCGAACGGTGGGCTTAAACAATTCGGCGATGCTTTTAGATGCAGACGACTTATTTTCTTGAGCCTTTTTTTTTTCTCTTCATCGGTTTTTAAGTTTATTTTCTCAAAAATGTCGCTGTGATATCTGGCAATATGCTTTTTTAAATTGGTACCATGATCACCCTATGAATTAATTATATACATACGTATATTAATACATTAATAATAAACAAACTCTCCAAACTTACCTTAATTTTGTGCCCACACTCATTTTTTTGGCAATTACTCACATTTTGCTCTAAATTAAAAGCAAAATATTGCCGATAAATATTTGTTTTTGGTCGCGGTATTTTTTGTATTCAACTCTGACTGTGACGGCATACAAAAGAACACTAAAGCTGCGGTAGGCATACTTTTTCTTCTTCTGTTCATATACACATTCCTTTAGTGGCGCCACACAGATGCACAACCGAATGCCGATCACGAACGATGAAAACAAAATACATACAGTGTTGTCGCCAGACGCATTGCAAAAACAAAATACATCAGCAAGGCAGCGACAACAAGTAACGGTATCGACCGTTACGTTGTAGGCAACGCTCTTCTGTTCTCTGTCTGCAGCTCTCTCAGAAGCGACAAAAGAGCAGTGAAGACAACTTCACTCAGAACCGAAACAGTACCGGTACAATGTTTCGGTTCCGGTACGGTCCTTTCGGTTCTAATAATATCGGGTCCCGGTACCGGTTCTCAAAAAAATTCTTCATTTCGGTTCCGGTTCCGGTTCTGGTTCTGAATTTCAATCGGTTCTGTTTCGGTTCCGGTTCCGGTACTGGTTCCGGTTTGATTCCCTGGTTTTAAGTGTTTACAATTCTAACGACGAGTCGGAAAATATACGGCTTTTGGCTATCACTCCCTTTTTGGCTATAAGAGGCTCTTAAGAAGACCCTACTTTCTCACCTTTTTTGATTCAAAAAATGTTTCGAAAAATATGTTTTTTTTTTTTAATCTGAGATAAAAACCTTCAAAACTATGCCAAAACAGCCTTAATTTATATTCGGAAAGCTTTCCTGTTTCCTGTTTTTATTAGATTAATAAATATGCTTATTAAGATTAGAAATTTAAACAAATAAATTTGTCGTGCTTTTTTGAAAAAAAAACTGAAGTACACTTATCAAGTTTTGAAAAATCGATAAAAAAATGTTTTCTGATAATTTTCAATATTTTGGTTTTAAGTGTTTACAATTTTAACGACGACTCAGATAATACACGGCTTTTGGCTATAACTTCCTTTTTGGCTATAAGAGGCTCTTAGGAAGATTTTACTTTTCCACATTTTTTGAATTAAACAAGTAAGAAAGCTACAGTCGACTGTGCTCGACTGTGAGATACCCGGTACCTAAACGTTTGCGCTTCACACTAAAAGGCAATTTAAAAATGTACATACACTACATTGTACATACATATGTACATTGGCGCCATTATATCGCACGGCCAAGGCTCGAATGCGCCACCTGTCGGCTACAGCTTGCAACAGCAGTGCCTTAGGGCGGTGTGTTAAAATTCTAACCTTATTGCTAATATCTCCCATGTTTATCATCCGATTTTACTGAAATTTTCAGGAAACGTCCACTCTATTTTATTCATTTTTTGTATTTATTAACTTTTACCTGAAAAAAACGAGTATAGCTTATTTAACGTTTTTTATGATTTTTGAGGGCGGAAGTGGGCGTGGCCAAATTTCAAAACAAACTTGATCTGCGTGCAACAGATTCCAATATTGTCACCAAATTTGGTAACTCTAGCTGTTATAGTCTCTGAGATCTGTTGTTTCACACGGACGGACAGACGGACAGACGGACATGGCTAAATCGACTCGGCTGGAGATACTGATCAAGAATATATATACTTTATGGGGTCGGAGATGCCTCCTTCTGCCTGTTACATACATTCTCGGTTGGCACAAACTTATAATACCCTTGTACCCTATGGGTACCGGGTATAAAAATGATTCTAAAAATATATATATTTTTTTTAATAATCTAGGATAAAAACCTTCAAAACTATGCCAAAACAGCCTTAATTTCAATTTGGAAAACTTTTTTGTGTCAGTTTTTATTAGATTAATAAATCTGCTTATTAAGATAGATAAGCTTATTAATCGATAAAAAATTGTTTTCTGATATTTTTCAATATTTTGGTTTTAAGTGTTTACAATTTTAAGGACGAATCGGAACATACACGGCTTTTGGCTATCACTTCCTTTTTGGCTATAAGAGGCTCTTAGGAAGATTTTACTTTTCCACATGTTTTGAATAAACAAATGTTTAGAAAAATATGATTTTTTTTTGGTTGAATAATCTAGGATAAAAACTTTCAAAACTATGCCAAAACATCCTTAATTTCAATTTGGAAAGCTTTTCTGTGTCAGTTTTTATTAGATTAATAAATATGCTTATTAAGATTATAAATTTAAACAAATTAATTTTATGCGATTTTTTGAAAAAAAACTAAGATCCCCCTTATCAAATTTTGAAAATTCGATAAAAAATTGTTTTCTGATATTTTTCAATATTTTGGCTTTAAGTGTTTACAATTTTAAGGACGAATCGGAACATACACGGCTTTTGGCTATCACTCCCTTTTTGGCTATAAGATGCTCTCAGGAAGATCTTACTTTCTCACATTTTTTGATTCAAAAAATGTTTAGAAAAATATGTTTGTTTTTTTTTTTTAATCTGAGATAAAAACCTTCAAAACTATGCCAAAACAGCCTTAATTTCAATTCGGAAAGCTTTTCTGTGTCAATTTTTATTAGATTAATAAATCTGCTTATTAAGATTAGAAATTTAAAGAAATAAATTTTTCGTGATTTAAAAAAAAAAGAGTGAGGTCCCCCTTATCAAATTTTGAAAAATCGATAAAAAATAGTTTTCTGATATTTTTCAATATTTTGGTTTTAAGTGTTTACAATTTTAAGGACGAATCGGAACATACACGGCTTTTGGCTATCACTTCCTTTTTGGCTATAAGAGGCTCTTAAGAAGACCCTTAGTTTTCCACATTTTTTCAATCAAAAAATGTTTCGAAAAATATGATTTTTTTTTTTGAAAAATCTACTATAAAAACCTTCAAAACTATACAAAAACAGCCTTCTTGAGCCTTTTTTTTTTCTCTTCATCGGTTTTTAAGTTTATTTTCTCAAAAATGTCGCTGTGATATCTGGCAATATGCTTTTTTAAATTGGTACCATGATCACCCTATGAATTAATTATATACATACGTATATTAATACATTAATAATAAACAAACTCTCCAAACTTACCTTAATTTTGTGCCCACACTCATTTATTTGGCAATTACTCACATTTTGCTCTAAATTAAAAGCAAAATATTGCCGATAAATATTTGTTTTTGGTCGCGGCATTTTTTGTATTCAACTCTGACTGTGACGGCATACAAAAGAACACTAAAGCTGCGGTAGGCATACTTTTTCTTCTTCTGTTCATATACACATTCCTTTAGTGGCGCCACACAGATGCACAACCGAATGCCGATCACGAACGATGAAAACAAAATACATACAGTGTTGTCGCCAGACGCATTGCAAAAACAAAATACATCAGCAAGGCAGCGACAACAAGTAACGGTATCGACCGTTACGTTGTAGGCAACGCTCTTCTGTTCTCTGTCTGCAGCTCTCTCAGAAGCGACAAAAGAGCAGTGAAGACAACTTCACTCAGAACCGAAACAGTACCGGTACAATGTTTCGGTTCCGGTACGGTCTTTTCGGTTCTAATAATATCGGTTCCCGGTACCGGTTCTCAAAAAAATTCTTCATTTCGGTTCCGGTTCCGGTTCTGGTTCTGAATTTCAATCGGTTCTGTTTCGGTTCCGGTTCCGGTACTGGTTCCGGTTTGATTCCCTGGTTTTAAGTGTTTACAATTCTAACGACGAGTCGGAAAATATACGGCTTTTGGCTATCACTCCCTTTTTGGCTATAAGAGGCTCTTAAGAAGACCCTACTTTCTCACATTTTTTGATTCAAAAAATGTTTCGAAAAATATGTTTTTTTTTTTTAATCTGAGATAAAAACCTTCAAAACTATGCAAAAAATTTATATTCGGAAAGCTTTCCTGTTTTCCTGTTTTTATTAGATTAATAAATATGCTTATTAAGATTAGAAATTTAAACAAGTACATTTTTCGTTATTTTTTGAAAAGAAAAACGGAGGTCCCCCCCTTATCAAATTTTGAAAAATCGATAAAAAAAATGTCTGATATTTTTCAATATTTTGGTTTTCAGTGTTTACAATTTTAACGACGAATCGGAAAATATACGGCTTTTGGATATCACTCCCTTTTTGGCTATAAGATGCTCTTAAGAAGATCTTACTTTCTCACATTTTTTGATTCAAAAAATGTTTACAAAAATATGTTTGTTTTTTTTTAAATCTGAGATAAAAACCTTCAAAACTATGCCAAAACAGCCTTAATTTCAATTCGGAAAGCTTTTCTGTGTCAGTTTTTATTAGATTAATAAATCTGCTTATTAAGATTAGAAATTTAAACAAATAAATTTTTCGTGATTTAAAAAAAAAAGAGTGAGGTCCCCCTTATCAAATTTTGAAAAATCGATACAAAATAGTTTTCTGATATTTTTCAATATTTTGGTTTTAAGTGTTTACAATTCTAACGACGAGTCGGAAAATATACGGCTTTTGGCTATCACTCCCTTTTTGGCTATAAGAGGCTCTTAAGAAGACCCTACTTTCTCACATTTTTTGATTCAAAAAATGTTTCGAAAAATATGTTTTTTTTTTTAATCTGAGATAAAAACCTTCAAAACTATGCCAAAACAGCCTTAATTTATATTCGGAAAGCTTTCCTGTTTCCTGTTTTTATTAGATTAATAAATATGCTTATTAAGATTAGAAATTTAAACAAATAAATTTGTCGTGCTTTTTTGAAAAAAAAACTGAGGTACACTTATCAAGTTTTGAAAAATCGATAAAAAAAATGTTTTCTGATATTTATAATATTTTGGTTTTAAGTGTTTACAATTTTAACGACGACTCAGATAATACACGGCTTTTGGCTATAACTTCCTTTTTGGTTATAAGAGGCTCTTAGGAAGATTTTACTTTTCCACATTTTTTGAATTAAACAAGTAAGAAAGCTACAGTCGACTGTGCTCGACTGTGAGATACCCGGTACCTAAACGTTTGCGCTTCACACTAAAAGGCAATTTAAAAATGTACATACACTACATTGTACATACATATGTACATTGGCGCCATTATATCGCACGGCCAAGGCTCGAATGCGCCACCTGTCGGCTACAGCTTGCAACAGCAGTGCCTTAGGGCGGTGTGTTAAAATTCTAACCTTATTGCTAATATCTCCCATGTTTATCATGAGAGATATTATGAGCGGGACAGCAGATCGCTTACCCCTGCCATCCGACATTTAGGTGGCGCCACCAGCTTAAAGCCTACCATCGATACTTCCCCCCCAAACTATCACCTCTAACCTATCGCCAAAATTGGCACGAGCTCAATCCCACACAAAACCAAAATATTTTCTGTTTTGTATTTTTATTCTAAAATTTTTGTCTATTTCTCCGGGTATAATAACAAAGGAAAAAGGAAGAAATGAAAAAAAAACAGAGCAAAAAAACAATAAACAGTTTTGGCGAGGTCGGGGCTCGAACCTACGACCTAGACGGCTACAGGCTACTCAGCAGCGCCTTAGGGGGTGTTTTAAAATTCGAACCTTATTGCTAATATCTCCCATGTTTATCATCCGATTTTACTGAAATTTTCAGGAAACGTCCGCTCTTTTTTTTTTAAATTTTGTATTTATTAACTTTTACCAGAAAAAAACGAGAATAGCTTATTTAACGTTTTTTATGATTTTTGAGGGCGGAAGTGGGCGTGGCCAAATTTTAAAACAAACTTGATCTGCGTGCAACAGATTCCAATGTTGTCACCAAATTTGGTAACTCTAGCTCTTATAGTCTCTGAGATCTGTTGTTTCACACGGACGGACAGACGGACATTGCTAAATCGACTCGGCTGGTGATACTGATCAAGAATATATATACTTTATGGGGTCGGAGATGACTCCTTCTGCCTGTTACATACATTCTCGGTTGGCACAAACTTATAATACCCTTGTACCCTATGGGTACCGGGTATAAAAATGTTTCGAAAAATATTTTTTTTTTTTTTTTAATCTATATATATAAAAATGGAGCCCAAAAAATGTGTCGTAAAAAACTACTGGAGAACGGCTGGACCGATTTGGTTCAAATTTTTTTTCAGTTGTAGGTAACTAACAGGAGAAGGTCAGAACGTAATAAAATTTTTAGAAAATCCTCCAGGGTAATGGTGAAAAACAAATAATTAAAATATCAAATTATATAAAAGAGTAGTGTATCGAAATATATGTCAAAGTAAAAACAAATCGTTTCAATATTATTCGGTTTCTTATTCGTTTTTATCAGACGTCCGGATTTGTTTAATTTCTTCCTGTGATTTGTAGGAATAATGCCTGCTATAAGACGGCCAAACATTGGACGACGTACACGTCGAGCAACATATAGTCGGAATGTCCATGAAAGTCAAACGCAAGACGAACGTGCAGAAAGAAATGAATCGAGACGAACCCGTTTAGCACAGATTCGCTCTACACAAAGAGTACCAAGAACAGACTTGAATCGCGCTGCATTTGCATACAATTTCTCAACGTCCTACAAAGACCATAGCTGCGTTGTTATCGGTTCATTGTCTGTGGTATGTCAGCACTGCAATGCACTGAAGTTTCGATTGGAAGCTCCCGGCTTATGCTGCGCAGGTGGCAAGGTAAAATTGCCGGTTTTGACTCATCCACCAGAGCCATTGTATTCGCTTCTATATGGAAATACAAGCAAATCAAACCATTTCCTGTTGCACGCACAAAAATATAACGGATGTTTTCAAATGACGTCATTTGGAGCAGAGGTTGTTCAACAACCAGGCTACAATCCGAGTTATAAGGTAATAGCGTCACTCTTTTATCAACATGAACAACTATAATTTTTCACGAAATTGCATCACAAAATTCAGATTCAAGGGCAAATTCACCATCGAGCGGGCGCTTTGTTACCACCACCAAACAAAGATCATAAATTCCTTCAGATCTATTTCGTTGGTGATTCGGCAGTTGAACTTAATCAGCGTTGTGCAATTTTCACTGCAACTAAACGTGAAATAATACAACAATTGCAAAATCTTCTTCATGAGTGTAATGAATTGGTCAGATTGTTCAAAACAGCTTTGGATACAATGCATTCTGACGACCACAAAATCATTATCAGAGCAGATAAAAGACCAGCAGGAAGCCATTCAAGACAATTCAATGCGCCCACTATCAATGAAGTCGCAGTGGTGATTGTTGGCGAGAATGTGGAATCACGCGATATTGTTCTCAAGCGTCGGGATGATGGACAATTGCAACGCGTTTATGAGACTCATCGGTCATATGATGCACTTCAATATCCGTTGATGTTCTGTCGTGGAGAAGATGGCTATCACTTCAACATAAACATGGTCAATCCAACGACAGGTTTGTTTAATCACTTCATTTTCATTCTGCACGTAAATTCGAATTCATATTACAGGAGAAGAAACGAATAAGAAAGTCAGCTCAATGAATTTTTATGCATATCGATTGATGATTCGACTAGATGTTGACAATCATCTGTTGAGATACCGCCGTTTGTTTCAGCAGTACTGTGTCGACATGTATGTAAAAGTAGAAACGGAGCGTCTCAATTTCATTCGTTTCAATCAGTCAAAGTTACGATCTGACGAGTACATCCACTTGCGTGACGCCATCGCTACTGATGGACACGCGGCAAACATTGGTTGTTTGACCATTCTGCCAGCTACTTATGTTGGGAGCCCGCGCCATATGCATGAGTACGCTCAAGATGCGATGACGTACGTGCGGAATTACGGACGACCTGATTTATTTATCACGTTTACATGCAATCCGAAATGGCCCGAAATTACGAATTTGTTGCACCAAGGACAAACATCCAGCGATCGACAGGACATCACTGCACGAGTATTCAAGCTAAAGGTAAAAATTCTTATGGATTACAGCAGAAGGTTTTTGGCGTAGTTCGTTGTTGGATGTACTCGGTTGAATGGCAGAAGCGTGGCTTACCACATGCGCACATTTTGATTTGGATGTTCGACAAGATCCGACCAGAACATATTGATTCGATTATTTCTGCCGAAATACCAGATCCAGAAACTGATCCGGAGCTGCATTCCGTTGTGAAAACGAGTATGATCCATGGCCCTTGCGGAGTTCACAACCCAGAATCACCATGCATGGAAAACGGAAATTGCACAAAACGATTTCCCCGTCCGTTGGTGGCTGAAACAATCAGTGGAAACGATGGATATCCATTGTATAGGCGTCGTTCTCCAGATGACAACGGCAGATGGATCGAAATGATGGTAAAAAATAACAAAGTCATCGTCGATAACCGCTGGATCGTTCCATATTGTCCGCTTTTGTCGAAAACGTTTTCAACGCACTGCAATGTTGAGTACGGCAACTCAATAAAATCAATCAAATACATTTGCAAATATGTGAACAAAGGGAGCGACATGGCGGTGTTTGGCATTGCTGATCCGAATGCAAACGACGAGGTGACGAAATTTCAACTTGGACGTTACGTAAGTTGTAACGAGGCCATTTGGCGTCTGTTTTCATTTCTGATTCATTAACGTCATCCGACGGTCGTACACTTATCTGTTCACTTGGAAAACGGCCAGCGTGTCTACTTTACGGACGCGAATGCAGCGCAAAGAGCAGAACGGCCACCAGCGACAACGTTGACAAATTTCTTTTCTACATGCGAAAGCGATCCGTTCGCAAGGACTTTACTCTATTCGGAAATGCCACGCTATTATACATGGAACGCTGCATCGAAGAAGTTTCAACGCCGAAAAAGAGGCGATGCTGTTGATGGTTTCGCTGATATCTATTCGACTGATGCTCTCGGACGAATATACACAGTTCATCCACGCCAAGACGAATGCTTTTATATTCGCTTGCTTTTGGTGAACATAAGAGGCCCTACATCCTTCGAGTCCCTGCGTACTGTGGATGGTGTGCTGTGCGCCACTTTTCGGGAGGCTTGCCAACGTTTAAATTTGCTTGAAAACGACACACATTGGGACTCAACGCTCGCTGATGCCACTGTTTCTCTTTCTGGATCAAATCAAATTCGTGCATTATTTGCAATAATCATAGCCACATGTCATCCGTCGAACCCGACCGCACTGTGGGAAAAGTACAAGGACGATATGGCTGACGACATTTTAATAGACGTTCGCAGGACAACTATGAATTTCACTCTTGCCATTAACGGAGAAATGCACAACGAAGCTTTAATACGGATCGAAGACATGTGTATGCTTATGTGCGGCAGTCTACTGTCGACATTGGGAATGCCAACGCCACATCGTTCAGTGCACGATGCTTTCAATCGCTAATTTCAACGGGAGCAACACTATAACCAAGATAATTTGGCCGAAAGAGTCCGAATGTATGTTGTTGGATAAGTATTCTCTACTTTGATTATTCTAAAAATTTCAGTTGTCCAATTCGGAGTGTAACCCTTTTCAAAGACGTGTTTGTATTTACTGATTCGAACATTATCTCCAATCTTCAGTTTGCTACCAGTAAACATTTTAATATTATTATAGACGGTTTTCAAGATTTTATTCCCATTTTCGCTGTTAACATTGGAGGGAGCCATTTTAATTGTTCGGTGTACTCTGTTGTTGTAAACATTAATTAACTCTTTGTACATATCAATCCATTTATAAGTCCCATTGTAAGAAAACTCTCCACATGAGTTCTTTTAATGATCTGTTGAATCGTTCTACAATTGACGCCTTTAGAGTGCTAAATGATGAATAGTGGTTGATTCCATTTCGTTTCATTAACCCATTAAAAATAGTATTGAAAAACTCACTTCCATCATCGGTTTGTATATGTTTAGGAACACCACCCCCTGATTTTAATATTAATATGCGAGAGCAACGTCTGTTGCCTTTTTAGATTTTATAGCTTCCACCCAAGCAAATTTTGAGAATGTGTCTATTACTCTTAGTAGTTAGCGATATCCATTATTTGATGGGGCATACTTCCCCATTTCAACCAAGTCGGCTTGCCATAAGTCATTAATTCCTTTTGTAATTACTCTTCGTCCTGTAAAATGTTTAATTCATTAATAATTCCCCGTCTACCCATACTTATGTATAAAAGAAAAAAAAAATAATAATAATAATAATAATATTATTAATAATAAAATAAATAAAGGATGTACAAAAATAATAATAAAAATATAAGTTATGGTTTGGGAATACTTTATTATAGTGATTTTCTTAATATACTAAAATTATTTAGAACGAGCAAATTTTTCGATAATTGTTGAGACAACTACCTCAAGTCTGCCTAATCTTTCTCCAATATCCACAGTTTTGACATTAGGTGTTGTAACAACTATTTCACTCAACATTGAATCTCTAAAATTTTTTATGGAGTTGTCAACATATTCTTTGATTACTAAATCTGTGTTCTCTTTAGGATTGACACCATTCTTTATTCGTTTTTGTTGTATATTAAAGTTCCCATCAGTATCAATGAAGAGTCCTGAAATAGTTTTTTCATATTGTTTTAAGTGGTTAGAATTCTGCTTATCACTTATATACTTAATGTCCAAACTTGTTAACGGACATGATGATTATAATCTCATTTGAAAATAAACACGTAAATATATACTAACTTAATCTATAATTTGAGCCTCTCTCAATTCTTCAATTATCGATGTAATTTAATTTGTGTGATTAGTATGTCCCGCAGATTGAGAGGCAATTAAGAGTTGTAGTCGTTCTACTAGCTCATTCGAATCATCCCAATAAACATAGCTTGGTTTCCTCATATCAAGTTTCATGAATCCAGATCCAGATACAATTGAGTTGGTGGTTTTGGGAGTAGACTCAACATTCGATGATTTTGATAAAAGTGGTTTTATAATATTTCTATATTTTACTGCCCTCGTTCCTTTCACCTGTCCTTTTGATTGGAAGTTTCTTCGATATAAATTTGTTTTTAATACAATTTCACGATATATTTCTAACTCATTATAACCGGTACCCATAGGGTACAAGGGTATTATAAGTTTGTGCCAACCGAGAATGTATGTAACAGGCAGAAGGAGGCATATCCGACCCCATAAAGTATATATATTCTTGATCAGTATCACCAGCCGAGTCGATTTAGCCATGTCCGTCTGTCCGTCTGTCCGTCCGTGTGAAACAACAGATCTCAGAGACTATAAGAGCTAGAGTTACCAAATTTGGTGACAATATTGGAATCTGTTGCACGCAGATCAAGTTTGTTTTAAAATTTGGCCACGCCCACTTCCGCCCTCAAAAATCATAAAAAAACGTTAAATAAGCTATACTCGTTTTTTTTCGGGTAAAAGTTAATAAATACAAAAAATGAATAAAATAGAGCGGACGTTTCCTGAAAATTTCAGTAAAATCGGATGATAAACATGGGAGATATTAGCAATAAGGTTCGAGTTTTAAAACCCCCCCTAAGGCGCTGCTGAGTAGCCTGTAGTCGTCTAGGTCGTAGGTTCGAGCCCCGACCTCGCCAAAACTTTTTATTGTTTTTTTGCTCTGTTTTTTTTTCATTTCTTCCTTTTTCCTTTGTTATTATACACGTAGAACAATTAGAAAAAAAAATTTAGAATAAAAATACAAAACAGAAAATATTTTGTTTTTTTTGTGGGATTGAGCTCGTGCCAATTTTGCAAAATGTAGATGCACCGGCTGCTTAGCCAACTGGGCCATTACATATGTTACATATGAAGCGCCATTTTCATACTAAGTATGCTTCGACAACTGTTAACCTAATTTTAGCAGAACTGAAATAAAATTGCCAGAGATTGTCACATCTAATAGCTTCTACATTTTCTTAATGAAAAGATGCTTTTTATTGTCATAGAAAAGTGTGTGTGAAAGAGAAAAGAAATCGACTATGGACCAAAAAAATTGCGCCAAACTACAGAAAAGAACGAGCGTGACCAAGAAATGACAAAAAATAAAAAAAATCACTTTCATAACTCAACTTTGCCGAACTGGTATAAAATGTATTAATTGAACAAAAAGCAGAACAAATGAATAAGAATCTAAAATAAAAATGTAAAAAAATTCTTTGTCATGAGCGGGATTAGAACTCAGAACTCTTGCATAATAAAACGATGGCCCATCGCCTGGGCTGTGCTCCTCATTGCGCAATTGACAGTGATTGATACTTCTAATAGACTCCAGACTTTTTCAATCAGAAGGCGGTTTGTTTATTGTAACAGAGACGCACCAAACAAGTGTGTGTGAAAGAGAAAAAAGATCGACTGTTGACCAAAAAAATGGCGCAAATTTATTATTAAGTCGAGAGCTAATTCGAGCGCCGATTTAATTTTTAATTAAGGAGTATCTAAACCAACAAACGTCTGGGTACTGGGTATCTCACAGTCGAGCACTCTCGACTGTAGCTTTCTTACTTGTTTGAATCAAAAAATGTGAGAAAGTAAGGTCTCCTTAAGAGCCTCTTATAGCCAAAAAGGGAGTGATATCCAAAAGCCGTATATTTTCCGATTCGTCGTTAAAATTGTAAACACCTAAAACCAAAATATTGAAAAATATCAGAAAACAATTTTTTGTCGATTTTTCAAAATTTGGTAAGGGGGATTCTTAGTTTTTTTTTTTCAAAAATCGCAAAAAATTTATTTGTTTAAATTTATAATCTTAATAAGCAGATTTATTATTCTAATAAAAACTGACACAGAAAAGCTTTCCGAATTGAAATTAGGGCTGTTTTGGCATAGTTTTGAAGGTTTTTATTTTAAATTTTTCAAAAAAAAAACATACTTTCGCAACATTTTTTGATTCAAAAAAATGCGGAAAAGTAAGGTCTTCTTAAGAGCCTCATACAGCCAAAAAGGAAATGATAGCCAAAAGCCGTGTATGTTCCGATTCGTCCTTAAAATTGTAAACACTTAAAACCAAAATATTTAAAAATATCAGAACAATTTTTTGGTCGATTTTTCAAAATTTGATAAGGGGGGACCTCAGTTTTTCTTTTCAAAAAATAACGAAAAATGTATTTGTTTAAATTCCTAATCTTAATAAACAGATTTATTAATCGAATAAAAACTGACACAGAAAAGCTTTCCGAATTGAAATTAAGGCTGTTTTGGCATAGTTTTGAAGGTTTTTATCTCAGATTTAAAAAAAACAAACATATTTTTAGAAACATTTTTTGAATCAAAAAATGTGAGAAAGTAAGGTCTTCTTAAGAGCCTCTCATAGCCAAAAAGGAAGTGATAGCCAAAAGCCGTATATTTTCCTATTCGTCGTTAAAATTGTAAACACTGACACAGAAAATTGAATTGAAATTAAGGCTGTTTTTGTATAGTTTTGAAGGTTTTTATAGTAGATTTTTCAAAAAAAAAAAATCATATTTTTCGAAACATTTTTTGAATAAAAAAATGTGAGAAAGTAAGGTCTTCTTAAGAGCCTCTCATAGCCAAAAAGGAAGTGATAGCCAAAAGCCGTATATTTTCCGACTCGTCGTTAGAATTGTAAACACTTAAAACCAAAATATTGAAAAATATCAGAAAACTATTTTTTATCGATTTTTCAAAATTTGATATAGGGGGACTTCACTCTTTTTTTTTTTAAATCACGAAAAATTTATTTGTTTAAATTTCTTATCTTAATAAGCAGATTTATTAATCTAATAAAAACTGACACAGAAAAGCTTTCCGAATTGAAATTAAGGCTGTTTTGGCATATTTGTGAAGGTTTTTATCTCAGATTTAAAAAAAAACAAACATATTTTTCTAAACATTTTTTGAATCAAAAAATGTGAGAAAGTAAGAACTTCTTAAGAGCATCTTATAGCCAAAAAGGGAGTTATATCCAAAAGCCGTATATTTTCCGATTCGTCGTTAAAATTGTAAACACTTAAAACCAAAATATTGAAAAATATCAGAAAACAATTTTTTATCGATTTTTCAAAGTTTGATAAGGGGGATTCTTAGTTTTTTTTTTTAAAAATCGCATAAAATTAATTTGTTTAAATTTCTAATCTTAATAAGCAGATTTATTAATCTAATAAAAACTGACACAGAAAAGCTTTCCAAATTGAAATTAAGGCTGTTTTGGCATAGTTTTGAAGGTTTTTATCCTAGATTATTCCAAAAAAAAAAAACGTATTTTTCTAAACATTTTTATACCCGGTACCCATAGGGTACAAGGGTATTATAAGTTTGTGCCAACCGAGAATGTATGTAACAGGCAGAAGGAGGCATCTCCGACCCCATAAAGTATATATATTCTTGATCAGTATCACCAGCCGAGTCGATTTAGCCATGTCCGTCTGTCCGTCTGTCCGTCTGTCCGTCCGTGTGAAACAACAGATCTCAGAGACTATAAGAGTTAGAGTTACCAAATTTGGTGACAACATTGGAATCTGTTGCACGCAGATCAAGTTTGTTTTAAAATTTGGCCACGTTTCCTGAAAATTTCAGTAAAATCGGATGATAAACATGGGAGATACTAGCAATAAGGTTAGAATTTTAACACACCGCCTAAGGCACTGCTGTTGCAAGCTGGAGCCGACAGGTGGCGCATTCGAGCCTTGGCCGTGCGATATAATGGCGCCAATGTACATATGTATGTACAATGTAGTGTATGTACATTTTTAAATTGCCTTTTAGTGTGAAGCGCAAAAGTTTAGGTACCGTGTATCTCACAGTCGAGCACAGTCGACTGTAGCTTTCTTACTTGTTTTAATCAAAAAATGTTTCTAAAAAATATATATATTTTTTTAATAATCTAGGATAAAAACCTTCAAAACTATGCCAAAACAGCCTTAATTTCAATTTGAAAAGCTTTTTTGTGTCAGTTTTTATTAGATTAATAAATCTGCTTATTAAGATAGATAAGCTTATTAATCGATAAAAAATTGTTTTCTGATATTTTTCATTATTTTGGTTTTAAGTGTTTACAATTTTAAGGACGAATCGGAACATACACGGCTCTTGGCTATCACTTCCTTTTTGGCTATAAGAGGCTCTTAGGAAGATTTTACTTTTCCACATTTTTTGAATAAAACAAGTAAGAAAGCTACAGTCAAGAGTGCTCGACTGTGAGATACCCGATACCTAAACGTTTGTGCTTTACACTAAAATGCAATTTAAAATTGTACATACATTATCATACTCTACTTCGATACTTCTTAAAATAAATCGCCTCTCGAATTAGCTCCCGACCTAAACAATTTAATGTCATACTTAAATATGAATGCTACATTTTATAGGAACACATAAAAACCCGCTCGATCGGCGTCAAAAAATGAATTATGTTATTTTTTGTCATTTCTGGCTCTATTCTTTTGTCATTTCTTCTGCAGCTGGCGCCATTATATCGCACGGCCAAGGCTCGAATGCGCCACCTGTCGGTTACAGCTTACAACAGCAGTGCCTTAGGGCGGTGTGCTAAAATTCTAACTTTATTGCTAATATCTCCCATGTTTATCATCCGATTTTACTGAAATTTTCAGAAAACGTCCGTTATTTAACGTTAATTAATTTTATCTATTAACTTTAACCCGAAAATAACGAGTATAGCTTATTTAACGTTTTTTATGATTTTTGAGGGCGGAAGTGGGCGTGGCCAAATTTTAAAACAAATTTGATCTGCGTGCAACAAATTCAAATGTCACCAAATTTGCTAACTCTAGCTCTTATAGCCTCTGAGATCTGTTGTTTCACACGGACGGACAAACGGACAGACGGACATGGCTAAATCGACTCGGCTGGTGATACTGATCAAGAATATATATACTTTATAGGGTCGGAGATGCCTCATTTTGCCTGTTACATACATTCTCGGTTGGCACTAACTTATAATACCCTTGTACCCTATGGGTACCGGGTATAAAAATGTTTAGAAAAATACGTTTTTTTTTTTTTTGAATAATCTAGGATAAAAACCTTCAAAACTATGCCAAAACAGCCTTAATTTCAATTTGGAAAGCTTTTCTGTGTCAGTTTTTATTAGATTAATAAATCTGCTTATTAAGATTAGAAATTTAAACAAATTAATTTTATGCGATTTTTTGAAAAAAAATTAAGAATCCCCCTTATCAAATTTTGAAAAATCGATAAAAAATAGTTTTCTGATATTTTTCAATATTTTGGCTTTAAGTGTTTACAATTTTAACGACGAATCGGAAAATATACGGCTTTTGGATATCACTCCCTTTTTGGCTATAAGATGCTCTTAAGAAGATCTTACTTTCTCACATTTTTTGATTCAAAAAATGTTTCGAAAAATATGTTTGTTTTTTTTTTAATCTGAGATAAAAACCTTCAAAACTATGCCAAAACAGCCTTAATTTCAATTCGGAAAGCTTTTCTGTGTCAGTTTTTATTAGATTAATAAATCTGCATATTAAGATTAGAAATTTAAACAAATAAATTTTTCGTGATTTAAAAAAAAAAAGAGTGAGGTCCCCCTTATCAAATTTTGAAAAATCGATAAAAAATAGTTTTCTGATATTTTTCAATATTTTGGTTTTAAGTGTTTACAATTCTAACGACGAGTCGGAAAATATACGGCTTTTGGCTATCACTCCCTTTTTGGCTATAAGAGGCTCTTAAGAAGACCCTACTTTCTCACATTTTTTGATTCAAAAAATGTTTCGAAAAATATGTTTTTTTTTTTAATCTGAGATAAAAACCTTCAAAACTATGCCAAAACAGCCTTAATTTATATTCGGAAAGCTTTCCTGTTTCCTGTTTTTATTAGATTAATAAATATGCTTATTAAGATTAGAAATTTAAACAAATAAATTTGTCGTGCTTTTTTGAAAAAAAAACTGAAGTACACTTATCAAGTTTTGAAAAATCGATAAAAAAATGTTTTCTGATATTTTTCTATATTTTGGATTTAAGTGTTTACAATTTTAACGACGAATCAGATAATACACGGCTTTTGGCTATCACTTCCTTTTTGGCTATAAGAGGCTCTTAGGAAGATTTTACTTTTACACATTTTTTTAATTAAACAAGTAAGAAAGCTACAGTCGACTGTGCTCGACTGTGAGATACCCGGTACCTAAACGTTTGCGCTTCACACTAAAAGGCAATTTAAAAATGTACATACACTACATTGTACATACATATGTACATTGGCGCCATTATATCGCACGGCCAAGGCTCGAATGCGCCACCTGTCGGCTACAGCTTGCAACAGCTGTGCCTTAGGGCGGTGTGTTAAAATTCTAACCTTATTGCTAATATCTCCCATGTTTATCATCAGATTTTACTGAAATTTTCAGGAAACGTGGCAAAATTTTAAAACAAACTTGATCTGCGTGCAACAGATTCCAATGTTGTCACCAAATTTGGTAACTCTAGCTCTTATAGTCTCTGAGATCTGTTGTTTCACACGGACGGACAGACGGACAGACGGACAGACGGACATGGCTAAATCGACTCGGCTGGTGATACTGATCAAGAATATATATACTTTATGGGGTCGGAGATGCCTCCTTCTGCCTGTTAAATACATTCTCGGTTGGCACAAACTTATAATACCCTTGTACCCTATGGGTACCGGGTATAAAAATGTTTAGAAAAATACGTTTTTTTTTTTTTGAATAATCTAGGATAAAAACCTTCAAAACTATGCCAAAACAGCCTTAATTTCAATTTGGAAAGCTTTTCTGTGTCAGTTTTAATTAGATTAATAAATCTGCTTATTAAGATTAGAAATTTAAACAAATAAATTTTTCGTGATTTAAAAGAAAAAGGAGTGAGGTCCCCCTTATCAAATTTTGAAAAATCGATAAAAAATAGTTTTCTGAAATTTTTCAATATTTTGGTTTTAAGTGTTTACAATTCTAACGACGAGTCGGAAAATATACGGCTTTTGGCTATCACTCCCTTTTTGGCTATAAGAGGCTTTTAAGAAGACCCTACTTTCTCACATTTTTGGATTCAAAAAATGTTTCGAAAAATATGTTTGTTTTTTTTTAATCTGAGATAAAAACCTTCAAAACTATGCCAAAACAGCATTAATTTAAATTCGGAAAGCTTCCTGTTTTCCTGTTTTTATTAGATTAATAAATATGCTTATTAAGATTAGAAATTTAAACAAATAAATTGTTCGTGCTTTTTTGAAAAAAAAACTGAGGTACACTTATCAAGTTTTGAAAAATCGATAAAAAAATGTTTTCTGATATTTTTCAATATTTTGGTTTTAAGTGTTTACAATTTTAAGGACGAATCGGAACATTCACGGCTTTTGGCTATCACTTCCTTTTTGGCTATAAGAGGCTCTTAGGAAGATTTTACTTTTCCACATTTTTTGAATAAAACAAGTAAGAAAGCTACAGTCAAGAGTGCTCGACTGTGAGATACCCGATACCTAAACGTTTATGCTTTACACTAAAATGCAATTTAAAATTGTACATACATTATCATACTCTACTTCGATACTTCTTAAAATAAATCTCCTCTCGAATTAGCTCCCGACCTAAACAATTTAATGTCATACTTAAATATGAATGCTAAATTTTATAGGAACACATAAAAACCCGCTCGATCGGCGTCAAAAAATGAATTATGTTATTTTTTGTCATTTCTTGCTCTATTCTTTTGTCATTTCTTCTGCAGCTGGCGCCATTATATCGCACGGCCACGGCTCGAATGCGCCACCTGTTCTGTAGCCAACAGCAGTGCCTTAGGGCGGTGTGTTAAAATTCTAACCTTATTGCTAATATCTCCCATGTTTATCATCCGATTTTACTGACATTTTCAGAAAACGTCCGTTTTTAACGTTAATTTATTTTATCTATTAACTTTAACCCGAAAATAACGAGTATAGCTTATTTAACGTTTTTTATGATTTTTGAGGGCGGAAGTGGGCGTGGCCAAATTTTAAAACAAACTTGATCTGCGTGCAAAAAATTCAAATGTTGTCACCAAATTTGGTAACTCTAGCTCTTATAGCCTCTGAGATCTGTTGTTTCACACGGACGGACTGACGGACAGACGGACATGGCTAAATCGACTCGGCTGGTGATACTGGACAAGAATATATATACTTTATAGGGTCGGAGATGCCTCCTTTTGCCTGTTACATACATTCTCGGTTGGCACTAACTTATAATACCCTTGTACCCTATGGGTACCGGGTATAAAAATGTTTAGAAAAATATGATTTTTTTTTTGTTGAATAATCTAGGATAAAGACCTTCAAAACTATGCCAAAACAGCCTTAATTTCAATTTGGAAAGCTTTTCTGTGTCAGTTTTTATTAGATTAATAAATCTGCTTATTAAGATTAGAAATTTAAACAAATTAATTTTATGCGATTTTTTGAAAAAAAATTAAGAATCCCCCTTATCAAATTTTGAAAAATCGATAAAAAATTGTTTTCTGATATTTTTCAATATTTTGGCTTTAAGTGTTTACAATTTTAACGACGAATCGGAAAATATACGGCTTTTGGATATCACTCCCTTTTTGGCTATAAGATGCTCTTAAGAAGATCTTACTTTCTCACAATTTTTGATTCAAAAAATGTTTCGAAAAATATGTTTTTTTTTTAATCTGAGATAAAAACTATCAAAACTATGCCAAAACAGCTTTAATTTCAATTCGGAAAACTTTTCTGTGTCAGTTTTTATTAGATTAATAAATCTGCTTATTAAGATTAGAAATTTAAACAAATACATTTTTCGTTATTAAACAAAAAAAAAAAACTGAGGTACACTTATCAAATTTTGAAAAATCGATAAAAAAAAATGTTTTGTGATATTTTTCAATATTTTGGTTTTAAGTGTTTACAATTTTAAGGACGAATCGGAAAATATACGGCTTTTGGCTATCACTTCCTTTTTGCCTATAAGAGGCTCTTAGGAAGATTTTACTTTTCCACATTTTTTGAATCAAATTTTTTTTTTTTTAATAATCTAGTATAAAAACCTTCAAAACTATGCCAAAACAGCCTTAATTTCAATTCGGAAAACTTTTCAGTGTCAGTTTTTATTAGATTAATAAATCTGCTTATTAAGATTAGAAATTTAAACAAATTCATTTTTCGTTATTAAAAAAAAAAAAAACCGAGGTACACTTATCAAAGTTTGAAAAATTGATAAAAAATGTTTTCTGATATTTTTCAATATTTTGGTTTTAAGTGTTTACAATTTTAAGGACGAATCGGAACATACACGGCTATTGGCTATCACTTCCTTTTTGGCTATAAGAGGCTCTTAGGAAGATTTTACTTTTCCACATTTTTTGAATCATTTTTTTTAGAAAAATATGATTTTTTTTTTTTTGAATAATCTAGTATAAAAACCTTCAAAACTATGCCAAAACAGCCTTAATTTCAATTTGGAAAGCTTTTCTGTGTCAGTTTTTATTAGATTAATAAATCTGCTTAAGATTAGAAATTTAAACAAATATTTTTTGCAATTTTTTGAAAAAAACTAAGTTTCCCCCTTATCAAATTTGGAAAAATCGATAAAAAAATTGTTTTCTGATATTTTTCAATATTTTGGTTTTAAGTGTTTACAATTTTAACGACGAATCGGAAAGTATACGGCTTTTGGATATCACTCCCTTTTTGGCTATACGAGGCTCTTAAGAAGACCTTACTTTCTCACATTTTTTGATTCAAAAAATATTTCGAAAAATATGTTGTTTTTTTTTTAATCTGAGATAAAAACTATCAAAACTATGCCAAAACAACCTTAATTTCAATTCGGAAAACTTTTCTGTGTCAGTTTTTATTAGATTAATAAATCTGCTTATTAAGATTAGAAATTTAAACAAATAAATTTTTCGTGCATTTTTGAAAAAAAAAACTGAGGTACACTTATCAAATTTTGAAAAATCGATAAAAAAAAAATGTATTCTGATATTTTTCAATATTTTGTTTTAAGTGTTTACAATTTTAAGGACGATTCGGAACATACACGGCTATTGGCTATCACTTTTTGGCTATAAGAGGCTCTTAAGACGACCTTACTTTCTCACATTTTTTGATTCAAAAAATGTTTCGAATTTCTTTTTTTTTTTTTTTAATCTAAGATAAAAACCTTCAAAACTATGCCAAAACAGCCCTAATTTCAATTTGGAAAGCTATTCTGTGTCAGTATTTATTAGATTAATAAATATGCTTATTAAGATTAGAAATTTAAACAAATGAATTTTTCGTTATTAAAAAAATAAAAAAACTGAGGTACACTTATCAAATTTTGAAAAATTGATAAAAAAATGTTTTCTGATATTTTTCAATATTTTGGTTTTAAGTGTTTACAATTTTAAGGACGAATCGGAACATACACGGCTTTTGGCTATCACTTCCTTTTTGGCTATAAGAGGCTCTTAGGAAGATTTTACTTTTCCACATTTTTTGAATAAAAAAATGTTTAGAAAAATATGATTTTTTTTTTGTTGAATAATCTAGGATAAAGACCTTCAAAACTATGCCAAAACAGCCTTAATTTCAATTTGGAAAGCTTTTCTGTGTCAGTTTTTATTAGATTAATAAATCTGCTTATTAAGATTAGAAATTTAAACAAATAATTTTTTTGCGATTTTTAGAAAAAAAAACTAAGTTTCCCCCTTATCAAATTTCGAAAAATCGATAAAAAATTGTTTTCTGATATTTTTCAATATTTTGGTTTTAAGTGTTTATAATTTTAACGACGAATCGGAAAGTATACGGCTTTTTGATATCACTCCCTTTTGGCTATATGAGGCTCTTAAGAAGACCTTACTTTCTCACATTTTTTGATTCAAAAAATGTTTCGAAAAATATGTTTTTTTTTTTAATCTGAGATAAAAACTATCAAAACTATGCCAAAACAACCTTAATTTCAATTCGGAAAACTTTTCTGTGTCAGTTTTTATTAGATTAATAAATCTGCTTATTAAGATTAGAAATTTAAACAAATAAATTTTTCGTGCATTTTTGAAAAAAAAAAACTGAGGTACACTTATCAAATTTTGAAAAATCGATAATAAAAAAATGTATTCTGATATTTTTCAATATTTTGTTTTAAGTGTTTACAATTTTAAGGACGATTCGGAACATACACGGCTATTGGCTATCACTTCCTTTTTGGCTATAAGAGGCTCTTAAGACGACCTTACTTTCTCACATTTTTTGATTCAAAAAATGTTTCGTTTTTTTTTTTTTGAAAAATCTAAGATAAAAACCTTCAAAACTATGCCAAATCAGCCCTAATTTCAATTCGGAAAGCTTTTCTGTGTCAGTATTTATTAGATTAATTAATCTGCTTATTAAGATTAGAAATTTAAACAAATATTTTTTGAGATTTTTTGAAGAAAACTAAGTTTCCCCCTTTCAAATTTTGAAAAATCGATAAAAAATTGTTTTCTGATATTTTTCAATATTTTGGTTTTAAGTGTTTACAATTTTAACGACGAATCGGAAAGTATACGGCTTTTGGATATCACTCCCTTTTTGGCTATACGAGGCTTTTAAAAAGACCTTACTTTCTCACATTTTTTGATTCAAAAAATGTTTCGAAAAATATGGTTTTTTTTTGTATCTGAGATAAAAACCTTCAAAACTATGCCGAAACAGCCCTAATTTCAATTTGGAAAGCTTTTCTGTGTCAGTTTTTATTAGATTAATAAATCTGCTTATTAAGATTAGTAATTTAAACAAATAAATTTTTCGTGATTTTTTGAAAATAATTTGAGGTACACTTATCAAGTTTTGAAAAATCGATAAAAAAATGTTTTCTGATATTTTTCAATATTTTGGTTTTAAGTGTTTACAATTTTAAGGACGAATCGGAACATACACGGCTATTGGCTATCACTTCCTTTTTGGATATAAGAGGCTCTTAAGAAGACCTTACTTTCTCACATTTTTTGATTAAAAAAATGGTTCGATTTTTTTTTTTTTTTAATCTAAGATAAAAGGAGCAGCAAGGTCCTACGACAAGGACCAGCCCAGGAAACCCAGGTCAAGGTAGTCAACTGTGGGAGTTGCGCGCGTGGCTAGGCGTAAGCCGGGCGATACACCGTGTCGACGATATCCCGGGCCAAGGTGCAGAGCAGGCGATAAGGGTGGCTAGGCTTCGGCTAGGCGATACATCCTGCTAGCTCTGTGCTTGAAGCTGCAAAGCGGGCGTTCGGAGTGGCTAGGCTTCGGCTGGGCGATACACTCTGCTAGCTTTGTAGCGAGGTCGCGAAGTGGGCGTTCGGAGTGGCTAGGCTTCGGCTGGGCGATACACTCTGCTGGCGTCGGCGGCAAGACGACCGACGACCTGTGCGGAAGGCGTGCAGCAGCCTTGGAGGAGCAAGACGCAGCAGCGAGAGTCAACGTGTGAAACCCTTTTGAAGCGGAATAAAGAGCTGAATCACCTGTCAATCCAAAAGCGTTCTCTCTGGGCGGGCACAAATATAAATTTGGTGGGACGAGCACACGAATCTCGACTGAGCTAGCCGCATATTCGTTGCGAGCCGAGAGAGAAAGTCAGCTCGTTACAATATTTTTCAATATTTTGGTTTTAGGTGTTATAATTTTAAGGACGAATCGAAACATACACGGCTATTGGCTATCACTTCCTTTTTGGCTATAAGAGGCTCTTAAGAAGACCTTACTTTTCCACATTTTTTTAATCAAATTATTGAAAAATCGATAAAAAATTGTTTTTTGATAGTTTTTAATATTTTGGTTTTAAGTGTTTACAATTTTAACGACGAATCGGAAAATATACGGCTTTTGGATATCACTCCCTTTTTGGCTATAAGAGGCTCTTAAGAAGACTTTCGACGGTCGATAGTGGATCTCGATAGGCTTAATCGATATTTAAGTGAGATCTAGTATTTTTTATAAGTTAGTCCGAAAATGTATGGATTTAGGCCCGGATAATGATGTGGCCATACTTGAGGGCCATGTAAGTTGCGCTGTTGAAAAATGTGCTTTCATTGTCGCGCGAAAAGTAGAGGGACACACTGCGGTGAGCTCTATTTAGTTAGATTAAGTTACTTATGTGAGGTAAAGTTAACTTTGGATTGTTTCAGAATAAAACGGTTGTCTTGCACCCACTATCGCGGGTTGTACCCTTGCTGAAATCGTCTCTTTTCGATTGGGCTACTGTTGTGGGGCAACTGTTAAAGGCAACTCCATATGACGCGCGACAGGTTCTTTTATTCGCAGTCCTAGAGGGAGACTGCACGGGAAACTAGCGCTGGATGACGGTGACGGCCAGCTAGAGAGTTGTCAGTAGCGCAGGGAGCGCACTACGGAACGACATAGTCGCAGCCAGCGACGTTGTGGAGCGCAGTCATCGCCGATAGCCGGGATCCGGACCAAGTCGTACAGGGCGACTTGGAGGAGACGCAGTCAGCGTTGAGTATTGGTGCCGCAGCGAGCGGTAAGGAAGCGCAGTCAGCGCACTACGGAACGGCAGTGTCGCAAGGAGCGACGTAAGGAGCGCAACAGCGCCGTAGCCGGGATCCGGATCAAGTCGTACAGGGCGACTTGGAAAAGACGCAGCCAGCGTCGAGTATTGACGCCGCAGACAGCGGCGAGGAGGCGAAGGAACGCCATTTTCTAGTAACGCGCACTGCGTAGGCTAGTGGAACTGGGAATGATGCAGCATTCTCCCAGAAGAAGTGCCCGCCTGAACGAAGGGGAAGCCACCCCTAGAACAACAAGTGTGGATCAGCAGCCAGTGAGTAGTGGAGCAGGAACTCGGTCGCGAGGGATCGCCACAACGCCGGCGCCAGTTCCTAGCCCGGCCACTACGGTGACGACAGTAGCTTCCCAACCTAGGAGTACTGCCGCCACAGCTGCGAGTTCAGTGCCGGAGAAGAGTAACCAGCCCATCACGATGGATCTCTTGAAGAGGATCGCAGCGTTGGAAAGGGAGCTGGAGCAGGTAAAGGCCCTGAGAAGTGTGAGCACCGCCGATTGCGTAACAACGAGCGCAGTCGGCGTCGACAGTGGAGCGTCAGGGCGGCCGCCATCTTGGAGCGGGCCGCCATTAACCACATCTAATGGCGAGATCCCGTGTTACGGGGTCGGGTCGGTGCCCCCTAGCGGTGTCGGTGCGAGCAGTGCGGCCTGCACGCCATTTTGAGGAACCACTGTGTGCTACAAGCTGTTCGCAGACAGCGCATGGATTCGTGCTACCGGGTGTGAGCATCCACAATGTGGCAACTCCACTTGATGGATCCCACGCCTCGATGACGCCGAATGGAATCCAAGGAACGTATGGGCCACGAAAGCTTCCGGATCTGCCTATATTTGGAGGGCAGCCCGAGGAGTGGCCGATTTTCATCTGTGCGTTTACGGAGACGACGAGAGCATACAACTGCACGGATTTGGAGAACAATCAACGGTTGCTAAAGGCGCTGAAGGATGAAGCCCGCGAGACAGTGAAGTCGCTATTAATTCATCCAGGGAACGTCAGCGCCGTGATGGAGCAGCTGCGCTTTAAGTTCGGCCGACCGGAGCAACTTATACGCAGCCAGCTGAGCAACGTTCGAGAGGTGTCGCCGATTTCGGAACATAATCTGGCGAAGATCGTTCCCTTCGCAACCCGAGTGAGTAATCTAACGGCCTTCTTGCAGTCAGCGAAGGCGGAGCAGCATCTGGGGAACCCAACCCTACTGGAGGAACTTGTGATCAAGCTTCCTACGAGCAAGCGAGTGGACTGGGACAGGCATGCTGCCACAATTTTGCCTTTCCCAACAATTGTGCATTTTAGTGCGTGGCTGACGGAGTACGCGAATGTTGTGAGTACGATTATGGACGTCGAGGGAAAGAAGCAGAGGCGTCGAGTGCTACATGCCAGCATCGACCAGAACGGATGCGATCAACAGGATGATCGGCACAGAGGTTGTCTAATCTGTGGAGGACAACACGCAATTACGGACTGCAGAGAGTTTAAAGGAGCTTCGCCACCAGACAGGTGGAGGTATGTGAAGAGGCATCGACTGTGCTTTACATGCCTAGGAAGTGGTCACACGACTAGATCCTGCTACGAGCAAGGTGAGTGTCAGATTAATGGATGCCGTAAGTTGCATCACCGTCTGCAGCATGGTGCGGACGACGAGCGTAGATGGCCGCTGCAGCGAGGTGGTTTCAGTCGCCACAATGAAGAACGCAGCGTGACCAGGAGATCTCCGCATCGAGGTGGCTACAGGGCCAGGGGAACGAGCAGTTGGCAGTTCCCAGAAACAGCCTGGATAGAGGTGGCTACAGGGGCCACTATGAGGGGAACCAGCAGTCGGCACTTCCCAGAAATAATAGCCTGGATATAGGGGCTCCGCAAGCAGCGGAGGCGCCCGTGCAAAGGAATTTAAGCTGTGTCGACGCCGATGGAGGCCGCTTTCTGTTCCGTATACTGCCAGTAACACTGTACGGAGCTGGTCGGAAGGTGGATACGCGCTCTTGGATGAAGGATCCTCGGTCACGATGATCGACGAAGAGCTACGGAGAGAGCTGGGAGTGCAAGGTGAGCGTCGACAGCTGAATATTCAATGGTTTGGAGGTAGGGCAACCAGAGAGCCTACCAGCGTGGTGAGTCTGTATATAAGTGGAGTTGGAAAGCCCACTCGCCATGTATTGAGAAACGTGTATGCCGTTTCGAGTTTGAGTTTACCGATGCAGACACTGAATCGACGGGATGTCCAGGGCGTGCATAAGGATGCTCGCTTACCGATGAGGCCTTACAGCAACGTGGTGCCGAAGTTGCTCATCGGACTGGATCATGGACATCTTGGATTGCCACTTAGAACGATACGGTTTGCCAGAGAGGGACCGTATGCGGCCGCAACCGAGCTGGGCTGGGTTGTGTTTGGGCCTGTAAGTGGACAATCGACTACGCCATCACCGTGGTCCTGCCTACTTGCCGTGTCAATGGATGATACGATGGAGAAGATGGTGGAGGACTACTTCGATATCGAGAACTTTGGAGTGAAGCTCGCGCCACCGGTCGCAGCCGGCGACGATGTGCGGGCACAAAGGATACTCGAAGATACTACGGTGAGATTGGGGCGTCGCTACCAGACGGGATTACTCTGGAAGGACGACCACGTTGTGCTGCCACAGAGTTATGAGATGGCGTACAAGCGGCTGGTCTACGTCGAGAAGAAGATGAAGCGCAACGAGCGGTTGGCGCTGGAATACAGCAGGATCATCAAGGATTACGAATACGCGAGGCGGTTGCAGCCTGATGAGGTCGCGGTGAAGAGCGACAGGATATGGTACTTGCCACACTTTGATGTCGAAAACCCGAACAAGCCGGGTAAGATTCGACTTGTGTTTGACGCTGCAGCCAAAGTAGGAGGAACGTCGCTAAATTCGGTGCTGGCCAAAGGGCCACAGCATTATAAGCCCTTGCCAGCCGTGCTCTTTCATTTCAGAGAGGGAGCAGTCGGAGTCTGCGGTGACATTAAGGAGATGTTCCACCAAGTGCTGATCCGACCCGAGGATAGATGTTCTCAACGATTCTCTTGGAGAGATGGCGATGACGGAAAGGATCCGGAGATCTACGAGATGAACGTAATTACGTTTGGAGCAGCATGCTCGCCATGTGCTGCGCATTACGTAAAGACAGTGAATGCCCTGCAGTTTCGGCATTCGGACCCGAGAGCGGTCAAGGCAATCGTCGACTACCATTATGTCGACGACTATGTGGATAGTTTCGCTTTAGAGCGCGAAGCTATCAGCGTATCTACCCGAGTGAAGGAGATACATGCGGAAGCTGGATTCGAGTTATGCCAGTTTTCATCCAGCTCACCCACTGTTGAGACGGCGTTAGGACCACCTGGAAGAGTCAAGAGCGTCGTATGGGGTGAGGCTGAGGAGAAAATACTTGGAATGAGTTGGCAGGTAGCCACTGATGACTTCAGGTTCAACGTGAAGTATAGTCGAGTCCCAAGCAGCGTTTTGAATGGAGATCGAGTACCTACGAAGAGGGAATATTTGAGCTTGGTAATGTCGACGTTTGATCCATTGGGACTTCTATGCTGTTTGATGATAACAGCGAAGCTGCTGCTACGAGAGATATGGAGGCAGAAGGTCCAGTGGGACGAGCCACTACCGGAGAATATAAACAGAGCCTTTGCGAATTGGCGCAAGGATATGGACGCCGTGGGACAGTTCCGATGTCCTCGCCATTACTTTGGAATCGTACGGGCGATAGAGATGCACGTCTTCGTAGATGCTAGCCAATCTGCATTTGCGGCAGTGGCCTACTGGAGGGTCACTTATGAGGACGACGGCGTGCTGGTGAGCTTCGTGTATGCTAAGACGAAGTGCGCCCCGATGAGAACGATGTCGATCGCACGGTTGGAGCTGCAGGCAGCAGTTCTTGGAACCAGACTGATGAACACTGTCAAAAAGGAGCACAGTGTGGCCATCAGTGACTTGGTGTTATGGACGGACTCCAAAACGGTGCTGAGATGGATTGAAAGCACCCACCGCCGGTATAAGCAGTTTGTTGGCAACCGAGTGGCGGAGATATTGGAGTCGTCGAAGGTTTCCCAATGGCGTTGGGTGCCTACAGCCGACAATGCGGCGGATGATGCGACTCGGTCGCAGTGCGGAGTGGACCTTAGCCAGAAGTCACGTTGGCTAAGCGGACCAGAATTTTTGAGGCAGCCAGCGAGCAGCTGGCCGAAGCCTGAGGAAGGAACAAATCGTGTACCAGATGCCCCTGATGAGGAGGAGATGCCTAATGAGTTTGCGTTGGTTGCGCAAACGATTTTGTTATTTCATTTCAGAGATTCTCGAGCTACAGTCGGCTGGTGAGGACCACGACCTGGGTCTTAAGGTTTACGAGATGGTGCCGTAAACAGAGTAGCGAGCTCGAGGAATACGGCCTCACTGCAGCAGAGTGTGAGACCGCGGAGTACCTGTTGGTCAGACAGTCCCAATTGGAGGCATTTCCCAACGAGATGCTTACGGCAGAGTTGATGCCGCATTGTGCATACCGTACAGTGCGAGGAGGCTCGTAATTCTGTCACATAGGCACAGTCTTACGGAGATGATTGTGGGACACTTCCATGCCAAGATGAAGCATCAAAATGTGGATGCTACGATTGCTGAGATCCGGAGCAGATTCTGGGTCACGAAGCTGAGACGAGTGCTGCAGAAGGTGATCTCAGCGTGCAACGTGTGCAAGTTGCAGCGAGCGCGGCCGAAGCCGCCGATAATGGCACCCCTACCAGGAGATCGACTGGAAGCGGGTGGATGGCCATTCAAGTACACTGGATTGGACTATTTTGGGCCACTGCTGGTGACTGTTTCCCGTCTCAGGGAGAAGCGTTGGGTCGCCTTGTTTACGTGTTTGACGACAAGGGCGATTCATCTGGAGTTGGCGCATGACCTGTCTACGGATTCCTGCATAATTGCGATCAGGATCTTCGTCTGCCGCCGAGGGCCAGTACATAGACTGCGCAGCGACAACGGCAAGAACTTCGTGGGAGCTGACAGGGAAACCAGACGCTTTGGCGACGTGTTCGAGTAGAAGCATAGAGTGGGTTTTCAATTGCCCAGTGAATCCGTCTGAAGGCAGAGCATGGGAGCGCATGGTGCAGTGCGTCAAGAGAGTACTGCGTCATACCCTGAAGCAAGTCGCGCCATGGGATTACGTGTTGGAGAGTTTTCTGATCGAGGCGGAAAACATCGTGAATTCGCGTTCGCTCACCCATTTGCCGGTGGATGCGAACCAAGAGGCTCCTCTGACGCCGAATGATCAGCTCAAGGGAGCAGCTAACCTGCCGGATACGCCTTGAGAGGATGAGGAGCTGCCCAAGGAGTGCGCCACACGAAAGCAGTGGAGGATTGCTCGCCTGTTGCGAGAGCGTTTCTGGAGGAGGTGGGTCTTGGAGTACCCGCCTACGCTTGTGCGCCGCGAGAAGTGGTGCCGAAGAACGGAGCCCATCCGCCAGGGCGATATGGTCTTTGTCTGCGATCCGGCCTTGCCCAGACGAGAGTGGTGCAAGGGCATCGTGGAGGAGGTCTACAATGGAGCTGATCGAGTCGTCAGACGCGCAACAGTGCGCGTGAACGACAACGGCTTATCTCGGACTATGATGCGACCCGTCTCTAAACTTGCAGTTTTGGATTTTAGTGAAGCGGTTCTTCACGGGGTCGGGGATGTCGACGGTCGATAGTGGATCTCGATAGGCTTAATCGATATTTAAGTGAGATCTAGTATTTTTTATAAGTTAGTCCGAAAATGTATGGATTTAGGCCCGGATAATGATATGGCCATACTTGAGCGCCATGTAAGTTGCGCTGTTGAAAAATGTGCTTTCATTGTCGCGCGAAAAGTAGGAGAACACACTGCGGTGAGCTCTACTTAGTTAGATTAAGTTACTTATGTGAGGTAAAGTTAACTTTGGATTGTTTCAGAATAAAACGGTTGTTTTGCACCCACTATCGCGGGTTGTACCCTTGCTAAAATCGTCTCTTTTCGATTGGGCTACTGTTGTGGGGCAGCTGTTAAAGGCAACTCCATATGACGCGCGACAGAAGACCTTACTTTCTCACATTTTTTGATTCAAAAATGTTTTGAAAAATATATATATTTTTTTTTAATCTAAGATAAAAACCTTCATAACTACGCAAAACAGCCTTAATTTCAATTCGAAAAGCTTTTCTGTGTCAGTTTTTATTAGATTAATAAATCTGCTTATTAAGATTAGAAATTTAAACAAATACATTTTTCGTTATTTTTTGAAAAAAAAAAACAAACTCAGGTACACTTATCAAATTTTGAAAAATCGATAAAAAAATGTTTTCTGATATTTTTCAATATTTTGGTTTTAAGTGTTTACAATTTTAAGGACGAATCGGAACATACTCGGCTTTTGGCTATCACTTCCTTTTTGGCTATAAGAGGGTCTTAAGAAGACCTTACTTTCTCACATTTTTTGATTCAAAAATGTTTTAGAAAAACGTGTTTTTTTTTTTTTAATATAAGATAAAAACCTTCATAACTACGCAAAACAGCCCTAATTTCAATTCGAAAAGCTTTTCTGTGTCAGTTTTTATTAGATTAATAAATCTGCTTATTAAGATTAGAAATTTAAACAAATACATTTTTCGTTATTTATTGAAAAAAAAAACTGAGGTACACTTATCAAGTTTTGAAAAATCGATAAAAAATGTTTACTGATATTTTTCAATATTTAGGTTTTAAGTGTTTACATTTTTAACGACGAATCAGAACATACACGGCTTTTGACTATCACTTCCTTTTTGGCTATAACTTTTCCACATTTTTTGAATAAATTTTTTTTTTTTCGAAAAATGTGATTTTTTTTTTTAATAATCTAGGATAAACACCTTCAAAACTATGCCAAAACAGCCTTAATTTCAATTTGGAAAGCTTTTCTGTGTCAGTTTTTATTAGATTAATAAATATGCTTATTAAGATTAGAAATTTAAACAAATACATTTTTCGTTATTTTTTGAAAAATAAAACTAAGGTACACTTATCAAATTTTGAAAAATCGATAAAAAATGTTTTCTGATATTTTTCAATATTTTGGTTTTAAGTGTTTACAATTTTAAGGACGAATCGAAACATACACGGCTATTGGCTATCACTTCCTTTTTGGCTATAAGAGGCTCTTAAGAGACCTTACTTTTCCACATTTTTTGAATCAAATTTTTTTTTCGAAAAATATGTTTTTTTTATCTGAGATAAAAACCTCCAAGACTATGCCAAAACAGCCTTAATTTCAATTCGGAAATCTTTTCTGTGTCAGTTATTATTAGACTAATAAATAAAGAATAGATATAGATGGTCAATAAAGACGATTTTACCGTTGTTTTTTTGTGTTATTCTGCCCATAACTTCTAAACGACTTAAGCTACAGAAATGATGTAAGTACTGATGTCTTCTGGCGTTAAATACGCAGCCAACGATACCACATTCATCCCGATCTGATGCTCCGTTGAAAAGATATTCAATAAAGAATAGATATAGATGGTCAATAAAGACGATTTTACCGTTGTTTTTTTGTGTTATTCTGCCCATAACTTCTAAACGACTTAACCTACTGAAATGACGTAAGTACTGATGTCTTCTGGCGTTAAAAACGCAGCCAACGATACCACATTTATCCCGATCTGATGCTCCGTTGAAAAGATATTCAATAAAGAACAGTCATAGATATTCAATAAAGATGATTTTACCGTTGTTTTTTTTTTGTGTTCTTCTGCCCATAACTTCTAAACGACTTAACCAACTGAAATGATGTAAGTACTGATGTCTTCTGGCGTTAAAAATGCAGCCAACGATACCACATTCATCCCGATCTGATGCTCCGTTGAAAAGATATTCAATAAAGAATAGACATAGATTGTCAATAAAGACGATTTTACCGTTGTTTTTTTGTGTTATTCTGCCCATAACTTGTAAACGACTTAACCTACTGAAATGATGTAAGTACTGATGTCTTCTGGCGTTAAAAACGCAGCCAACGATACCACATTCATCCCGATCTGATGCTCCGTTAAAAAGATATTCAATAAAGAATAGATATAGATGGTCAATAAAGACGATTTTACCGTTGTTTTTTTGTGTTATTCTGCCCATAACTTTTAAACGACTTAACCTACAGAAATAATGTAAGTACTGATGTCTTCTGGCGTTAAATACGCAGACAACGATACCACATTCATTTCGATTTGATGCTCCGTTGAAAAGATATTCAATAAAGAACAGACATAGATATTCAATAAAGATGATTTTACCGTTGTTTTTTTGTGTTATTCTGCCCATAACTTCTAAACGACTTAACCTACAGAAAAGATGTAAGTACTGATGTCTTCTGGCGTTAAATACGCAGACAACGATACCACATTCATTTCGATCTGATGCTCTGTTGAAAAGATATTCAATAAAGAATAGATATAGATGGTCAATAAAGACGATTTTACCGTAGTTTTTTTGTGTTCTTCTGCCCATAACTTCTAAACGACTTAAGCTACAGAAATGATGTAAGTACTGATGTCTTTTGGCGTTAAATACGCAGCCAACGATACCTCTCTCATCCCCATCTGATGCTCCGTTGAAAAGATATTTAATAAAGAACATACATAGATATTCAATAAAGATGATTTTACCGTTGTTTTTTTTGTGTTCTTCTGCCCATAACTTCTAAACGACTTAAGCTACAGAAACGATGTAAGTACTGATGTCTTTTGGCGGTAAATACGCAGCCAACGATACCTCACTCATCCTGATCTGATGCTCCGTTGAAAAGATATTCAATAAAGAACAGACATAGATATTCAATAAAGATGATTTTACCGTTGTTTTTTTGTGTTATTCTGCCCATAACTTCTAAACGACTTAACCTACAGAAAAGATGTAAGTACTGATGTCTTCTGGCGTTAAATACGCAGACAACGATACCACATTCTTCCCGATCTGATGCTCCGTTGAAAAGATATTCAATAAAGAATAGATATAGATGGTCAATAAGGACGATTTTACCGTTGTTTTTTTGTGTTATTCTGCCCATAACTTCTAAACGACTTAACCTACAGAAATGATGTAAGTACTGATGTCTTTTGGCGTTAAATACGCAGCCAACGATACCTCACTCATCCCGATCTGATGCTCCGTTGAAAAGATATTCAATAAAGAACAGACATAGATATTCAATAAAGATGATTTTACCGTTTTTTTTTTTTTGTGTTCTTCTGCCCATAACTTCTAAACGACTTAAGCTACAGAAATGATGTAAGTACTGATGTCTTTTGGCGATAAATACGCAGCCAACGATATCTTTTTCATCCCGATCTGATGCTCCGTTGAAAATATATTCAATAAAGAATAGATATAGATGGTCAATAAAGACGATTTTACCGTTGTTTTTTTGTGTTATTCTGCCCATAACTTCTAAACGACTTAACCTACAGAAATGATGTAAGTACTGATGTCTTCTGGCGTTAAATACGCAGACAACGATACCACATTCAACCCGATATGATGCTCCGTTGAAAAGATATTTAATAAAGAACATACATAGATATTCAATAAAGATGATTTTACCGTTGTTTTTTTTTGTGTTCTTCTGCCCATAACTTCTAAACGACTTAAGCTACAGAAACGATGTAAGTACTGATGTCTTTTGGCGGTAAATACGCAGCCAACGATACCTCACTCATCCTGATCTGATGCTCCGTTGAAAAGATATTCAATAAAGAATAGATATAGATATTCAATAAAGATGATTTTACCGTTGTTTTTTTGTGTTATTCTGCCCATAACTTCTAAACGACTTAACCTACTGAAATGATGTAAGTACTGATGTCTTTTGGCGTTAAATACGCAGCCAACGATACCTCACTCATCCCGATCTGATGCTCCGTTGAAAAGATATTCAATAAAGAACAGACATAGATATTCAATAAAGATGATTTTACCGTTTTTTTTTTTTTGTGTTCTTCTGCCCATAACTTCTAAACGACTTAACCTAATGAAATGATGTAAGTACTGATGTCTTCTGGCGTTAAAAACGCAGCCAACGATACCACATTCAACCCGATATGATGCTCCGTTGAAAAGATATTCAATAAAGAATAGATATAGATGGTCAATAAAGACGATTTTACCGTTGTTTTTTTGTGTTCTTCTGCCCATAACTTCTAAACGACTTAAGCTACAGAAATGATGTAAGTACTGATATCTTTTGGCGATAAATACGCAGCCAACGATATCTTTTTCATCCCGATCTGATGCTCCGTTGAAAAGATATTCAATAAAGAAAGATATAGATGGTCAATAAAGATGATTTTACCGTTGTTTTTTTGTGTTATTCTGCCCATAACTTCTAAACGACTTAACCTACTGAAATGATGTAAGTACTGATGTCTTCTGGCGTTAAAAACGCAGCCAACGATACTACATTCATCCCGATCTGATGCTCCGTTGAAAAGATATTCAATAAAGAATAGATATAGATGGTCAATAAAGACGATTTTACCGTTGTTTTTTTGTGTTATTCTGCCCATAACTTCTAAACGACTTAACCTACTGAAATGACGTAAGTACTGATGTCTTCTGGCGTTAAAAACGCAGCCAACGATACCACATTCATCCCGATCTGATGCTCCGTTGAAAATATATTCAATAAAGAACAGTCATAGATATTCAATAAAGATGATTTTACCGTTTTTTTTTTTTGTGTTCTTCTGCCCATAACTTCTAAACGACTTAACCAACTGAAATGATGTAAGTACTGATGTCTTCTGGCGTTAAAAATGCAGCCAACGATACCACATTCATCCCGATCTGATGCTCCGTTGAAAAGATATTCAATAAAGAATAGACATAGATGGTCAATAAAGACGATTTTACCGTTGTTTTTTTGTGTTATTCTGCCCATAACTTGTAAACGACTTAACCTACTGAAATGATGTAAGTACTGATGTCTTCTGGCGTTAAAAACGCAGCCAACGATACCACATTCATCCCGATCTGATGCTCCGTTAAAAAGATATTCAATAAAGAATAGATATAGATGGTCAATAAAGACGATTTTACCGTTGTTTTTTTGTGTTATTCTGCCCATAACTTTTAAACGACTTAACCTACAGAAATGATGTAAGTACTGATGTCTTCTGGCGTTAAATACGCAGACAACGATACCACATTCATTTCGATTTGATGCTCCGTTGAAAAGATATTCAATAAAGAACAGACATAGATATTCAATAAAGATGATTTTACCGTTGTTTTTTTGTGTTATTCTGCCCATAACTTCTAAACGACTTAACCTACAGAAAAGATGTAAGTACTGATGTCTTCTGGCGTTAAATACGCAGACAACGATACCACATTCATTTCGATCTGATGCTCTGTTGAAAAGATATTCAATAAAGAATAGATATAGATGGTCAATAAAGACGATTTTACCGTTGTTTTTTTGTGTTCTTCTGCCCATAACTTCTAAACGACTTAAGCTACAGAAATGATGTAAGTACTGATGTCTTTTGGCGTTAAATACGCAGCCAACGATACCTCTCTCATCCCCATCTGATGCTCCATTGAAAAGATATTTAATAAAGAACATACATAGATATTCAATAAAGATGATTTTACCGTTGTTTTTTTTTGTGTTCTTCTGCCCATAACTTCTAAACGACTTAAGCTACAGAAACGATGTAAGTACTGATGTCTTTTGGCGGTAAATACGCAGCCAACAATACCTCACTCATCCTGATCTGATGCTCCGTTGAAAAGATATTCAATAAAGAATAGATATAGATATTCAATAAAGATGATTTTACCGTTGTTTTTTTGTGTTATTCTGCCCATAACTTCTAAACGACTTAACCTACTGAAATGATGTAAGTACTGATGTCTTCTGGCGTTAAAAACGCAGCCAACGATACCACATTCTTCCCGATCTGATGCTCCGTTGAAAAGATATTCAATAAAGAATAGATATAGATGGTCAATAAGGACGATTTTACCGTTGTTTTTTTTGTGTTATTCTGCCCATAACTTCTAAACGACTTAAGCTACAGAAATGATGTAAGTACTGATGTCTTTTGGCGTTAAATACGCAGCCAACGATACCTCACTCATCCCGATCTGATGCTCCGTTGAAAAGATATTCAATAAAGAACAGACATAGATATTCAATAAAGATGATTTTACCGTTTTTTTTTTTTTGTGTTCTTCTGCCCATAACTTCTAAACGACTTAAGCTACAGAAATGATGTAAGTACTGATGTCTTTTGGCGATAAATACGCAGCCAACGATATCTTTTTCATCCCGATCTGATGCTCCGTTGAAAATATATTCAATAAAGAATAGATATAGATGGTCAATAAAGACGATTTTACCGTTGTTTTTTTGTGTTATTCTGCCCATAACTTCTAAACGACTTAACCTACAGAAATGATGTAAGTACTGATGTCTTCTGGCGTTAAATACGCAGACAACGATACCACATTCAACCCGATACGATGCTCCGTTGAAAAGATATTTAATAAAGAACATACATAGATATTCAATAAAGATGATTTTACCGTTGTTTTTTTTTGTGTTCTTCTGCCCATAACTTCTAAACGACTTAAGCTACAGAAACGATGTAAGTACTGATGTCTTTTGGCGGTAAATACGCAGCCAACGATACCTCACTCATCCTGATCTGATGCTCCGTTGAAAAGATATTCAATAAAGAATAGATATAGATATTCAATAAAGATGATTTTACCGTTGTTTTTTTGTGTTATTCTGCCCATAACTTCTAAACGACTTAACCTACTGAAATGATGTAAGTACTGATGTCTTCTGGCGTTAAAAACGCAGCCAACGATACCACATTCTTCCCGATCTGATGCTCCGTTGAAAAGATATTCAATAAAGAATAGATATAGATGGTCAATAAGGACGATTTTACCGTTGTTTTTTTGTGTTATTCTGCCCATAACTTCTAAACGACTTAACCTACAGAAATGATGTAAGTACTGATGTCTTTTGGCGTTAAATACGCAGCCAACGATACCTCACTCATCCCGATCTGATGCTCCGTTGAAAAGATATTCAATAAAGAACAGACATAGATATTCAATAAAGATGATTTTACCGTTTTTTTTTTTTTGTGTTCTTCTGCCCATAACTTCTAAACGACTTAAGCTACAGAAATGATGTAAGTACTGATGTCTTTTGGCGATAAATACGCAGCCAACGATATCTTTTTCATCCCGATCTGATGCTCCGTTGAAAATATATTCAATAAAGAATAGATATAGATGGTCAATAAAGACGATTTTACCGTTGTTTTTTTGTGTTATTCTGCCCATAACTTCTAAACGACTTAACCTACAGAAAAGATGTAAGTACTGATGTCTTCTGGCGTTAAATTCGCAGACAACGATACCACATTCATTTCGATCTGATGCTCTGTTGAAAAGATATTCAATAAAGAATAGATATAGATGGTCAATAAAGACGATTTTACCGTTGTTTTTTTGTGTTCTTCTGCCCATAACTTCTAAACGACTTAAGCTACAGAAATGATGTAAGTACTGATGTCTTTTGGCGTTAAATACGCAGCCAACGATACCTCTCTCATCCCCATCTGATGCTCCATTGAAAAGATATTTAATAAAGAACATACATAGATATTCAATAAAGATGATTTTACCGTTTTTTTTTTTTGTGTTCTTCTGCCCATAACTTCTAAACGACTTAAGCTACAGAAACGATGTAAGTACTGATGTCTTTTGGCGGTAAATACGCAGCCAACAATACCTCACTCATCCTGATCTGATGCTCCGTTGAAAAGATATTCAATAAAGAATAGATATAGATATTCAATAAAGATGATTTTACCGTTGTTTTTTTGTGTTATTCTGCCCATAACTTCTAAACGACTTAACCTACTGAAATGATGTAAGTACTGATGTCTTCTGGCGTTAAAAACGCAGCCAACGATACCACATTCTTCCCGATCTGATGCTCCGTTGAAAAGATATTCAATAAAGAATAGATATAGATGGTCAATAAGGACGATTTTACCGTTGTTTTTTTGTGTTATTCTGCCCATAACTTCTAAACGACTTAACCTACAGAAATGATGTAAGTACTGATGTCTTTTGGCGTTAAATACGCAGCCAACGATACCTCACTCATCCCGATCTGATGCTCCGTTGAAAAGATATTCAATAAAGAACAGACATAGATATTCAATAAAGATGATTTTACCGTTTTTTTTTTTTTGTGTTCTTCTGCCCATAACTTCTAAACGACTTAAGCTACAGAAATGATGTAAGTACTGATGTCTTTTGGCGATAAATACGCAGCCAACGATATCTTTTTCATCCCGATCTGATGCTCCGTTGAAAATATATTCAATAAAGAATAGATATAGATGGTCAATAAAGACGATTTTACCGTTGTTTTTTTGTGTTATTCTGCCCATAACTTCTAAACGACTTAACCTACAGAAATGATGTAAGTACTGATGTCTTCTGGCGTTAAATACGCAGACAACGATACCACATTCAACCCGATATGATGCTCCGTTGAAAAGATATTCAATAAAGAATAGATATAGATGGTCAATAAAGACGATTTTACCGTAGTTTTTTTGTGTTCTTCTGCCCATAACTTCTAAACGACTTAAGCTACAGAAATGATGTAAGTACTGATGTCTTTTGGCGTTAAATACGCAGCCAACGATACCTCTCTCATCCCCATCTGATGCTCCGTTGAAAAGATATTTAATAAAGAACATACATAGATATTCAATAAAGATGATTTTACCGTTGTTTTTTTTTGTGTTCTTCTGCCCATAACTTCTAAACGACTTAAGCTACAGAAACGATGTAAGTACTGATGTCTTTTGGCGGTAAATACGCAGCCAACGATACCTCACTCATCCTGATCTGATGCTCCGTTGAAAAGATATTCAATAAAGAACAGACATAGATATTCAATAAAGATGATTTTACCGTTGTTTTTTTGTGTTATTCTGCCCATAACTTCTAAACGACTTAACCTACAGAAAAGATGTAAGTACTGATGTCTTCTGGCGTTAAATACGCAGACAACGATACCACATTCTTCCCGATCTGATGCTCCGTTGAAAAGATATTCAATAAAGAATAGATATAGATGGTCAATAAGGACGATTTTACCGTTGTTTTTTTGTGTTATTCTGCCCATAACTTCTAAACGACTTAACCTACAGAAATGATGTAAGTACTGATGTCTTTTGGCGTTAAATACGCAGCCAACGATACCTCACTCATCCCGATATGATGCTCCGTTGAAAAGATATTCAATAAAGAACAGACATAGATATTCAATAAAGATGATTTTACCGTTTTTTTTTTTTGTGTTCTTCTGCCCATAACTTCTAAACGACTTAAGCTACAGAAATGATGTAAGTACTGATGTCTTTTGGCGATAAATACGCAGCCAACGATATCTTTTTCATCCCGATCTGATGCTCCGTTGAAAATATATTCAATAAAGAATAGATATAGATGGTCAATAAAGACGATTTTACCGTTGTTTTTTTGTGTTATTCTGCCCATAACTTCTAAACGACTTAACCTACAGAAATGATGTAAGTACTGATGTCTTCTGGCGTTAAATACGCAGACAACGATACCACATTCAACCCGATATGATGCTCCGTTGAAAAGATATTTAATAAAGAACATACATAGATATTCAATAAAGATGATTTTACCGTTGTTTTTTTTTGTGTTCTTCTGCCCATAACTTCTAAACGACTTAAGCTACAGAAACGATGTAAGTACTGATGTCTTTTGGCGGTAAATACGCAGCCAACGATACCTCACTCATCCTGATCTGATGCTCCGTTGAAAAGATATTCAATAAAGAATAGATATAGATATTCAATAAAGATGATTTTACCGTTGTTTTTTTGTGTTATTCTGCCCATAACTTCTAAACGACTTAACCTACTGAAATGATGTAAGTACTGATGTCTTTTGGCGTTAAATACGCAGCCAACGATACCTCACTCATCCCGATCTGATGCTCCGTTGAAAAGATATTCAATAAAGAACAGACATAGATATTCAATAAAGATGATTTTACCGTTTTTTTTTTTTGTGTTCTTCTGCCCATAACTTCTAAACGACTTAACCTAATGAAATGATGTAAGTACTGATGTCTTCTGGCGTTAAAAACGCAGCCAACGATACCACATTCAACCCGATATGATGCTCCGTTGAAAAGATATTCAATAAAGAATAGATATAGATGGTCAATAAAGACGATTTTACCGTTGTTTTTTTGTGTTCTTCTGCCCATAACTTCTAAACGACTTAAGCTACAGAAATGATGTAAGTACTGATATCTTTTGGCGATAAATACGCAGCCAACGATATCTTTTTCATCCCGATCTGATGCTCCGTTGAAAAGATATTCAATAAAGAAAGATATAGATGGTCAATAAAGATGATTTTACCGTTGTTTTTTTGTGTTATTCTGCCCATAACTTCTAAACGACTTAACCTACTGAAATGATGTAAGTACTGATGTCTTCTGGCGTTAAAAACGCAGCCAACGATACTACATTCATCCCGATCTGATGCTCCGTTGAAAAGATATTCAATAAAGAATAGATATAGATGGTCAATAAAGATGATTTTACCGTTGTTTTTTTTGTGTTATTCTGCCCATAACTTCTAAACGACTTAACCTACTGAAATGAGGTAAGTACTGATGTCTTCTGGCGTTAAAAACGCAGCCAACGATACCACATTCATCCCGATCTGATGCTCCGTTGAAAAGATATTCAATAAAGAACAGTCATAGATATTCAATAAAGATGATTTTACCGTTTTTTTTTTTGTGTTCTTCTGCCCATAACTTCTAAACGACTTAACCTACTGAAATGATGTAAGTACTGATGTCTTCTGGCGTTAAAAACGCAGCCAACGATACCACATTCATCCCGATCTGATGCTCCGTTGAAAAGATATTCAATAAAGAATAGATATAGATGGTCAATAAAGACGATTTTACCGTTGTTTTTTTGTGTTATTCTGCCCATAACTTGTAAACGACTTAACCTACTGAAATGATGTAAGTACTGATGTCTTCTGGCGTTAAAAACGCAGCCAACGATACCACATTCATCCCGATCTGATGCTCCGTTAAAAAGATATTCAATAAAGAATAGATATAGATGGTCAATAAAGACGATTTTACCGTTGTTTTTTTGTGTTATTCTGCCCATAACTTTTAAACGACTTAACCTACAGAAATGATGTAAGTACTGATGTCTTCTGGCGTTAAATACGCAGACAACGATACCACATTCATTTCGATTTGATGCTCCGTTGAAAAGATATTCAATAAAGAACAGACATAGATATTCAATAAAGATGATTTTACCGTTGTTTTTTTTGTGTTATTCTGCCCATAACTTCTAAACGACTTAACCTACAGAAAAGATGTAAGTACTGATGTCTTCTGGCGTTAAATACGCAGACAACGATACCACATTCATTTCGATCTGATGCTCTGTTGAAAAGATATTCAATAAAGAATAGATATAGATGGTCAATAAAGACGATTTTACCGTTGTTTTTTTGTGTTCTTCTGCCCATAACTTCTAAACGACTTAAGCTACAGAAATGATGTAAGTACTGATGTCTTTTGGCGTTAAATACGCAGCCAACGATACCTCTCTCATCCCCATCTGATGCTCCATTGAAAAGATATTTAATAAAGAACATACATAGATATTCAATAAAGATGATTTTACCGTTGTTTTTTTTGTGTTCTTCTGCCCATAACTTCTAAACGACTTAAGCTACAGAAACGATGTAAGTACTGATGTCTTTTGGCGGTAAATACGCAGCCAACAATACCTCACTCATCCTGATCTGATGCTCCGTTGAAAAGATATTCAATAAAGAATAGATATAGATATTCAATAAAGATGATTTTACCGTTGTTTTTTTGTGTTATTCTGCCCATAACTTCTAAACGACTTAACCTACTGAAATGATGTAAGTACTGATGTCTTCTGGCGTTAAAAACGCAGCCAACGATACCACATTCTTCCCGATCTGATGCTCCGTTGAAAAGATATTCAATAAAGAATAGATATAGATGGTCAATAAGGACGATTTTACCGTTGTTTTTTTGTGTTATTCTGCCCATAACTTCTAAACGACTTAAGCTACAGAAATGATGTAAGTACTGATGTCTTTTGGCGTTAAATACGCAGCCAACGATACCTCACTCATCCCGATCTGATGCTCCGTTGAAAAGATATTCAATAAAGAACAGACATAGATATTCAATAAAGATGATTTTACCGTTTTTTTTTTTTTGTGTTCTTCTGCCCATAACTTCTAAACGACTTAAGCTACAGAAATGATGTAAGTACTGATGTCTTTTGGCGATAAATACGCAGCCAACGATATCTTTTTCATCCCGATCTGATGCTCCGTTGAAAATATATTCAATAAAGAATAGATATAGATGGTCAATAAAGACGATTTTACCGTTGTTTTTTTGTGTTATTCTGCCCATAACTTCTAAACGACTTAACCTACAGAAATGATGTAAGTACTGATGTCTTCTGGCGTTAAATACGCAGACAACGATACCACATTCAACCCGATATGATGCTCCGTTGAAAAGATATTTAATAAAGAACATACATAGATATTCAATAAAGATGATTTTACCGTTTTTTTTTTTGTGTTCTTCTGCCCATAACTTCTAAACGACTTAAGCTACAGAAACGATGTAAGTACTGATGTCTTTTGGCGGTAAATACGCAGCCAACGATACCTCACTCATCCTGATCTGATGCTCCGTTGAAAAGATATTCAATAAAGAATAGATATAGATATTCAATAAAGATGATTTTACCGTTGTTTTTTTGTGTTATTCTGCCCATAACTTCTAAACGACTTAACCTACTGAAATGATGTAAGTACTGATGTCTTCTGGCGTTAAAAACGCAGCCAACGATACCACATTCTTCCCGATCTGATGCTCCGTTGAAAAGATATTCAATAAAGAATAGATATAGATGGTCAATAAGGACGATTTTACCGTTGTTTTTTTGTGTTATTCTACCCATAACTTCTAAACGACTTAACCTACAGAAATGATGTAAGTACTGATGTCTTTTGGCGTTAAATACGCAGCCAACGATACCTCACTCATCCCGATCTGATGCTCCGTTGAAAAGATATTCAATAAAGAACAGACATAGATATTCAATAAAGATGATTTTACCGTTTTTTTTTTTTTTGTGTTCTTCTGCCCATAACTTCTAAACGACTTAAGCTACAGAAATGATGTAAGTACTGATGTCTTTTGGCGATAAATACGCAGCCAACGAAATCTTTTTCATCCCGATCTGATGCTCCGTTGAAAATATATTCAATAAAGAATAGATATAGATGGTCAATAAAGACGATTTTACCGTTGTTTTTTTGTGTTATTCTGCCCATAACTTCTAAACGACTTAACCTACAGAAAAGATGTAAGTACTGATGTCTTCTGGCGTTAAATTCGCAGACAACGATACCACATTCATTTCGATCTGATGCTCTGTTGAAAAGATATTCAATAAAGAATAGATATAGATGGTCAATAAAGACGATTTTACCGTTGTTTTTTTGTGTTCTTCTGCCCATAACTTCTAAACGACTTAAGCTACAGAAATGATGTAAGTACTGATGTCTTTTGGCGTTAAATACGCAGCCAACGATACCTCTCTCATCCCCATCTGATGCTCCATTGAAAAGATATTTAATAAAGAACATACATAGATATTCAATAAAGATGATTTTACCGTTTTTTTTTTTTTGTGTTCTTCTGCCCATAACTTCTAAACGACTTAAGCTACAGAAACGATGTAAGTACTGATGTCTTTTGGCGGTAAATACGCAGCCAACAATACCTCACTCATCCTGATCTGATGCTCCGTTGAAAAGATATTCAATAAAGAATAGATATAGATATTCAATAAAGATGATTTTACCGTTGTTTTTTTGTGTTATTCTGCCCATAACTTCTAAACGACTTAACCTACTGAAATGATGTAAGTACTGATGTCTTCTGGCGTTAAAAACGCAGCCAACGATACCACATTCTTCCCGATCTGATGCTCCGTTGAAAAGATATTCAATAAAGAATAGATATAGATGGTCAATAAGGACGATTTTACCGTTGTTTTTTTGTGTTATTCTGCCCATAACTTCTAAACGACTTAACCTACAGAAATGATGTAAGTACTGATGTCTTTTGGCGTTAAATACGCAGCCAACGATACCTCACTCATCCCGATCTGATGCTCCGTTGAAAAGATATTCAATAAAGAACAGACATAGATATTCAATAAAGATGATTTTACCGTTTTTTTTTTTTTGTGTTCTTCTGCCCATAACTTCTAAACGACTTAAGCTACAGAAATGATGTAAGTACTGATGTCTTTTGGCGATAAATACGCAGCCAACGATATCTTTTTCATCCCGATCTGATGCTCCGTTGAAAATATATTCAATAAAGAATAGATATAGATGGTCTATAAAGACGATTTTACCGTTGTTTTTTTGTGTTATTCTGCCCATAACTTCTAAACGACTTAACCTACAGAAATGATGTAAGTACTGATGTCTTCTGGCGTTAAATACGCAGACAACGATACCACATTCAACCCGATATGATGCTCCGTTGAAAAGATATTTAATAAAGAACATACATAGATATTCAATAAAGATGATTTTACCGTTGTTTTTTTTTGTGTTCTTCTGCCCATAACTTCTAAACGACTTAAGCTACAGAAACGATGTAAGTACTGATGTCTTTTGGCGGTAAATACGCAGCCAACGATACCTCACTCATCCTGATCTGATGCTCCGTTGAAAAGATATTCAATAAAGAATAGATATAGATATTCAATAAAGATGATTTTACCGTTGTTTTTTTGTGTTATTCTGCCCATAACTTCTAAACGACTTAACCTACTGAAATGATGTAAGTACTGATGTCTTCTGGCGTTAAAAACGCAGCCAACGATACCACATTCTTCCCGATCTGATGCTCCGTTGAAAAGATATTCAATAAAGAATATATATAGATGGTCAATAAGGACGATTTTACCGTTGTTTTTTTGTGTTATTCTGCCCATAACTTCTAAACGACTTAACCTACAGAAATGATGTAAGTACTGATGTCTTTTGGCGTTAAATACGCAGCCAACGATACCTCACTCATCCCGATCTGATGCTCCGTTGAAAAGATATTCAATAAAGAACAGACATAGATATTCAATAAAGATGATTTTACCGTTTTTTTTTTTTTGTGTTCTTCTGCCCATAACTTCTAAACGACTTAAGCTACAGAAATGATGTAAGTACTGATGTCTTTTGGCGATAAATACGCAGCCAACGATATCTTTTTCATCCCGATCTGATGCTCCGTTGAAAATATATTCAATAAAGAATAGATATAGATGGTCAATAAAGACGATTTTACCGTTGTTTTTTTGTGTTATTCTGCCCATAACTTCTAAACGACTTAACCTACAGAAAAGATGTAAGTACTGATGTCTTCTGGCGTTAAATTCGCAGACAACGATACCACATTCATTTCGATCTGATGCTCTGTTGAAAAGATATTCAATAAAGAATAGATATAGATGGTCAATAAAGACGATTTTACCGTTGTTTTTTTGTGTTCTTCTGCCCATAACTTCTAAACGACTTAAGCTACAGAAATGATGTAAGTACTGATGTCTTTTGGCGTTAAATACGCAGCCAACGATACCTCTCTCATCCCCATCTGATGCTCCATTGAAAAGATATTTAATAAAGAACATACATAGATATTCAATAAAGATGATTTTACCGTTTTTTTTTTTTTGTGTTCTTCTGCCCATAACTTCTAAACGACTTAAGCTACAGAAACGATGTAAGTACTGATGTCTTTTGGCGGTAAATACGCAGCCAACAATACCTCACTCATCCTGATCTGATGCTCCGTTGAAAAGATATTCAATAAAGAATAGATATAGATATTCAATAAAGATGATTTTACCGTTGTTTTTTTGTGTTATTCTGCCCATAACTTCTAAACGACTTAACCTACTGAAATGATGTAAGTACTGATGTCTTCTGGCGTTAAAAACGCAGCCAACGATACCACATTCTTCCCGATCTGATGCTCCGTTGAAAAGATATTCAATAAAGAATAGATATAGATGGTCAATAAGGACGATTTTACCGTTGTTTTTTTGTGTTATTCTGCCCATAACTTCTAAACGACTTAACCTACAGAAATGATGTAAGTACTGATGTCTTTTGGCGTTAAATACGCAGCCAACGATACCTCACTCATCCCGATCTGATGCTCCGTTGAAAAGATATTCAATAAAGAACAGACATAGATATTCAATAAAGATGATTTTACCGTTTTTTTTTTTTTTGTGTTCTTCTGCCCATAACTTCTAAACGACTTAAGCTACAGAAATGATGTAAGTACTGATGTCTTTTGGCGATAAATACGCAGCCAACGATATCTTTTTCATCCCGATCTGATGCTCCGTTGAAAATATATTCAATAAAGAATAGATATAGATGGTCAATAAAGACGATTTTACCGTTGTTTTTTTGTGTTATTCTGCCCATAACTTCTAAACGACTTAACCTACAGAAATGATGTAAGTACTGATGTCTTCTGGCGTTAAATACGCAGACAACGATACCACATTCAACCCGATATGATGCTCCGTTGAAAAGATATTTAATAAAGAACATACATAGATATTCAATAAAGATGATTTTACCGTTTTTTTTTTTTTGTGTTCTTCTGCCCATAACTTCTAAACGACTTAAGCTACAGAAATGATGTAAGTACTGATGTCTTTTGGCGATAAATACGCAGCCAACGATATCTTTTTCATCCCGATCTGATGCTCCGTTGAAAATATATTCAATAAAGAATAGATATAGATGGTCAATAAAGACGATTTTACCGTTGTTTTTTTGTGTTATTCTGCCCATAACTTCTAAACGACTTAACCTACAGAAATGATGTAAGTACTGATGTCTTCTGGCGTTAAATACGCAGACAACGATACCACATTCATTTCGATTTGATGCTCCGTTGAAAAGATATTCAATAAAGAACAGACATAGATATTCAATAAAGATGATTTTACCGTTGTTTTTTTGTGTTATTCTGCCCATAACTTCTAAACGACTTAACCTACAGAAAAGATGTAAGTACTGATGTCTTCTGGCGTTAAATACGCAGACAACGATACCACATTCATTTCGATCTGATGCTCTGTTGAAAAGATATTCAATAAAGAATAGATATAGATGGTCAATAAAGACGATTTTACCGTTGTTTTTTTGTGTTCTTCTGCCCATAACTTCTAAACGACTTAAGCTACAGAAATGATGTAAGTACTGATGTCTTTTGGCGTTAAATACGCAGCCAACGATACCTCTCTCATCCCCATCTGATGCTCCATTGAAAAGATATTTAATAAAGAACATACATAGATATTCAATAAAGATGATTTTACCGTTGTTTTTTTTTGTGTTCTTCTGCCCATAACTTCTAAACGACTTAAGCTACAGAAACGATGTAAGTACTGATGTCTTTTGGCGGTAAATACGCAGCCAACAATACCTCACTCATCCTGATCTGATGCTCCGTTGAAAAGATATTCAATAAAGAATAGATATAGATATTCAATAAAGATGATTTTACCGTTGTTTTTTTGTGTTATTCTGCCCATAACTTCTAAACGACTTAACCTACAGAAATGATGTAAGTACTGATGTCTTCTGGCGTTAAATACGCAGACAACGATACCACATTCAACCCGATATGATGCTCCGTTGAAAAGATATTTAATAAAGAACATACATAGATATTCAATAAAGATGATTTTACCGTTTTTTTTTTTTTTGTGTTCTTCTGCCCATAACTTCTAAACGACTTAAGCTACAGAAATGATGTAAGTACTGATGTCTTTTGGCGATAAATACGCAGCCAACGATATCTTTTTCATCCCGATCTGATGCTCCGTTGAAAATATATTCAATAAAGAATAGATATAGATGGTCTATAAAGACGATTTTACCGTTGTTTTTTTGTGTTATTCTGCCCATAACTTCTAAACGACTTAACCTACAGAAATGATGTAAGTACTGATGTCTTCTGGCGTTAAATACGCAGACAACGATACCACATTCAACCCGATATGATGCTCCGTTGAAAAGATATTTAATAAAGAACATACATAGATATTCAATAAAGATGATTTTACCGTTGTTTTTTTTTGTGTTCTTCTGCCCATAACTTCTAAACGACTTAAGCTACAGAAACGATGTAAGTACTGATGTCTTTTGGCGGTAAATACGCAGCCAACGATACCTCACTCATCCTGATCTGATGCTCCGTTGAAAAGATATTCAATAAAGAATAGATATAGATATTCAATAAAGATGATTTTACCGTTGTTTTTTTGTGTTATTCTGCCCATAACTTCTAAACGACTTAACCTACTGAAATGATGTAAGTACTGATGTCTTCTGGCGTTAAAAACGCAGCCAACGATACCACATTCTTCCCGATCTGATGCTCCGTTGAAAAGATATTCAATAAAGAATATATATAGATGGTCAATAAGGACGATTTTACCGTTGTTTTTTTGTGTTATTCTGCCCATAACTTCTAAACGACTTAACCTACAGAAATGATGTAAGTACTGATGTCTTTTGGCGTTAAATACGCAGCCAACGATACCTCACTCATCCCGATCTGATGCTCCGTTGAAAAGATATTCAATAAAGAACAGACATAGATATTCAATAAAGATGATTTTACCGTTTTTTTTTTTTTTTGTTCTTCTGCCCATAACTTCTAAACGACTTAAGCTACAGAAATGATGTAAGTACTGATGTCTTTTGGCGATAAATACGCAGCCAACGATATCTTTTTCATCCCGATCTGATGCTCCGTTGAAAATATATTCAATAAAGAATAGATATAGATGGTCAATAAAGACGATTTTACCGTTGTTTTTTTGTGTTATTCTGCCCATAACTTCTAAACGACTTAACCTACAGAAAAGATGTAAGTACTGATGTCTTCTGGCGTTAAATTCGCAGACAACGATACCACATTCATTTCGATCTGATGCTCTGTTGAAAAGATATTCAATAAAGAATAGATATAGATGGTCAATAAAGACGATTTTACCGTTGTTTTTTTGTGTTCTTCTGCCCATAACTTCTAAACGACTTAAGCTACAGAAATGATGTAAGTACTGATGTCTTTTGGCGTTAAATACGCAGCCAACGATACCTCTCTCATCCCCATCTGATGCTCCATTGAAAAGATATTTAATAAAGAACATACATAGATATTCAATAAAGATGATTTTACCGTTTTTTTTTTTGTGTTCTTCTGCCCATAACTTCTAAACGACTTAAGCTACAGAAACGATGTAAGTACTGATGTCTTTTGGCGGTAAATACGCAGCCAACAATACCTCACTCATCCTGATCTGATGCTCCGTTGAAAAGATATTCAATAAAGAATAGATATAGATATTCAATAAAGATGATTTTACCGTTGTTTTTTTGTGTTATTCTGCCCATAACTTCTAAACGACTTAACCTACTGAAATGATGTAAGTACTGATGTCTTCTGGCGTTAAAAACGCAGCCAACGATACCACATTCTTCCCGATCTGATGCTCCGTTGAAAAGATATTCAATAAAGAATAGATATAGATGGTCAATAAGGACGATTTTACCGTTTTTTTTTTGTGTTATTCTGCCCATAACTTCTAAACGACTTAACCTACAGAAATGATGTAAGTACTGATGTCTTTTGGCGTTAAATACGCAGCCAACGATACCTCACTCATCCCGATCTGATGCTCCGTTGAAAAGATATTCAATAAAGAACAGACATAGATATTCAATAAAGATGATTTTACCGTTTTTTTTTTTGTGTTCTTCTGCCCATAACTTCTAAACGACTTAAGCTACAGAAATGATGTAAGTACTGATGTCTTTTGGCGATAAATACGCAGCCAACGATATCTTTTTCATCCCGATCTGATGCTCCGTTGAAAATATATTCAATAAAGAATAGATATAGATGGTCAATAAAGACGATTTTACCGTTGTTTTTTTGTGTTATTCTGCCCATAACTTCTAAACGACTTAACCTACAGAAATGATGTAAGTACTGATGTCTTCTGGCGTTAAATACGCAGACAACGATACCACATTCAACCCGATATGATGCTCCGTTGAAAAGATATTTAATAAAGAACATACATAGATATTCAATAAAGATGATTTTACCGTTTTTTTTTTTTGTGTTCTTCTGCCCATAACTTCTAAACGACTTAAGCTACAGAAATGATGTAAGTACTGATGTCTTTTGGCGATAAATACGCAGCCAACGATATCTTTTTCATCCCGATCTGATGCTCCGTTGAAAATATATTCAATAAAGAATAGATATAGATGGTCAATAAAGATGATTTTACCGTTGTTTTTTTGTGTTATTCTGCCCATAACTTCTAAACGACTTAACCTACAGAAATGATGTAAGTACTGATGTCTTCTGGCGTTAAATACGCAGACAACGATACCACATTCATTTCGATCTGATGCTCCGTTGAAAAGATATTCAATAAAGAATAGACATAGATATTCAATAAAGATGATTTTACCGTTGTTTTTTTGTGTTATTCTGCCCATAACTTCTAAACGACTTAACCTACAGAAAAGATGTAAGTACTGATGTCTTCTGGCGTTAAATACGCAGCCAACGATACCACATTCATCCCGATCTGATGCTCCGTTGAAAAGATATTCAATAAAGAATAGATATAGATGGTCAATAAAGACGATTTTACCGTTGTTTTTTTGTGTTCTTCTGCCCATAACTTCTAAACGACTTAAGCTACAGAAATGATGTAAGTACTGATGTCTTTTGGCGTTAAATACGCAGCCAACGATACCTCTCTCATCCCCATCTGATGCTCCATTGAAAAGATATTCAATAAAGAACAGACATAGATATTCAATAAAGATGATTTTACCGTTGTTTTTTTTGTGTTCTTCTGCCCATAACTTCTAAACGACTTAAGCTACAGAAACGATGTAAGTACTGATGTCTTTTGGCGGTAAATACGCAGCCAACAATACCTCACTCATCCCGATCTGATGCTCCGTTGAAAAGATATTCAATAAAGAATAGATATAGATATTCAATAAAGATGATTTTACCGTTGTTTTTTTGTGTTATTCTGCCCATAACTTCTAAACGACTTAACCTACTGAAATGATGTAAGTACTGATGTCTTCTGGCGTTAAAAACGCAGCCAACGATACCACATTCATCCCGATCTGATGCTCCGTTGAAAAGATATTCAATAAAGAATAGATATAGATGGTCAATAAAGACGATTTTACCGTTGTTTTTTTGTGTTATTCTGCCCATAACTTCTAAACGACTTAACCTACAGAAATGATGTAAGTACTGATGTCTTTTGGCGTTAAATACGCAGCCAACGATACCTCACTTATCCCGATCTGATGCTCCGTTGAAAAGATATTCAATAAAGAACAGACATAGATATTCAATAAAGATGATTTTACCGTTTTTTTTTTTGTGTTCTTCTGCCCATAACTTCTAAACGACTTAAGCTACAGAAATGATGTAAGTACTGATGTCTTTTGGCGATAAATACGCAGCCAACGATATCTTTTTCATCCCGATCTGATGCTCCGTTGAAAAGATATTCAATAAAGAATAGATATAGATGGTCAATAAAGACGATTTTACCGTTGTTTTTTTGTGTTATTCTGCCCATAACTTCTAAACGACTTAACCTACAGAAATGATGTAAGTACTGATGTCTTCTGGCGTTAAATACGCAGCCAACGATACCACATTCAACCCGATCTGATGCTCCGTTGAAAAGATATTTAATAAAGAACAGACATAGATATTCAATAAAGATGATTTTACCGTTTTTTTTTTTTGTGTTCTTCTGCCCATAACTTCTAAACGACTTAAGCTACAGAAATGATGTAAGTACTGATGTCTTTTGGCGTTAAATACGCAGCCAACGATACCACACTCATCCCGATCTGATGCTCCGTTGAAAAGATATTCAATAAAGAATAGACATAGATATTCAATAAAGATGATTTTACCGTTTTTTTTTTGTGTTCTTCTGCCCATAACTTCTAAACGACTTAACCTACTGAAATGATGTAAGTACTGATGTCTTCTGGCGTTAAAAACGCAGCCAACGATACCACATTCTTCCCGATCTGATGCTCCGTTGAAAAGATATTCAATAAAGAATAGATATAGATGGTCAATAAAGACGATTTTACCGTTGTTTTTTTGTGTTATTCTGCCCATAACTTCTAAACGACTTAACCTACAGAAATGATGTAAGTACTGATGTCTTTTGGCGTTAAATACGCAGCCAACGATACCACATTCATCCCGATCTGATGCTCCGTTGAAAAGATATTCAATAAAGAACAGACATAGATATTCAATAAAGATGATTTTACCGTTTTTTTTTTTGTGTTCTTCTGCCCATAACTTCTAAACGACTTAACCTACAGAAATGATGTAAGTACTGATGTCTTCTGGCGTTAAATACGCAGCCAACGATACCACATTCATCCCGATCTGATGCTCCGTTGAAAAGATATTCAATAAAGAATAGATATAGATGGTCAATAAAGACGATTTTACCGTTGTTTTTTTGTGTTATTCTGCCCATAACTTCTAAACGACTTAACCTACAGAAATGATGTAAGTACTGATGTCTTCTGGCGTTAAATACGCAGACAACGATACCACATTCAACCAGATATGATGCTCCGTTAAAAAGATATTCAATAAAGAATAGATATAGATGGTCAATAAAGACGATTTTACCGTTGTTTTTTTGTGTTCTTCTGCCCATAACTTCTAAACGACTTAAGCTACAGAAATGATGTAAGTACTGATGTCTTTTGGCGATAAATACGCAGCCAACGATACCTCACTCATCCCGATCTGATGCTCCGTTGAAAAGATATTCAATAAAGAATAGATATAGATGGTCAATAAAGATGATTTTACCGTTGTTTTTTTGTGTTATTCTGCCCATAACTTCTAAACGACTTAACCTACTGAAATGATGTAAGTACTGATGTCTTCTGGCGTTAAAAACGCAGCCAACGATACCACATTCATCCCGATCTGATGCTCCGTTGAAAAGATATTCAATAAAGAATAGATATAGATGGTCAATAAAGACGATTTTACCGTTGTTTTTTTGTGTTATTCTGCCCATAACTTCTAAACGACTTAACCTACTGAAATGATGTAAGTACTGATGTCTTTTGGCGTTAAAAACGCAGCCAACGATACCACATTCATCCCGATCTGATGCTCCGTTGAAAAGATATTCAATAAAGAACAGACATAGATATTCAATAAAGATGATTTTACCGTTTTTTTTTTTTGTGTTCTTCTGCCCATAACTTCTAAACGACTTAACCTACAGAAATGATGTAAGTACTGATGTCTTTTGGCGTTAAATACGCAGCCAACGATACCACTTTCATCCCGATCTGATGCTCCGTTGAAAAGATATTCAATAAAGAATAGATATAGATGGTCAATAAAGATGATTTTACCGTTTTTTTTTTGTGTTATTCTGCCCTAACTTCTAAACGCTAACCTACTAGAAATTGTAAGTACTGATGTCTTCTGGCGTTAAAAACGCAGCCAACGATACCACATTCATCCCGATCTGATGCTCCGTTGAAAAGATATTCAATAAAGAATAGATATAGATGGTCAATAAAGACGATTTTACCGTTGTTTTTTTGTGTTATTCTGCCCATAACTTCTAAACGACTTAACCTACAGAAATGATGTAAGTACTGATGTCTTCTGGCGTTAAATACGCAGACAACGATACCACATTCATCCCGATATGATGCTCCGTTGAAAAGATATTCAATAAAGAATAGATATAGATGGTCAATAAAGACGATTTTACCGTTGTTTTTTTGTGTTCTTCTGCCCATAACTTCTAAACGACTTAAGCTACAGAAATGATGTAAGTACTGATATCTTTTGGCGATAAATACGCAGCCAACGATATCTTTTTCATCCCGATCTGATGCTCCGTTGAAAAGATATTCAATAAAGAAAGATATAGATGGTCAATAAAGATGATTTTACCGTTGTTTTTTTGTGTTATTCTGCCCATAACTTCTAAACGACTTAACCTACTGAAATGATGTAAGTACTGATGTCTTCTGGCGTTAAATACGCAGCCAACGATACCACATTCATCCCGATCTGATGCTCCGTTGAAAAGATATTCAATAAAGAATAGATATAGATGGTCAATAAAGATGATTTTACCGTTGTTTTTTTGTGTTCTTCTGCCCATAACTTCTAAACGACTTAAGCTACAGAAATGATGTAAGTACTGATGTCTTCTGGCGTTAAAAACGCAGCAAACGATACCACATTCATCCCGATCTGATGCTCCGTTGAAAAGATATTCAATAAAGAATAGATATAGATGGTCAATAAAGACGATTTTACCGTTGTTTTTTTTGTGTTCTTCTGCCCATAACTTCTAAACGACTTAACCTACTGAAATGATGTAAGTACTGGTGTCTTTTGGCGTTAAAAACGCAGCCAACGATACCACATTCATCCCGATCTGATGCTCCGTTGAAAAGATATTCAATAAAGAACAGACATAGATGTTCAATAAAGATGATTTTACCGTTTTTTTTTTGTTGTGTTCTTCTGCCCATAACTTCTAAACGACTTAAGCTACAGAAATGATGTGAAAACTGGTGTCTTTTGCCGTTAAATACGCAGCCAACGATATCACATTCATCCCGATCTGATGCTCCGTTGAAAAGATATTCAATAAAGAATAGATATAGATTGTTAATAAAGATGATTTTACCGTTGTTTTTTTGTGTTATTCTGCCCATAACTTCTAAACGACTTAACCTACTGAAATGATGTAAGTACTGGTGTCTTATGGCGTTAAAAACGCAGCCAACGATACCACATTCATCCCGATCTGATGCTCCGTTGAAAAGATATTCAATAAAGAACATACATAGATATTCAATAAAGATGATTTTACCGTTGTTTTTTTTGTGTTCTTCTGCCCATAACTTCTAAACGACTTAAGCTACAGAAATGATGTAAGTACTGATGTCTTTTGGCGTTAAATACGCAGCCAACGATACCTCTCTGATCCCGATCTGATGCTCCGTTGAAAAGATATTCAATAAAGAATAGATATAGATGGTCAATAAAGACGATTTTACCGTTGTTTTTTTGTGTTCTTCTGCCCATAACTTCTAAACGACTTAAGCTACAGAAATGATGTAAGTACTGATGTCTTCTGGCGTTAAAAACGCAGCCAACGATACCACATTCATCCCGATCTGATGCTCCGTTGAAAAGATATTCAATAAAGAATAGATATAGATGGTCAATAAAGACGATTTTACCGTGGTTTTTTTGTGTTATTCTGCCCATAACTTTTAAACGACTTAACCTACAGAAATGATGTAAGTACTGATGTATTTTGGCGTTAAATACGCAGACAACGATACCACATTCACCTCGATCTGATGCTCCGTTGAAAAGATATTCAATAAAGAACAGACATAGATATTCAATAAAGATGATTTTACCGTGTTTTTTTTTGTGTTCTTCTGCCCATAACTTCTAAACGACTTAAGCTACAGAAATGATGTAAGTACTGATGTCTTTTGGCGTTAAATACGCAGCCAACGATACCTCTCTGATCCCGATCTGATGCTCCGTTGAAAAGATTCTGGTGTCTTCTGGCGTTAAATACGCAGCCAACGATACCACATTCATCCCGATCTGATGCTCCGTTGAAAAGATATTCAATAAAGAATAGATATAGATGGTCAATAAAGACGATTTTACCGTTGTTTTTTTGTGTTCTTCTGCCCATAACTTCTAAACGACTTAAGCTACAGAAATGATGTGAAAACTGGTGTCTTCTGGCGTTAAATACGCAGCCAACGATACCACATTCATCCCGATCTGATGCTCCGTTGAAAAGATATTCAATAAAGAATAGATATAGATGGTCAATAAAGACGATTTTACCGTTGTTTTTTTGTGTTCTTCTGCCCATAACTTCTAAACGACTTAAGCTACAGAAATGATGTGAAAACTGGTGTCTTCTGGCGTTAAATACGCAGCCAACGATACCACATTCATCCCGATCTGATGCTCCGTTGAAAAGATATTCAATAAAGAATAGATATAGATGGTCAATAAAGACGATTTTACCGTTTTTTTTTTGTGTTCTTCTGCCCATAACTTCTAAACGACTTAAGCTACAGAAATGATGTGAGTACTGGTGTCTTCTGGCGTTAAATACGCAGCCAACGATACCACATTCATCCCGATCTGATGCTCCGTTGAAAAGATATTCAATAAAGAATAGATATAGATGGTCAATAAAGACGATTTTACCGTTGTTTTTTTGTGTTCTTCTGCCCATAACTTCTAAACGACTTAAGCTACAGAAATGATGTAAGTACTGATGTCTTCTGGCGTTAAAAACGCAGCCAACGATACCACATTCATCCCGATCTGATGCTCCGTTGAAAAGATATTCAATAAAGAATAGATATAGATGGTCAATAAAGACGATTTTACCGTGTTTTTTTGTGTTATTCTGCCCATAACTTTTAAACGACTTAACCTACAGAAATGATGTAAGTACTGATGTCTTTTGGCGTTAAATACGCAGACAACGATACCACATTCATCCCGATCTGATGCTCCGTTGAAAAGATATTCAATAAAGAACAGACATAGATATTCAATAAAGATGATTTTACCGTTGTTTTTTTTTTGTGTTCTTCTGCCCATAACTTCTAAACGACTTAAGCTACAGAAATGATGTAAAAACTGGTGTCTTCTGGCGTTAAATACGCAGCCAACGATACCACATTCATCCCGATCTGATGCTCCGTTGAAAAGATATTCAATAAAGAATAGATATAGATGGTCAATAAAGATGATTTTACCGTTGTTTTTTTTTGTGTTCTTCTGCCCATAACTTCTAAACGACTTAAGCTACAGAAATGATGTAAGTACTGATGTCTTTTGGCGTTAAATACGCAGCCAACGATACCTCTCTGATCCCGATCTGATGCTCCGTTGAAAAGATATTCAATAAAGAATAGATATAGATGGTCAATAAAGATGATTTTACCGTTGTTTTTTTGTGTTATTCTGCCCATAACTTCTAAACGACTTAAGCTACAGAAATGATGTGAAAACTGGTGTCTTCTGGCGTTAAATACGCAGCCAACGATACCACATTCATCCCGATCTGATGCTCCGTTGAAAAGATATTCAATAAAGAATAGATATAGATGGTCAATAAAGACGATTTTACCGTTGTTTTTTTGTGTTCTTCTGCCCATAACTTCTAAACGACTTAAGCTACAGAAATGATGTAAGTACTGATGTCTTCTGGCGTTAAAAACGCAGCCAACGATACCACATTCATCCCGATCTGATGCTCCGTTGAAAAGATATTCAATAAAGAATAGATATAGATGGTCAATAAAGACGATTTTACCGTGTTTTTTTTTGTGTTATTCTGCCCATAACTTTTAAACGACTTAACCTACAGAAATGATGTAAGTACTGATGTCTTTTGGCGTTAAATACGCAGACAACGATACCACATTCATCCCGATCAGATGCTCCGTTGAAAAGATATTCAATAAAGAACAGACATAGATATTCAATAAAGATGATTTTACCGTTGTTTTTTTTTGTGTTCTTCTGCCCATAACTTCTAAACGACTTAAGCTACAGAAATGACGTAAGTACTGATGTCTTTTGGCGTTAAATACGCAGCCAACGATACAACATTCATCCCGATCTGATGCTCCGTTGAAAAGATATTCAATAAAGAATAGATATAGATGGTCAATAAAGACGATTTTACCGTGTTTTTTTTGTGTTATTCTGCCCATAACTTTTAAACGACTTAACCTACAGAAATGATGTAAGTACTGATGTCTTTTGGCGTTAAATACGCAGACAACGATACCACATTCATCCCGATCAGATGCTCCGTTGAAAAGATATTCAATAAAGAACAGACATAGATATTCAATAAAGATGATTTTACCGTTGTTTTTTTTTGTGTTCTTCTGCCCATAACTTCTAAACGACTTAAGCTACAGAAATGACGTAAGTACTGATGTCTTTTGGCGTTAAATACGCAGCCAACGATACCTCTCTGATCCCGATCTGATGCTCCGTTGAAAAGATATTCAATAAAGAATAGATATAGATGGTCAATAAAGATGATTTTACCGATGTTTTTTTGTGTTATTCTGCCCATAACTTGTAAACGACTTAACCTACTGAAATGATGTAAGTACTGATGTCTTCTGGCGTTAAATACGCAGCCAACGATACCTCTCTGATCCCGATCTGATGCTCCGTTGAAAAGATATTCAATAAAGAATAGATATAGATGGTCAATAAAGATGATTTTACCGTTGTTTTTTTGTGTTATTCTGCCCATAACTTCTAAACGACTTAAGCTACAGAAATGATGTGAAAACTGGTGTCTTCTGGCGCTAAATACGCAGCCAACGATACCACATTCATCCCGATCTGATGCTCCGTTGAAAAGATATTCAATAAAGAATAGATATAGATGGTCAATAAAGACGATTTTACCGTTGTTTTTTTGTGTTCTTCTGCCCATAACTTCTAAACGACTTAAGCTACAGAAATGATGTAAGTACTGATGTCTTCTGGCGTTAAAAACGCAGGCAACGATACCACATTCATCCCGATCTGATGCTCCGTTGAAAAGATATTCAATAAAGAACAGACATAGATATTCAATAAAGATGATTTTACCGTTTTTTTTTTTTGTGTTCTTCTGCCCATAACTTCTAAACGACTTAAGCTAAAGAAATGATGTGAAAACTGGTGTCTTCTGGCGTTAAATACGCAGCCAACGATACCACATTCATCCCGATCTGATGCTCCGTTGAAAAGATATTCAATAAAGAATAGATATAGATGGTCAATAAAGATGATTTTACCATTGTTTTTTTGTGTTATTCTGCCCATAACTTCTAAACGACTTAAGCTACAGAAATTATGTGAAAACTGGTGTCTTCTAGCGTTAAATACGCAGCCAACGATACCACATTCATCCCGATCTGATGCTCCGTTGAAAAGATATTCAATAAAGAATAGATATAGATGGTCAATAAAGACGATTTTACCCTGGTTTTTTTGTGTTATTCTGCCCATAACTTTTAAACGACTTAACCTACAGAAATGATGTAAGTACTGATGTCTTTTGGCGTTAAATACGCAGACAACGATACCAAATTCATCCCGATCTGATGCTCCGTTGAAAAGATATTCAATAAAGAATAGATATAGATGGTCAATAAAGACGATTTTACCGTTGTTTTTTTGTGTTCTTCTGCCCATAACTTCTAAACGACTTAAGCTACAGAAATGATGTAAGTACTGATGTCTTCTGGCGTTAAAAACGCAGCCAACGATACCACATTCATCCCGATCTGATGCTCCGTTGAAAAGATATTCAATAAAGAATAGATATAGATGGTCAATAAAGACGATTTTACCGTGTTTTTTTGTGTTATTCTGCCCATAACTTTTAAACGACTTAACCTACAGAAATGATGTAAGTACTGATGTCTTTTGGCGTTAAATACGCAGCCAACGATACCACATTCATCCCGATCTGATGCTCCGTTGAAAAGATATTCAATAAAGAATAGATATAGATGGTCAATAAAGACGATTTTACCGTTGTTTTTTTGTGTTCTTCTGCCCATAACTTCTAAACGACTTAAGCTACAGAAATGATGTAAGTACTGATGTCTTCTGGCGTTAAAAACGCAGGCAACGATACCACATTCATCCCGATCTGATGCTCCGTTGAAAAGATATTCAATAAAGAACAGACATAGATATTCAATAAAGATGATTTTACCGTTGTTTTTTTTTTTGTGTTCTTCTGCCCATAACTTCTAAACGACTTAAGCTAAAGAAATGATGTGAAAACTGGTGTCTTCTGGCGTTAAATACGCAGCCAACGATACCACATTCATCCCGATCTGATGCTCCGTTGAAAAGATATTCAATAAAGAATAGATATAGATGGTCAATAAAGATGATTTTACCGTTGTTTTTTTGTGTTATTCTGCCCATAACTTCTAAACGACTTAAGCTACAGAAATGATGTGAAAACTGGTGTCTTCTGGCGTTAAATACGCAGCCAACGATACCACATTCATCCCGATCTGATGCTCCGTTGAAAAGATATTCAATAAAGAATAGATATAGATGGTCAATAAAGACGATTTTACCGTTGTTTTTTTGTGTTCTTCTGCCCATAACTTCTAAACGACTTAAGCTACAGAAATGATGTAAGTACTGATGTCTTCTGGCGTTAAAAACGCAGCCAACGATACCACATTCATCCCGATCTGATGCTCCGTTGAAAAGATATTCAATAAAGAATAGATATAGATGGTCAATAAAGACGATTTTACCGTGTTTTTTTTGTGTTATTCTGCCCATAACTTTTAAACGACTTAACCTACAGAAATGATGTAAGTACTGATGTCTTTTGGCGTTAAATACGCAGACAACGATACCACATTCATCCCGATCTGATGCTCCGTTGAAAAGATATTCAATAAAGAACAGACATAGATATTCAATAAAGATGATTTTACCGTTGTTTTTTTTTGTGTTCTTCTGCCCATAACTTCTAAACGACTTAAGCTACAGAAATGACGTAAGTACTGATGTCTTTTGGCGTTAAATACGCAGCCAACGATACAACATTCATCCCGATCTGATGCTCCGTTGAAAAGATATTCAATAAAGAATAGATATAGATGGTCAATAAAGACGATTTTACCGTGTTTTTTTGTGTTATTCTGCCCATAACTTTTAAACGACTTAACCTACAGAAATGATGTAAGTACTGATGTCTTTTGGCGTTAAATACGCAGACAACGATACCACATTCATCCCGATCTGATGCTCCGTTGAAAAGATATTCAATAAAGAACAGACATAGATATTCAATAAAGATGATTTTACCGTTGTTTTTTTTTGTGTTCTTCTGCCCATAACTTCTAAACGACTTAAGCTACAGAAATGACGTAAGTACTGATGTCTTTTGGCGTTAAATACGCAGCCAACGATACCTCTCTGATCCCGATCTGATGCTCCGTTGAAAAGATATTCAATAAAGAATAGATATAGATGGTCAATAAAGATGATTTTACCGATGTTTTTTTGTGTTATTCTGCCCATAACTTGTAAACGACTTAACCTACTGAAATGATGTAAGTACTGATGTCTTCTGGCGTTAAATACGCAGCCAACGATACCTCTCTGATCCCGATCTGATGCTCCGTTGAAAAGATATTCAATAAAGAATAGATATAGATGGTCAATAAAGATGATTTTACCGTTGTTTTTTTGTGTTATTCTGCCCATAACTTCTAAACGACTTAAGCTACAGAAATGATGTGAAAACTGGTGTCTTCTGGCGTTAAATACGCAGCCAACGATACCACATTCATCCCGATCTGATGCTCCGTTGAAAAGATATTCAATAAAGAATAGATATAGATGGTCAATAAAGACGATTTTACCGTTGTTTTGTTGTGTTCTTCTGCCCATAACTTCTAAACGACTTAAGCTACAGAAATGATGTAAGTACTGATGTCTTCTGGCGTTAAAAACGCAGCCAACGATACCACATTCATCCCGATCTGATGCTCCGTTGAAAAGATATTCAATAAAGAACAGACATAGATATTCAATAAAGATGATTTTACCGTTGTTTTTTTTTTTTTGTTCTTCTGCCCATAACTTCTAAACGACTTAAGCTAAAGAAATGATGTGAAAACTGGTGTCTTCTGGCGTTAAATACGCAGCCAACGATACCACATTCATCCCGATCTGATGCTCCGTTGAAAAGATATTCAATAAAGAATAGGTATAGATGGTCAATAAAGACGATTTTACCGTGTTTTTTTTGTGTTATTCTGCCCATAACTTTTAAACGACTTAACCTACAGAAATGATGTAAGTACTGATGTCTTTTGGCGTTAAATACGCAGACAACGATACCACATTCATCCCGATCTGATGCTCCGTTGAAAAGATATTCAATAAAGAACAGACATAGATATTCAATAAAGATGATTTTACCGTTTTTTTTTTTGTGTTCTTCTGCCCATAACTTCTAAACGACTTAAGCTACAGAAATGACGTAAGTACTGATGTCTTTTGGCGTTAAATACGCAGCCAACGATACCTCTCTGATCCCGATCTGATGCTCCGTTGAAAAGATATTCAATAAAGAATAGATATAGATGGTCAATAAAGATGATTTTACCGATGTTTTTTTGTGTTATTCTGCCCATAACTTGTAAACGACTTAACCTACTGAAATGATGTAAGTACTGATGTCTTCTGGCGTTAAATACGCAGCCAACGATACCTCTCTGATCCCGATCTGATGCTCCGTTGAAAAGATATTCAATAAAGAATAGATATAGATGGTCAATAAAGATGATTTTACCGTTGTTTTTTTGTGTTATTCTGCCCATAACTTCTAAACGACTTAAGCTACAGAAATGATGTGAAAACTGGTGTCTTCTGGCGCTAAATACGCAGCCAACGATACCACATTCATCCCGATCTGATGCTCCGTTGAAAAGATATTCAATAAAGAATAGATATAGATGGTCAATAAAGACGATTTTACCGTTGTTTTTTTGTGTTCTTCTGCCCATAACTTCTAAACGACTTAAGCTACAGAAATGATGTAAGTACTGATGTCTTCTGGCGTTAAAAACGCAGGCAACGATACCACATTCATCCCGATCTGATGCTCCGTTGAAAAGATATTCAATAAAGAACAGACATAGATATTCAATAAAGATGATTTTACCGTTGTTTTTTTTTGTGTTCTTCTGCCCATAACTTCTAAACGACTTAAGCTAAAGAAATGATGTGAAAACTGGTGTCTTCTGGCGTTAAATACGCAGCCAACGATACCACATTCATCCCGATCTGATGCTCCGTTGAAAAGATATTCAATAAAGAATAGATATAGATGGTCAATAAAGATGATTTTACCATTGTTTTTTTGTGTTATTCTGCCCATAACTTCTAAACGACTTAAGCTACAGAAATGATGTGAAAACTGGTGTCTTCTAGCGTTAAATACGCAGCCAACGATACCACATTCATCCCGATCTGATGCTCCGTTGAAAAGATATTCAATAAAGAATAGATATAGATGGTCAATAAAGACGATTTTACCGTTGTTTTTTTGTGTTCTTCTGCCCATAACTTCTAAACGACTTAAGCTACAGAAATGATGTAAGTACTGATGTCTTCTGGCGTTAAAAACGCAGGCAACGATACCACATTCATCCCGATCTGATGCTCCGTTGAAAAGATATTCAATAAAGAACAGACATAGATATTCAATAAAGATGATTTTACCGTTGTTTTTTTTTTGTGTTCTTCTGCCCATAACTTCTAAACGACTTAAGCTAAAGAAATGATGTGAAAACTGGTGTCTTCTGGCGTTAAATACGCAGCCAACGATACCACATTCATCCCGATCTGATGCTCCGTTGAAAAGATATTCAATAAAGAATAGATATAGATGGTCAATAAAGACGATTTTACCCTGGTTTTTTTGTGTTATTCTGCCCATAACTTTTAAACGACTTAACCTACAGAAATGATGTAAGTACTGATGTCTTTTGGCGTTAAATACGCAGACAACGATACCAAATTCATCCCGATCTGATGCTCCGTTGAAAAGATATTCAATAAAGAATAGATATAGATGGTCAATAAAGACGATTTTACCGTTGTTTTTTTGTGTTCTTCTGCCCATAACTTCTAAACGACTTAAGCTACAGAAATGATGTAAGTACTGATGTCTTCTGGCGTTAAAAACGCAGGCAACGATACCACATTCATCCCGATCTGATGCTCCGTTGAAAAGATATTCAATAAAGAACAGACATAGATATTCAATAAAGATGATTTTACCGTTGTTTTTTTTTTTTGTGTTCTTCTGCCCATAACTTCTAAACGACTTAAGCTAAAGAAATGATGTGAAAACTGGTGTCTTCTGGCGTTAAATACGCAGCCAACGATACCACATTCATCCCGATCTGATGCTCCGTTGAAAAGATATTCAATAAAGAATAGATATAGATGGTCAATAAAGATGATTTTACCGTTGTTTTTTTGTGTTATTCTGCCCATAACTTCTAAACGACTTAAGCTACAGAAATGATGTGAAAACTGGTGTCTTCTGGCGTTAAATACGCAGCCAACGATACCACATTCATCCCGATCTGATGCTCCGTTGAAAAGATATTCAATAAAGAATAGATATAGATGGTCAATAAAGACGATTTTACCGTTGTTTTTTTGTGTTCTTCTGCCCATAACTTCTAAACGACTTAAGCTACAGAAATGATGTAAGTACTGATGTCTTCTGGCGTTAAAAACGCAGCCAACGATACCACATTCATCCCGATCTGATGCTCCGTTGAAAAGATATTCAATAAAGAATAGATATAGATGGTCAATAAAGACGATTTTACCGTGTTTTTTTTGTGTTATTCTGCCCATAACTTTTAAACGACTTAACCTACAGAAATGATGTAAGTACTGATGTCTTTTGGCATTAAATACGCAGACAACGATACCACATTCATCCCGATCTGATGCTCCGTTGAAAAGATATTCAATAAAGAACAGACATAGATATTCAATAAAGATGATTTTACCGTTGTTTTTTTTTGTGTTCTTCTGCCCATAACTTCTAAACGACTTAAGCTACAGAAATGACGTAAGTACTGATGTCTTTTGGCGTTAAATACGCAGCCAACGATACAACATTCATCCCGATCTGATGCTCCGTTGAAAAGATATTCAATAAAGAATAGATATAGATGGTCAATAAAGACGATTTTACCGTGTTTTTTTTGTGTTATTCTGCCCATAACTTTTAAACGACTTAACCTACAGAAATGATGTAAGTACTGATGTCTTTTGGCGTTAAATACGCAGACAACGATACCACATTCATCCCGATCTGATGCTCCGTTGAAAAGATATTCAATAAAGAACAGACATAGATATTCAATAAAGATGATTTTACCGTTGTTTTTTTTTGTGTTCTTCTGCCCATAACTTCTAAACGACTTAAGCTACAGAAATGATGTGAAAACTGGTGTCTTTTGGCGTTAAATACGCAGCCAACTATACCTCTCTGATCCCGATCTGATGCTCCGTTGAAAAGATATTCAATAAAGAATAGATATAGATGGTCAATAAAGATGATTTTACCGATGTTTTTTTGTGTTATTCTGCCCATAACTTGTAAACGACTTAACCTACTGAAATGATGTAAGTACTGATGTCTTCTGGCGTTAAATACGCAGCCAACGATACCTCTCTGATCCCGATCTGATGCTCCGTTGAAAAGATATTCAATAAAGAATAGATATAGATGGTCAATAAAGATGATTTTACCGTTGTTTTTTTGTGTTATTCTGCCCATAACTTCTAAACGACTTAAGCTACAGAAATGATGTGAAAACTGGTGTCTTCTGGCGTTAAATACGCAGCCAACGATACCACATTCATCCCGATCTGATGCTCCGTTGAAAAGATATTCAATAAAGAATAGATATAGATGGTCAATAAAGACGATTTTACCGTTGTTTTTTTGTGTTCTTCTGCCCATAACTTCTAAACGACTTAAGCTACAGAAATGATGTAAGTACTGATGTCTTCTGGCGTTAAAAACGCAGCCAACGATACCACATTCATCCCGATCTGATGCTCCGTTGAAAAGATATTCAATAAAGAACAGACATAGATATTCAATAAAGATGATTTTACCGTTGTTTTTTTTTTTGTGTTCTTCTGCCCATAACTTCTAAACGACTTAAGCTAAAGAAATGATGTGAAAACTGGTGTCTTCTGGCGTTAAATACGCAGCCAACGATACCACATTCATCCCGATCTGATGCTCCGTTGAAAAGATATTCAATAAAGAATAGATATAGATGGTCAATAAAGATGATTTTACCATTGTTTTTTTGTGTTATTCTGCCCATAACTTCTAAACGACTTAAGCTACAGAAATGATGTGAAAACTGGTGTCTTCTAGCGTTAAATACGCAGCCAACGATACCACATTCATCCCGATCTGATGCTCCGTTGAAAAGATATTCAATAAAGAATAGATATAGATGGTCAATAAAGATGATTTTACCGTTGTTTTTTTTTGTGTTCTTCTGCCCATAACTTCTAAACGACTTAACCTACAGAAATGATGTAAGTACTGATGTCTTTTGGCGTTAAATACGCAGACAACGATACCACATTCATCCCGATCTGATGCTCCGTTGAAAAGATATTCAATAAAGAACAGACATAGATATTCAATAAAGATGATTTTACCGTTGTTTTTTTTGTGTTCTTCTGCCCATAACTTCTAAACGACTTAAGCTACAGAAATGATGTGAAAACTGGTGTCTTCTGGCGTTAAATACGCAGCCAACGATACCACATTCATCCCGATCTGATGCTCCGTTGAAAAGATATTCAATAAAGAATAGATATAGATGGTCAATAAAGATGATTTTACCGTTGTTTTTTTGTGTTATTCTGCCCATAACTTCTAAACGACTTAAGCTACAGAAATGATGTGAAAACTGGTGTCTTCTGGCGTTAAATACGCAGCCAACGATACCACATTCATCCCGATCTGATGCTCCGTTGAAAAGATATTCAATAAAGAATAGATATAGATGGTCAATAAAGACGATTTTACCGTTGTTTTTTTGTGTTCTTCTGCCCATAACTTCTAAACGACTTAAGCTACAGAAATGATGTAAGTACTGATGTCTTCTGGCGTTAAAAACGCAGCCAACGATACCACATTCATCCCGATCTGATGCTCCGTTGAAAAGATATTCAATAAAGAATAGATATAGATGGTCAATAAAGACGATTTTACCGTGTTTTTTTTGTGTTATTCTGCCCATAACTTTTAAACGACTTAACCTACAGAAATGATGTAAGTACTGATGTCTTTTGGCGTTAAATACGCAGACAACGATACCACATTCATCCCGATCTGATGCTCCGTTGAAAAGATATTCAATAAAGAACAGACATAGATATTCAATAAAGATGATTTTACCGTTGTTTTTTTTGTGTTCTTCTGCCCATAACTTCTAAACGACTTAAGCTACAGAAATGACGTAAGTACTGATGTCTTTTGGCGTTAAATACGCAGCCAACGATACAACATTCATCCCGATCTGATGCTCCGTTGAAAAGATATTCAATAAAGAATAGATATAGATGGTCAATAAAGACGATTTTACCGTGTTTTTTTTGTGTTATTCTGCCCATAACTTTTAAACGACTTAACCTACAGAAATGATGTAAGTACTGATGTCTTTTGGCGTTAAATACGCAGACAACGATACCACATTCATCCCGATCTGATGCTCCGTTGAAAAGATATTCAATAAAGAACAGACATAGATATTCAATAAAGATGATTTTACCGTTGTTTTTTTTTGTGTTCTTCTGCCCATAACTTCTAAACGACTTAAGCTACAGAAATGACGTAAGTACTGATGTCTTTTGGCGTTAAATACGCAGCCAACGATACCTCTCTGATCCCGATCTGATGCTCCGTTGAAAAGATATTCAATAAAGAATAGATATAGATGGTCAATAAAGATGATTTTACCGATGTTTTTTTGTGTTATTCTGCCCATAACTTGTAAACGACTTAACCTACTGAAATGATGTAAGTACTGATGTCTTCTGGCGTTAAATACGCAGCCAACGATACCTCTCTGATCCCGATCTGATGCTCCGTTGAAAAGATATTCAATAAAGAATAGATATAGATGGTCAATAAAGATGATTTTACCGTTGTTTTTTTGTGTTATTCTGCCCATAACTTCTAAACGACTTAAGCTACAGAAATGATGTGAAAACTGGTGTCTTCTGGCGTTAAATACGCAGCCAACGATACCACATTCATCCCGATCTGATGCTCCGTTGAAAAGATATTCAATAAAGAATAGATATAGATGGTCAATAAAGACGATTTTACCGTGTTTTTTTTTGTGTTATTCTGCCCATAACTTTTAAACGACTTAACCTACAGAAATGATGTAAGTACTGATGTCTTTTGGCGTTAAATACGCAGACAACGATACCACATTCATCCCGATCTGATGCTCCGTTGAAAAGATATTCAATAAAGAACAGACATAGATATTCAATAAAGATGATTTTACCGTTGTTTTTTTTGTGTTCTTCTGCCCATAACTTCTAAACGACTTAAGCTACAGAAATGACGTAAGTACTGATGTCTTTTGGCGTTAAATACGCAGCCAACGATACAACATTCATCCCGATCTGATGCTCCGTTGAAAAGATATTCAATAAAGAATAGATATAGATGGTCAATAAAGACGATTTTACCGTGTTTTTTTTGTGTTATTCTGCCCATAACTTTTAAACGACTTAACCTACAGAAATGATGTAAGTACTGATGTCTTTTGGCGTTAAATACGCAGACAACGATACCACATTCATCCCGATCTGATGCTCCGTTGAAAAGATATTCAATAAAGAACAGACATAGATATTCAATAAAGATGATTTTACCGTTGTTTTTTTTTGTGTTCTTCTGCCCATAACTTCTAAACGACTTAAGCTACAGAAATGACGTAAGTACTGATGTCTTTTGGCGTTAAATACGCAGCCAACGATACCTCTCTGATCCCGATCTGATGCTCCGTTGAAAAGATATTCAATAAAGAATAGATATAGATGGTCAATAAAGATGATTTTACCGATGTTTTTTTGTGTTATTCTGCCCATAACTTGTAAACGACTTAACCTACTGAAATGATGTAAGTACTGATGTCTTCTGGCGTTAAATACGCAGCCAACGATACCTCTCTGATCCCGATCTGATGCTCCGTTGAAAAGATATTCAATAAAGAATAGATATAGATGGTCAATAAAGATGATTTTACCGTTGTTTTTTTGTGTTATTCTGCCCATAACTTCTAAACGACTTAAGCTACAGAAATGATGTGAAAACTGGTGTCTTCTGGCGTTAAATACGCAGCCAACGATACCACATTCATCCCGATCTGATGCTCCGTTGAAAAGATATTCAATAAAGAATAGATATAGATGGTCAATAAAGACGATTTTACCGTTGTTTTTTTGTGTTCTTCTGCCCATAACTTCTAAACGACTTAAGCTACAGAAATGATGTAAGTACTGATGTCTTCTGGCGTTAAAAACGCAGCCAACGATACCACATTCATCCCGATCTGATGCTCCGTTGAAAAGATATTCAATAAAGAACAGACATAGATATTCAATAAAGATGATTTTACCGTTGTTTTTTTTTTGTGTTCTTCTGCCCATAACTTCTAAACGACTTAAGCTAAAGAAATGATGTGAAAACTGGTGTCTTCTGGCGTTAAATACGCAGCCAACGATACCACATTCATCCCGATCTGATGCTCCGTTGAAAAGATATTCAATAAAGAATAGATATAGATGGTCAATAAAGATGATTTTACCATTGTTTTTTTGTGTTATTCTGCCCATAACTTCTAAACGACTTAAGCTACAGAAATGATGTGAAAACTGGTGTCTTCTAGCGTTAAATACGCAGCCAACGATACCACATTCATCCCGATCTGATGCTCCGTTGAAAAGATATTCAATAAAGAATAGATATATATGGTCAATAAAGATGATTTTACCGTTGTTTTTTTTTGTGTTCTTCTGCCCATAACTTCTAAACGACTTAACCTACAGAAATGATGTAAGTACTGATGTCTTTTGGCGTTAAATACGCAGACAACGATACCACATTCATCCCGATCTGATGCTCCGTTGAAAAGATATTCAATAAAGAACAGACATAGATATTCAATAAAGATGATTTTACCGTTGTTTTTTTTTGTGTTCTTCTGCCCATAACTTCTAAACGACTTAAGCTACAGAAATGATGTAAGTACTGATGTCTTTTGGCGTTAAATACGCAGCCAACGATACCTCTCTGATCCCGATCTGATGCTCCGTTGAAAAGATATTCAATAAAGAACAATAAAGATATCTTCTGGCGTTAAAAACGCAGCCAACGATACCACATTCATCCCGATCTGATGCTCCGTTGAAAAGATATTCAATAAAGAACAGACATAGATATTCAATAAAGATGATTTTACCGTTGTTTTTTTTTTTGTGTTCTTCTACCCATAACTTCTAAACGACTTAAGCTACAGAAATGATGTAAAAACCGGTGTCTTCTGGCGTTAAATACGCAGCCAACGATACCACATTCATCCCGATCTGATGCTCCGTTGAAAAGATATTCAATAAAGAATAGATATATATGGTCAATAAAGATGATTTTACCGTTGTTTTTTTTTGTGTTCTTCTGCCCATAACTTCTAAACGACTTAACCTACAGAAATGATGTAAGTACTGATGTCTTTTGGCGTTAAATACGCAGACAACGATACCACATTCATCCCGATCTGATGCTCCGTTGAAAAGATATTCAATAAAGAACAGACATAGATATTCAATAAAGATGATTTTACCGTTGTTTTTTTTTTTGTGTTCTTCTGCCCATAACTTCTAAACGACTTAAGCTACAGAAATGATGTAAAAACTGGTGTCTTCTGGCGTTAAATACGCAGCCAACGATACCTCTCTCATCCCGATCTGATGCTCCGTTGAAAAGATATTCAATAAAGAATAGATATAGATGGTCAATAAAGATGATTTTACCGTTGTTTTTTTGTGTTATTCTGCCCATAACTTCTAAACGACTTAAGCT